>CM017908.1:12468862-12990824 GCA_008369825.1 Triplophysa tibetana
CATGCTAATAGCCACATAAAAAGTACAAAATAATTTTCATTTAGTTTTACTAATTTTCTGTATGTCTCTCATTTACTGCAATTGTTTTATATAGGCTTTTATCAGCCAAGCGGCCACAGTTTAATTCCATTATTCATGAACAACACAGACATTGAAAGGACCGTTCCATTCCAATCAAACTCTCTCCATCACCTCACACTGATACAGATGGCAAGCAGGGCTGTATCAACTGAACTTCATGCCACTGCTATCACACACCTGCTTTCTTAGACGCTTATCATCAATCTGTGCATCGTCTCTGATCCATCTGAAACTAATAATAACCTGAGATCGCTGCACATAGCAGAATTTGCCACAGGGCAGAACTCCATTGCGCACATGTGACCGAACATTCACGCTGAAAGTAAACACATAATACGGCCGCACTCCACACATGCATCAAACATTGCCTTTGATTCTGATGCGCTCTGCCTGAGTATGATAGCGTGACCATAAAAATGATGTGATGCCGAAGAAAACCAAGCTGTTAGCTCGGTCATTCTCATTCCCTCAAGCTGCCTATTTGTGGAAATGGAATATGGGCGAGTGGGTAGAAGAGGTAAAGGAGAGGTTTTTGCCTACGAGCACTCACTTAAACATTAGTCTACAACAGATCAGAAACTCTTCTACAGCCTGAGCTCACCAGAGGTTTGGATCACTTAACGCTCTGTGATGCTCATTACATTCTGATAGGAAGCATTTTTTATCAGTCTTCTTGCATGGAAGATTGCTTACAAGCAAAAGGGAGGGAAGTGCTTTTTGCTAGTCATAATCTGTTCATGTCTATTTAAACATCTGTGTGACTGAAATCTTAAATTAGGGCAACATAGTGGAGACATAATGTACTGATATTCTCAAAAATAGTGAAAATAATCACCTTGGTTATTTGTATTAATACTGATATTGAAAATTACCCAATGATATTGTATTAATCCTAATATTGGCAACAAATTGATTGATAATGTATTAATACTAAAATTGTCAATAATTGATTGATATTGTATTAATACTACTATGGTTAGTAATTAATCAATACTGTATTAATACTTATAATGTTAATAATTTACAGATGTTGTATACATACTAATATTGTCAATAATTTAATGATATTGTTATAATACTGTAAATAAAAGAATGATTATGTACTAATATTGTCAATGATTTAATGATTTTGCATTAATACGAATATTGTTCATGACTGATTTTGATAAAAAAAATATTGTCAATATTATATACCGCAAAGATGTAAGATAAAATACACAATATATACATTACAATTGTATACATGCAATGCATACTTATCATATTATTTTAATACAACAAAAAAAATGTGTAAATATATTATATTAATATTTAAAGTTACCCAGAAATTAACTTGCCTTATTTGAGTTTTCTTCTGCGAAAAAATTAAGAATTAAATAATTGAGAATATATGATTGCTAAGTTTGGAACTGGTGCAAAATGAATCTTTTGTTTGAAATTCTTTAAGAACATTTATTTTGCAAATTCGATTTGAATAAGCCATATCTAAAGTTGAATTTTACAGTATATTAATTGTCCCACATCACCAAGCTCTTATTATAATCATCAAAGCTGAGTTGAAGCGTTGACCTGCGAGATGCAAAGTAGAGTACAGTTTTCCAAATAATTAAATGCCACGTTGTTAACACTCTTACCTTCACCAGCATTGTAAGCCAGGATTGAGCGAGATCGGGTCTGTTTGCCCTCTGTGTTCTTCCCCGAGCAGTGTTGGAACACAGGGACCAGGACGTCCAGGGACTGAGCACACAGTCTTTTGGACAGGGCACCTCACACAGCGACGGCATGGGAAGGATGGCATCCCGACACAGCTGCCTGTCCACATATTCACCTGAAACCAGAAAAAAACAACATCCGTTTATTCTTTATGTGCAATAACGGGAACTTTAACAAGCTCTTTTTTGATGCTACTGGGGATATAAAACTGTATAACTTATTAAACCATATGGTAATAATAAGGCCAAAACAACTGAAAATGATGAAGTAAAATCATCCGCTGTGTTCCAGTACAAGAAATTCAGCTAAAGGATTTAAAAAATGCAAAAGCAAATTGAAACCTCGGTGATTTGACATTGTGTTAAATTGTGTGAACATTAATCCATTTGTCACTGTGCGTAAATAAATCTACTCACACAGAGAATTCACACAGTGCACGTGGTCCAGTGCCAAGCTGTTATTTCAACTCCATGCTAGACTGTTAGCACAAAAACATTCAGGGCAAAACACCCACGCTCACACTTATGCACTCTTATGGATTTTCCATAAATAAGTAAAATTTACAAACTCATAGATTGAATGATCGCATTTGATAATCAAAAGTGTTAGGTAGAAGTTAAGTACCTGAACAAGTGCACTTTAATTTTATATTACCTTATGCATCAACTTAAATGTAAAAGCAAACACTTAACACTTTACACTCAAGGTTACCCTGTAACCTCTATGTCAGAACTAAAACAAAAAACAAGAGAGCAAAACTGTAGATTTCATCATAGAGGTCATCAAAGAGCCAATTTTAGGACACCAACCCCGCTGTGGCCTGCGCACCAGCCCCCAAATCGATCGGCAAACCCCACCCCTGAAAATAGCCCACGGTGACAGAAAACCCACCGAGTCAGATGACACCGCGGGACCCCATGAGACACAACAGATCCATTCTCATCAGCACCAGACACCAGAGATCATAACGCAGAGAAGAGGGGATGCACTGGGGAACAATGAGGAGTGCTTGAAACTGGGGGTGGGAAAGAGTTAGACTCCTCACATCAACCGAAAACATTCCACGTCGGGACGAAAATCATTACGGTCCATTACAGATGCTCATGTGCCTTTTTGAGGATCTGAATTAACAATAGAGATCTTACAACACAAATAGATAGCGGCTGTGGCCAAATATCTTTTAAACACTCTTTTCATCTTACATCAGCTTAAAACATGATGGTTGGTTTCAATTAATCAAAGAATAAGTAAGGAAAACTTTGTCGAGGAAAAACAATAAACCGTCTCCATGAATCACTCAGAGAGTACAGCTGGGACAAATGCAATAACGGCTGCACGTCTACCCTTTAAACATCTCAGATGTGTTAAACCTCACCTGCATCTGACTGTCCCCTGATGGAAAACTACCAGACGGCACCTGACATTTCCTCTATCGAGAGCTGTCACAATGTGATGAGGTTGCACGCTACTCGTCTCTAAGTTAATGAGGGAGAGTTCAGCTAAATGCACAATGATTCTGAGGGACACGTGAAGCTAATTAATTTATATGGCCGGTGCTAGAATAACATATTTATCATGTGCTCGTCTGTAAGGCAGGACAAAGAGAGAGGTGACCTTGAACAAATCATATTATTTCTCACAGCAGCGAGGTGTCTGGACTTAAATGGGTCAAAGTGTTGCAGCAAGCCTATGGCTAGAGAGTGATGGAGAAATGGATGAGGTTCCTAACTGCTTTGGACTCTACCGAGAGTTGTAATCAAAAAATCTTATCTCTACTTTTAGGTAGATGTAGCAGCAATAAATATCATGTAGAATAGATTGCGATAACTCTTTATATGTTATTCTTTTTAGTGTCAAGATCATGCCAACGTTATTAAATATGTTAGGTTCTTTTAACTCATTGCTTGGTCACGAAATGGACAAACCCAACTGTTGGGTTAAATTAACCCCAAGCATGTTATATTTGTAGCAACAATGGGCTTAAGCAACCCAGCATTTGGTTTGAAACAAACCAGCATAGGTTAATTACAACCCAGCAGTTGGGTTTGCCCATTTTTGACCCAACAATGGGATGAAATAACCCCAACATTTCTTTTGAGTGAACCATGCATTTTTTCGATTCATTTTTGGTATTTATGGATTGAACGGATGTTTTAGTGTTTATATACGGGTGACTATGAACATGTACTTCTTCCTATCTGTATAGCATCTGTATAGCATAACTCATATGGTTTATTTTCCTATTAAATAGATAATAAGAGATCATTATAAGACAAAATTGCATTGTTTTTATGTCAAGCTGAAGATATTTTTTCCTAACCCTTGAGGTTTTCCAACTTTTTATCGGCTTTACCCTTTTGACCAAAATTATTTACTTGAACTACCTTGTAACTACTTGAAGTACATATTAACTTAAATATTATGCTCAATGGATCTTAAGTAATACATTTGAATAAAGAGATAAGATGTCAATTAGTCCAAAGTTGGACAACGCTTTTGGCCACTACTGTATATGAGTAGTTGACAAATAAACGTATCCTATGCTGTAACGGTAACAATTTCGAAAAAACAAAAGAAATCTCTCTTAGACCCGATTCACATTTTGCATTAGCTGTGCGGAAATAGGGACCGAGGCCATCGTGTCGCACACTTTTGTTTAGGCGCTGCATCGAGATAAAAAAATCTCAACTCTTCAGAAAGCCGCAAGCGCACCGTATAGACAAGCTCAATGAAGATGGAGACACAGATGATCACAACTAAATCTAGTAGCAGAGTTAATGCAAGGTATTTTAAGTGCATATAATCCAAACATCCTTAGTTTATCCCTCCTCGTCTCAACGGCTATCGTGGCCCATGGTTGCTTAGCGACGACAGACTCCAGGAGAGCACAAAGTCCAAAAGCATAACGCTTTTCCGCACTGTTTTAGACGCGAAATGTGAATCGGGCCTTATGCTGTTTTGTATTACAAATATTAACCAAATAAAAAAATATATTATGAACAGCTTGCTTTTACATTTGTGTGGCATACTACTCATATATTGCACGTACGGGTCCCGGGTAATTTTGGTACTCAAAACTGAATTTATTTCAAGACAAAAACATTTAATCTGCTTGTTTAGTTAGCAGGAAAGTTACGATTAGTGATAATTCAAGTGTTCAGTGCATATTCTAGGCTACACAAATATATCCTTCTCCTACTGTATATAAAACACTGTCGCTGCATATGATGTGCCAAGTAGGGTGTCTCTAGGTAACTATGTAAGAGATTCATAGGAGAACTGGGGGATATGGATATCGTCTCCGTGGTGACAGTATGGCAGTATGATACCTTCAGCTGCAGTGAATGGGACTGCTGATTATGAGCCTTACAAACCTGATTGAGGTGCGCACACACACACTCTCTCTCTCTCTCTCTCTCTCTCTCAGACTCTCCCCCGAGTCCTCATTAGTGATGTTCAAAGCTGAGGTTCAGGAATGTCGCAGTAATTGCCATGTCCGCATGCCGAAATTACTGGAACAAGGAGTGAAATGCGAGGATGTAAAATAGAATTACGGCGCTAGCGCCAGTAATTGATTATTAATGTGAGTCTTGCCGCACCTCGAGATGAGATATTAACAATACAAAAAGAAAAGAGAAGGAAGTCAGAGAGCTGGTGGTCCTATTTAAAAAGCAAAATATTCTGCTTGTACCTCATATTATCCACTATAATTTAAGGTTAATTATTTTCGTTACGCCGCAGTGAATCGATCTATTTCATTTGTTAAGTGCAGACTTTCCATTTCTCTAGTAAGTATTCATTTTATTCTCTGTAAAATAGTCACTCAGCTGCACTCTGCTTTCTATTATATGAAATTAATTAGATTGGATGAATTAGAGACGCGATTTTGCGGCGCTGAATTCCCTTCCACGCCAACCGGACTTACTTGCGAGCCATATAAATACCATTAAACACTTAGTACAACATACATATAACATAGAAATTTTAAATATATATTTGTCTTCTTATATGTGATCTTCAAGCCGTATAAAGGATATACTACTTATTCTAATTATTATTTTAATACCTATTATTATATATAATTGTGGCCCTGGACATTCTTATGGGTTAATTTTTCGAAATTGAGATTTTTACATAATCTGAATGAATAAGCTTTCTATTGATATATGAATTGTTAGAATAGGAAAATATCTGGCTGTGAGTCTGAGAGTGCAAAAACATTTAAATATTGAGAAAATTGCCTTTGAAGTTGTTAATCATGGGCACTGTGGCAGGCCATCCATTTACAAAAATCAAGTTTTTATATATTTAAGGTAGGAAATTTACAAAATATTTACATCCAGTTCTTACTTCATATCCTAATGTTTTTAGCATTAAAAGAAAAAAAATGTTTTGACCTTTACAATGTATTTTTGTCTAATACAAAAAAATCCTGTGCTACTTAAGACTGGTTTTGTGAGCCAGGGTCACAATTATTATGAAACATCTCAGACCTTAAAAATCTATAGGCATTTTGTGCTTCGTACTTGTAAAGATGGCTCGATAAACAACAATTTGCAAGTTGCCTAAGGTAAAAGGTCTGATAAATGTAAATATGCTTTATTTGTTTGACTATTTATTTAAATGACAGCGTTGTTTATCCACTTCATACAAAATGTAAGCTATCTGTAGCAGTTCAAGGCACGCACCTGTGCCCATGTGAACTGTATTTTACTGATGGCGCGGTGTTGGTTTGATACCTTTGGATAGTTAAGCCAGGTGTTATATAGTTACAAGTTAGACAACCTCAACTCATGTGGCTTTGTATTAAACGGGCTAAAACCCACTTTCTAAAGCTCTGAATTTCCGCTCTGGCCTCTGTAACAACAACAGAAAACTACAACCAGCCACCTGGGCAAAAACAGCAATTACCACAATTGGGCATATATCCAGAACATAAGCCCCATGGATAGAGTTCAAAAATGTACCCAGCTGTACAAGAACAAAACAATCTGAGTTGTTTCCATTCTACACGTCTGAACACGACCCTTAACGCAAAAGCAATTTAAGCAAAAGATTTTTAATTAGCTTAAACGATAAATGTACACAAAATTAACAGTCTCGTATAATGCAGAAGGTTGGTGTGTGTATCACTTACCATCACTGTTGACACATTGTACTTGTGGGTTCTGGGTTCCTGGCCCACATACTTTGTCATTGTCAGGAACACACTCCTCCAATTCACAACCAGCCATCGTTACAACTGGGCTCCTCGCAGGGAATAGCTTCGGTCAGGTGGGACAGTTTCCCGTCCCACCTGTGGGCTCATTTATGATGTTCCTATTCCTCAGTTTGAAGCCTGGAGAGAAGAACAGATCAGAGTCAAAATCATGCTAGTGCCATTTACAGTAAGACGCTTTAGCGATAAACCGAGTTACATAGCAAATGATTTATTTTCAAAAATATTACGTATTGTGACACGATTTGGATTGCATTCAGGAACATTAATTCAGTGAGACTTTTCATTGAGGTTTGTAGTTAATGCATTCGCCAACATAAACTGAGCACTACAGTTTATCAGCCTGCATTAAAGGGATAGTTGACCAAATAATGGAAATTCTGTCATCATTTACTACCCCTCTTGTCATTTCAAACCTGTATGACTTTCTTTCTTCTACAGAACACAAAAGAAGATATTTGAAGAATGTTGGTAACCGAACAACGCAGAGCCCATTCACTTCTATTGTAAAGACACAAAACTAATGCTAGTCAATAGGTACCTCCACCTTTCGGTTACCAACACTCTTCAAATATCTCCTTTTGTGTTCTGTAGGAGAAAGAAAATGATACATGTTTGAAATAAAAAAATTGGGGGGTATGAACTATCCCTTTAATCTTTGTTAATGTAATGTAGTTAATGGCAATATAATTGGTCATGTTAGTTTATTGTGCATCAACTAATGTTAATGCAGTTACAGCTTCAAACTGTATTAGTAAATGCTAAAATAAACATGAACGAAGATAAGTAAATCCTGTTGAACTAACATTTATTGTTAGTTCACGTTAGGTCTATACTGCTCTAAAGACCAACAAGTGTTTGAGGGAGGCATACATAGCCTGGCATTAATTGACTTGGCTTGATATCTTTCTACCTTTACATGCTGAGTAAAGAAATCATTTTTCAGCTTTTCGACCCATCTATTGATCGAACCGGCTGACATGACCAGTGGAAGCACAAAGCCCTCTTAACTGTCACAATGTGCCACTGAGCGATAACCGCAATATTTCATTAACGTATCAGTCCATTAAGTGCGGCGGATCACAGAAATTACTGGAGCAGCTCAATATAATGAATATTATTATTCTTCCTCATCACGCCTAATTTTTCACCAAAGCATTTAATGCATTCAGCAATCCATTAATACTGAAGAGGCTTTGACTCCAGGGGTATTCCCATTAAAGGGCAATAGAAAGGACTCGGGCCTGCCCAAGGTCACCTACACGTAACCCCCCATTCCGTTGCCGGCCCCTGGCTTCTGGTTTAATCCACATTGCTGTCTGGGACTGATAAGGTAATATGGGTGTGGGGGGCCTTTAGGAGTTAGGCCGAGATGCCGGCATCGTCCCGTTCTCTGATTACTTCTGTCTCTGGCTCTCCTCCTGGCTTTATTTAATCAGAAGGTCAGCAGAGAGCTCATTGTGGTCGGGAGAGGTGGGAGCCTTTGTAAGAGGATTGTATCACATTCAGTCAGTCAGCCCTCAGGTGTGTGGGTCTCTTTATCAGACAAAGCAGAATACTGGATTTTATATGACCCCCTGTTAATAATAAAAAAACGACAAAAGCCACAGTCGCCGAGAAATCTCATCCAAATCTCATGGGTCATCACACCCAGGTGCACACTGACACATTATTGGATGAGATGTCACTGGTAATTTGTTCTTTATCCCATATCAGGCTTCTTTTTCTACCTTGTGCACGCTATAATAAAGATTACCATATATAACAGCGTCTCTGTCATAATGACATGGTACAATTATATCTCGCATTCATCAGAAGTGGAGCGTTAGACAGTAATTGTTTAAGCAATTGTAGTTGATTTGGGCGTGCGCGAACTTGTGCACCGCTCAAAACTGAATTGATATTGTTTTTCAACTCCTACATTTGAATTTACATTGAGTTAGCAAATAGGACGCAGAATTGCAATTCAAATTGAAAAGGAAGAGATAAATTGTGGAAAGTTAAACTGATATTTCTCCTCCTGCAAAAAGTTCAAATGTGACGACATCTTAGTCCTGAGCATTTTTACATTTTACCAGATAGTCAGACCTCCTTACTCACTTTCTTCAAAGCAAGATCCTTTTTATTCCTGTTTCGATAAAAGTTAGATACATCTTACAGCTCCAGGTATCCACATACAGCAAGGATAATTTTGTCCTCCATTGTTGTTTCGGATTTCTGCCTCTGCTTGCTATGACATAATCACGTCACTACTCCTGATTGGTTAACGTGGCGCAAATTTCACAAAAATTCAGATTTTTTCAACGCGTAATTCGCACCATCCTCATTTGCACCACAGGATGTCCTTTGGCGTCTTTGCATTGACTTAACATGTAAATCACTCGCACTTAACGCTTCATTGGCGTTTGGTGGGAACACAACAATGTACACTGGACCAGTAACTTGGATTTCACAAACAGGGTCACATTTTCTAATACAAATAAAATATCTTCTAACTCCACTACTTGTCATTCCCATTAAAAATGCAATCATGTGGAGTACAGGCAATTCAATTGGTAAAGTATGAACTGCAAGATTCAGAAAATCTTTTTTTCCCAACCTCGCACCAAAATTTAACAATAATGATAAATTTAGTTATTAATCTCTTATGTACGCTGTTCCATTCCCTCCAGGCTGTAAATATACTCTTCACTTTTACCACATATCCCTGAATAATGAGGTATTTGCAGTTAAGTATGCAGCGTGGGTGTTTGAAAAAATAAAGAGTGCAAGACAGATTTTAAAGGGAATCCATCATTAAGATACATGGTGGAGAATTTCCTTCCATCCCATCCTTTTGAGTCGCTTCATTAGGGATGAGTCAATATGGATTAGTCATGGCGCGGGTAGCTGTCCCAGCCATAATTAACCAGAGAAGCAGCCAGCGTGCCAGCACCTTTGATACACTAGTAACAACTGTCAGCATTTACACAGTGAAATCAGTAAACAATGGCATCCTGATAAACTACACACATGATATAAGTTTATTTGTTTCACTTCTTTTGTATTTTGTCATTTTATTGTTACTTTCTTCAATACACCTGCTATATGAACCTTTAAGAATGAATCTTCTGCTCCAGCAGGCAGTGAGCTTATGGGCGCTGATGGTGCAGATAGAGGTGATGGAGGGTGGCCGTTTGTGTTATGTGTTGAAAGAGGTTCTGCACACAATTCATGAGATTTATAATGAAAGGGGACATTTTATTGATCCGCTCTGTTTTAGACTAGCGAGATGGGTGAAGGTCCCGCTCTGCAAACAGAAGTTTAAGTGACAAACAGTGCTAAGAGTTCAAGTTAAAATTGCTCTCACCTTTCTTTGTGGACTGATCTTGGCAGTTTTCAAAGGTGCAGGGACCCCAGGCGCTCCAGGAGGACACCTCGCATTCCACAGGACAGGGAATATGGCAGAGCTGGGTGGTGTTAGGAGGAACACCCAAACACAGGTCACTGTTTACAGGCCGGGTAGCTGAAAAAACGGAGAGATTCTATATAAACTGAAAAACAATGTGGGATAAGAATACCACTGCGGTTCTTTGAAACATCTCATCTCCACATTTTGTGTGACATACATTTTTTTTTTTTGCCATAAATCCTTATTATTAGTCACCCATTATCTTTGTCACAATTTTGCAAATATCCAACCAATAGAAGTATTTAAAAGTGCTTGGCAACTTTTACAACACAATATCTGATTATTTGAGAAGTACAGTCTTTTCAGAAAAACAACCAATTTTGCCCACTTGAGTGTTCGAGTATGCAATGAGTCATGGCTCAAAACCTAAAATTAAGTTTTGATGACATAATGATCTAAATATAATGCAACAATGTAACCGTAAAACCCTTGCTCAAACGGACAAACGCATTTGGTTTCACGTCTTTTCCTGGATAGCTTCCAAGACACCCTTTGTCTTTGTTTTTCTCTTTTATCTGTAACTAGCACCGTGTGTATCTGTGTCTGTGTGTGCATACAGCTCCAAGCTGTAGTTGACTTCCTGCAAGGTCACTGCACAAACATATCTGTCATGACACCAGTGACGGATCTTCGCTTCATTCACATGCAAATTGCTCCCTGTCCAAAAGGTGTGAGGCTTTGATTCTAATATTATCTGCGTAACACATCATACTCAAAGTGATCTGAATGATTGATTGGGTTACCGTGCTGGTACATTTGTGCAGAATTATTAATGATTCAGGTGAGCTTGTTTAAAATAGAAATTAAAAAGGTTCGTGAAGCGCTCCGCTGGGACAAATGTGCAGTGAAACATTCAATTTAGTGAGGTAAATTTACTCACGCTTCGTTCCGAAAGGGACAGGTAAAAAGAAATTAGCTGTCAAAGTGTCAAACTTATGATATTGATTTGCAAAAGAATTGACTTGCAAATGCATGACCCCTGTTCCATTTCCTTATTTCCACGAACAGACTCGATGCATATCAGTTATCAGATTAATTTAGCACCAAACCAGCAATTTATTCAACAGTCCCCTTGTGGTCGATAATTTTATCCCTTAAAAACTAATCTTTGACTATCAAACTATATATTTCATTCTTCTTAAAATTATTTTTTCTTTGTTTAAATAACTTAAATGAAACACTTCAGCTTCATTAAGTATACACAGATACATGAATATGCAAATCTTTTTGGCCGGAGCCTGAAACTGAGAGCTGACACAACAGTGCCGTGAGCCCGAATCTAAGCGCCATCTTTGCATATTTATTGATCCACAGAGGTCAAATGAGTTGATGTGATTGGTTACAGGTTTATGACGTCATTAACTCTGTCAGTTTCAAAGCGCATGTTTTAAACTGTCTTTGGTAAACTGCAGTTTTATGAAGAATAAATTCAAAAATGGCTTAAAATGATACATTTACACGTGGTTTGTCTTAAAGCACAGAAAAAAACGCATAAACATATAAATAACATTAAAAACTAGATTTTCACCACAGGGGGTCTTTAAATGGATAGTTCACCCATAAATTATCATTTACTCACCCACGTGTCATTTCAAACCTGAATGACTTTCTTTTTTCTGGAGAACACCAAAGAAGATATTTTGAAGAATGTTGGTAACCAAACAATGCCGGTACCCATTCACTTGCATTGATTTTTTGTCTTTAGTAGAGAAGTGAATGGACCGCACAGTTTAGATTTTGTTGGCATGCTTGCATTTTTATCTCAATAGAATAATTATTTTAGCAAGTGCATCAATGAGATGGACACCAAAATTCTGTCTCAGAATCTCCCCTTTTCACCACCCTGTTAAGCCACTCTGATTAATGACCCTCTCCTTGCAGTTTGACCTTGTTTAGTTGCCACAATGCTCGCTTGGAGGCCAGATAGTCTGCAGTTTCCCACCTAGGGTCTACCTGGGCTAATTATGGCCCCGGAATCCCAACAGTCCCTCTTTCCATCTGACAGCACCCGACACGTTTACCTGCTAACATCATCATCATCAATAACTACTCCTGCCTGCAGGGCGGCGCTGCATGGATGCCCTGTAACAAAGCCATGCTATTGAATATCTCATAAAGATCCACAACAGGGTGCTGCATTCATTACCTTCTGGGGAGCAACATGACGGAGGCGAATCGAATGAACGGTCGCGGCAATGTTGTTACATTCTGCTCTCGGTTCTTTTTCCAGCAACTGAGATGCGTTAATGGATAAAGATTGAGACAGCAGCTGCGTTCCCCTGTTGTCTAAATGTCTGAAGCCCCCCGCAGGGAAAGGAAATCAAGCACAGCTTCCCCAGGCCCAAACACTAGAGCAGAAAGCCGGATGGGATGCGGCATTGGCAGAGAGGAAAACAAGCTGTCTTTGATATGTAAAACGGACACTTTGGAATTCATAACACCGGTTTGGAAGCCATAATCCCAGAGTGATTGAAACAGGATTCAGAAGGCAAACAACATTTTGAATTCCTATAGAAATAATGAATCTAAATGGGCATACACAGAGAGTCTGTTGCATGCGGTTGACACTGTACTGGAAAACCTGAAGGGCAGGAAAATGTGGTTGTCCACCAAACAATTTACATGCAGGATTTACTGTTGATATGATCCCTGACACTGAATGACCGGATTAAACCTGCTTAAAACACCCTGTCCCTCTGGTCTGGAGCTAACCGCAGACCTGATGCTTTTATTGTCTGGCTTTAACATATATAAATACCTGTGAATAATTCCACAGACCCAGTGGCAAATCGCTTGGAAATGTCCAATCACGTGGAGCTTGAATTTAAATCCGCTCAAATTTGTTGGAAATTCCCTGTGGGGAAAAGTACTTGATTGAGTCTCCATTGATTAAAGAGGAAGCAGTTAAATGAGAAAGATGTTTGACTCAGGGAAAGATGATAGAGTGAGAGTGAACAGGTTCTGATAAGGTGATCCCCAAAATGTTGATAGAAAGGTTTTCTGTGAGAATGCAAAAAAAGGAAGGCCTACTTATAGATATATGTATGAGAAAACCAAACAGTAGAAAAATAAACAACAATCAAAATATTCCGAATAATAGTGTAAAACGGCCCAATATGACATCACCAGGTAAAGGTTCTGAGGAGTTAAGTTCTCATAAAATAGGATGAAAGGAGGAGGGTAATTGAAAAATTCAAGAACCAGCTTCCATTGCAAAAATAAAATATTTACCTCAAAATAAAAACAGCGACAATTTATTCCCTGCTCATGTCCGATTACAAGCTAATTTGACTTCCTTAGTCCATTCCTTTCTATAAGACTTCTTTATTCGGTTGTGTGGATATAACACAATTGGCAGTCTTGGCCTAATGGTTAGAGACTAGGACTTGTAACCCAAACGTTGCCGTTCGAGTCTAAGTACCAGCAGGGACTGTAGGTAGGGGGAGTGAATGATCAGCCCTCTCCTCCACCTTCAATACCACGCTGAGGTGAGACCCTTGAGCAAGGCAACGTTCCCCCCAACTGATCCCCGGGCGCCGCAGCAATAGCTGCTCATGAGTTGGGTGTGTGTTAACTGTGTGCACAAATTCACATCACATCGCTTATGACTCAACAAGACCATCGGCAAAATGGATGTACGGCTCTGTGATCATGTCCCTGGGCTTTGATTAAATTGTCTATGTTGTGTTGTTTGTACAATTAACTGTTGTGTTGAGAAAAAAAATAGTCATACCCTTTGGAAACATCTGGAATGTATTGACTGACAAGTACATTTTTGAAATAAAAGGCAACATGTAGAAGTAAGAAATTAAAAAGACAAAGTAAACTTTTTTATTGTACGGTTGCAGCTATTACGAAAAAATCTAAGAAATATCCAAGTAAAATATATTTTAAAAAATCACCATATTAAAAGAATAGGTAACCCCAAATGAAAATTATGTCATCATTTACTCACCCTCCTGTCATTTCAAAACCGTGAGTCTTTTTTCTTGAGCGGGATACAACATAAAATATTCTGAATCATGCTGGTTCCCACTGACTGGTCCTTTGGTTTCTATGTTTTTTAGTTTCTAAAAATATTGTGTCTCCTACTTCCAACTTCGGAAAAGTATTTCAAAGCCTGTTTATGATGACATTAAACTACTGAAGAAGATTATTCTTAAGTAATGATGGCCAGCTTCATTATTCGTTAAGTTATCTGATGTTTGAAAAGATTTTATTCAGAGAAAATTAAAATAGCGCTTTTGGCATTGGTTTTGTTTCCATACAATAGAAGTGAATAGTGACCAACGTTTTTTGTTTACCAGCATTCCACAAAGTACCCTATTTTGTGTTTTCAAGTAGAAAGAAAGCCGTACTGGTTTGAAATGACAAGAGAGTGAGTAAATGATGAGAGGAAATTAATTTTGACGTTAACTATCCCTTTAAGATATAACAATGAGCATAATTGCCACAATTCATCACATATAATAAAACTGAGCTACACGTGCTGTGAAAAAGCTTAAAGGGTGTTTGTATTGTTACTGCATAAGTGTGTGGGTGTGAAACAGAGAAATGGAGTGTGAGAAGCAGACCAGGTGCTCGTGCACTGCTCCTTTATCTCACACACTTCTTCCATCTGTCAGTGTGTGACTCGTCAGCACACCAGGCCCGTCACCTCCACAGCGGGAGCAGCAGACACTGCCATGTGGCTCCCTTAATGCCACATTACGGGATTCCAGCACTGCCTGGCAAAACATCCTCGCTGGCAGGAATGCTGCCAGCAAATAAAGGCAACCATGCTGGTGAAGTCTAACAAAGCGGGTGTGCACTTAATGTGTGTTTTGCAGTTTTACTATCTTTACTACTGGGCAATTCCTGGGTTCTGAACGTGACATGTTCAGTTAAAACGTGAAATATAAACTAAAAGGTATTATCTGAATTATCTGTTTATATTTTCAAAATATCAGTCTATGCATGAGTACTCTGTTTTAAAATTGAACACGTTATGATGACAGAAAAGGATGTGTGTTTTTAAGAGACAACATACTTTATTACACGGTGCTCTGTGTATACGTGTATACAAATACTTGATTCTGAATGGCCAGTTGCGACATTCCAAGGGTTGTTATTCTCAGATAAAAATGAGCTTATAAAATATTTCCTAGTAGTTTTTTTCTAATGTGGCAAGTAGCCGTGTAAAAGTGGGCTAATGTAAAAGCAGCCGGCTGTTATCGCGAAATAAGCCCCTCCAGTGTGAAACAAGACCTGATCACACTATCGGGTCTTATTTATGTGATAACAACCGGCCGCCTGTACATCATCCCTTACTTGTAGCATTTCTGTGAATTAAAATGTACAAACCAGAATCAATAATACCCAACAAATGGAGAAGGGATGGCTATTTATAGAACATAAAATAGATACACATTTTTAATTTTCACCATTTATGAAGAATATGGACCGTTATGGATTTGAATGACAATGGAAAATTATGCTTTAAAAACAAATGGTTTTAAAGACTTTAAAAGTGACATGAGTATTTAAACTGCCAAATACTGACATTCTGACTTTGGTAATCTTAAGGTTGAAATTTCACTCGTGAAAAACGGTTAGCTATAATTCAAGGAGGCTTTTGCAATGTTTTTTACATTGTATTAATGTAAAATAATTTAACAGAGTACATATCCACAAACAATTGTAACACGTTAAACTGTGTTCACAGTAACTCAAAATCGAAATGTCGAACCAAAACCATCTACAACAGTTTCTCAACCAAAACTGTCAAATATACCAGCATGTACTGGGGGGAAAAGGCGCACCAGGGGAGGCATAATCTGACACCCGCCAGTTTGAAAGCAGTGTTGAAATCATTAAAAAAGAATAACTTAAGAAATCAGATAATTTTCAGGTTACAGCAGAGTAAGCTTATATGCGTTTCCAGGGTTGCCTACGACAATATGTTGAGTTAATTTATAATTCTGCTGTAAATGTCATTTGAAATAAAGAGAAAAATGCTTAAAAATATCAGACGTGAAATCATGTGAAAGCATATTAAGTGTGTCAGTAATCCAGCAGCACTGGGACATTTACATATTCTCCTGTGACAGCAACCATATGGAGCACGACACGATTTTGATTAAAACCTGCATTTCACTTGTGTTATTTTGCACATTTCTTTTCAGTTAATTTGCATAGACATAGATTGTGTAATGTTATCTTTTATAGAGGCATGCTCCATATAACCAACGCGACCAAGACACCTACTTCGCTTATTTGAAACAAATCTGAAACATTTCTGTGTATTTACACAACAAGCGTTAATTAAATCAGCGCCTAAATACCCCATTGTGTGTTTTGGCCTATATAAATTTGCCTTATTTCTGAAAGACATCTGCTCGCTGCATGCTTTGTCTTTCTTTTTATGTCTCGACCAAGCCGACCCGGCCAATGACTGCTTGAGGACAGCTGTGGACATTTGAATAAGTTCCCTGGGAGGTCGGCAGTCGGTGTTTCAGAGCAGATGGCAGGGGAGTTTCAGTGTCGGCCTGAAAGCGAGAGCGGGCACAGCACCAGCCTCATCGCATGGCACCGAGCACTAGCGTCTCCCTGTTTCTGTCACATTACTCCAGAGAGAATGTGTGTTTGGGTGTATCGGCACCTGTGTGATGGCATTAGCATTTCAATTCCAAAGTAGCTGCCTCATTAATTTGTACTGCTCTGCCTTCTTTATTTCTTAATTCCCCCCTAGTGATCTAGTTTCAGCCCTTAAAAAGCAATCCAATTACATGTTGGCTTCGGTTTTACCACATTACAGATATAAACCGACCTCAGTCTAACAGGTTGCCGTGAGCTTACAAGTCAGTACTGTACATGAGCAGAGGTGACCTGATCCGAAAAATAGGAACTGCAACTTGTAGCATCTTAAATCGCTTAGTGACATCAACACATGCTAAAAGGACACCATGTGTGTTCACAGTATTTACAGAACATTTTGGGGAAGTTGGTGGCATATTTATACTTTCAACCTGACGGAAGAATGACGGGGTAAACCAACTGTAAAGCTAGTCTATCAAATTGAGGTGTGACCCCTTTACTTCACAAAATGAAGATTTGTTGTTGTTTATACACAAGATAACATTGTTATCAATATGTATGTAAAAAATCTGTATTTTAAACCTGTTTTTATCAAAACGACAGCCAATTTAAATAAGTTTTACAACTATTGACCAATGCATGTTTTAATCTGATCATTAAAATGTTTCACAGAAATGTTTTCTTACCATCTTTGCTCTTGAGTGAGCTAAGGTTAGATGAGGTTTCAGTGGGCGCTTGGACGCAGTAGACCTCTCTGGTCTGAACCCCGCCTCCGCAGAGCCCTGTCTGGTTGCTCCGACGACGGTCCTGTTGGCTGAGAAGCACGTCTACCCTGCAATCGCTCCATTCTGTGCTTTTCCAATTATACCTGCAGAGAGAGAGAGGGAGGCACATTTAGCCAACGGATGTGTGGCGATGAGCATATAATGTTCTCTTAACACATCTCGCTTATCTTTATTTATCCTCTGTAGGCTGTAAGGACGGGTGACAATAATAATAAACTGTAAGTCACCCTGTTGTTTAAGAGTTATAAATAATTATAAATGTATACTACTAGTACTACTACCACCACCACAACATTTGAATATAGTTAAATGCTTAAAGTGATGGTACACTCAAAAATGGCTCATTTTATTATTTATTTACCTATTTCAAACCTGAATTCTGCTACAGAACCCGAAATCAGATATTTTGAATAATCTTGGTAACCGCACAACATTGGACCCCATTGACTTCTTTTTTATGAACACAAAACCATCAAGACATGTCTTATGTTTTACACAGAAGAAAGATTTCATTTTGGCTGAACTGTTCATTCAAAATTTGTAGTTTAGACACATACATTTGTTAAGATATTTTACAAAAAAACATTACATTTACATTTGGCAGTGCTTTTATCCAAAGCGAGAAAGCAAAAGAATACGCTCTATTCAAACCAGCCTTTGACTGGTAGTGTAGTTATTTTTGGAAAACACACCAAAATTTGAACATCAAAACCTGTGACAGTCAGGATATGCAGTATGGTCAAAGATTTATTGAGCTTTATAGAATTTGACGTCTTGCCTGCTGTGTTTTGATTTATCATGTCAGTGACCAAACCTGACAGACAGCTTTAAGCTGAGCCATGGATGGAAATGTTGCAGCAGTACAGAACAATCATTAAACAAACACTGTCATTTTGCAGTCTGAAAGTAAATTACCACACAGAAAAAACATTACAAAAATAAACTGATAAATGGTTTTGAAGAATACTTCATTGTATTAGAAGGCCAAAATTGGTTTAAGGTTGTTCAAAGTCAACAATTTGTACAACTACCAAATTATATTTTTCATAAACTGTTTTCTCCTCATGTCTTCATCAGCAGTATTATTTAGTGGGGACAGAAAGCATTAACTAAACAATAAAGGACTATCTTTCTATAGTCTTTGATCATCAGCTCTTCTACTCACTGATCAAAAGCCTAAGGGGCTGCCGCAGGGAAGAGCCGATGTGCATTTGTGTGTATGCGTTTAAATGTCCACTGACCTTCAAGTATTGCACAACCTGCTTCTAGCTTTCACAAGAGTTCAAAAAGGCAAATCTAGTAGACCGTAGTCAAGCATGTAACTAAACCATGAGTTGCTTTTCATTTACTGCGTAAATAAAATGAAAAAAATGTGTAGCTCTTTTCTAAAATGACTTTGAATACAATAAAACCTCTTACACATCCACAAACGAAATAAGTTTGACCTTAAAGACGAAAAGCTTCTATATTCACGGCTCGAGCTGGAAGTTGGTGAGTATGCGACAAAGTAATACTTTGATAGTTGTTAGGTTAAGGTATTGAGTAGGATTTGGGATGTAGAATATTGTCATGCAGAATATGTGCTTTATAAGTACTAATAAACAGCCAACATTGAAATAATACTCATGCTAATAAGCAACTTGTCAATATTGAGAATTGGTCCCTTTACTAAAGTGTTACCCAACTTATTGCTTCATAATTAAATTAAGCAGTTTCAAATAGAGCTTATTAATTAATTATTCATTTACATTTTTGGAGTTTAACAGCACTTCTTTCTGTCTTCATTGATGGTATAGAAAGCAGTAGCCATGAGAAAGTGAGCATGAGACAGAAAGCAAAAAGTGAGCATGAGAGTGAGAACTAAAATAAAATGATTTGGGCGAACTGGAGCTTTAAGAAACTTTACATAAATATTAAAGATGAATGATTACAAGCCATGGCTGAGCACCTTAATCTCACTCTTGAGTGACATTTGTTCATAAACCCCTGTTGTAAAGGACTCTTAGTGACAAAAGTATAAGCACACATGGGGTTGGATGAGGAAACATGGCTCCACAGGAGCAGCGTTGACCTCCATCTACAACAGAGGGACACATGTTCTGCTCTCCCGTGTGTGAGATCCAGTGCAGTAAGGTGATGAGTGATGGGTAACGGACCAGCCCATCTCTAGGGGAGATCAGATTAGACAGCGTGTCGCCTGTCCTCTAAGACATTCACTATTCATCAGATCATCTCCTCCAGAGTGGCGGTGTGCCAGACCACCAGCATACAGCCATCTCTCCATCTTCCCCAGCAGGACTCCTGCCTTCCCTAAATTCCCCCCTTTAGCTCCTCCATCTGTGTTTTAACATGCTCACGATATACAAAAGCACAGACTGATGATGCTACATAGTGTAATGAAGGCCAGAATAGATGGGAAGTCTTTCAGTGCTCTTTAAATAGCATCTCAAGCTGACATCTCAAGACATAACAGTGATTTTTTTTGGTCACGACATAATGACCATTATTAAACGTTTCTATCTTTGTATAGTTTTAATATGGTTAACTATCATCTAAAATGTGTCTAAAATTAGTCATTTTGAGAGCTACAGTAGGCCCTTCAGCAGAGGGAAAAATGAGTTTGTCTCCATTATGAAGTAGAACTGATGCACAACTTACACCACACATGGAGGGATTCCCTCTCCCTGTGGGGAACACGGCTCGTTCTCCTCCAGCTCAGGGCACTCTGCACCCCCACCCACATGAAACTGCTGAACCTGTCGCGTGCGTGTGCGCTGGCCCTTACGTCCGTTCAGATCATAGCATTCCTTCGAGCAAGCTGACCAGTCTGACCAGTCAGTCACCTCGCAGTCTTTGGAAATGACACAGGCTTGATACGTCACGGGAAGAGTCTGCTGTTTACAAAGGCTGTCGGGAAAGAAAACTGGTCTGTTAGTCATACATGATAACAAAATCCTTAAATCAATTAACAGACAAAATATAACATAGACCCATGTTTGTTTCTAATGTACCCCCACAGCCACATCAGGAACGCTCAGAACTGGGCTAATTTTAACTTGAATTATATTTCTTTACCCTACATTTTTAAACCATTCAGCCTCAACATGAATTAGGTAAACAAGTGAACAAACAAAATGTAAAGGGAAGCTGTGGGAGCCATCATCACTCATGCATTCATGGAGGTGTTTGTTGGAATGTGCGCTTGTGAGCGTTTACTGGCTGTCACAAGTTGTTTTTTACTAAAATCAAACAAGCCAGCGTACTGCACGCAGTAATGAAGACACTCTTGGGTACTTTAAATGTGAAGGTGTTACAACAGAACGCCACAGTATTGCATTCACCCAACCGCATATTCAATAAACATTATTTTGTGCTCTGCAGAGACAAGAATGTAATTCATATAAATGATGAAAGGTTGTCTCTGCATATTAAACAAGGACAGGAAAAATCTTTGTCTAATCTTGGAAAACATACTTTGTCTTTAAGTAAAACAGACAATTGAGACTACAGCAACATCTTTGGTTAAAGAGCCTTATGGAGGCTGTGCTTTATCTTCTGCTGTCTTTATAAAGAGGTAAACATTATTGACTAATGCTTTACTCGACTGATCCCATCCAATTACATTATTACGGCTATGCAGAATATATCAGAAAGATAACTATCTAACAGTTAGACCTGATATCTCACTGGTTTCCTCAACCTTTTTAAATGTCTTTCTCATTGCTGTCAATAACAAATGCAATTCAATTTAGATACTTATCAAAATGACCATTTCCATGAATATTAATTAAAAGACATCAAATTCTTGTTTTCTGCAACAACTTGGTGTTGAAGGTTAATGTGGCTAAGTCTGTTATCCACACAAGAGCTTATATAAGACATGCAAACGCAACTTAATTTGACTATATCTGCAAGCCGAAAAAATCCAAAGCCTACTTGGTTTAACCGGGCCATAATAACCTAAATTAAAGCGATGTGGAGATCTTTATTACACCTTTCGCTGCTTAAGACTTTAAACTAAACCTTGAGATGTCTTTTACAAATTCTATAATATCTACATTTCCACGATTTTCCAGACATGAAATAAAACCAACAGCTGAAAAATGATAGATTCTGGTCTTATTATTATTGTGGCAACCAAGTTATTACTGAAATACAATAATGAAAACATTTATATAAATAACATTTAAATAATTAATAAAATAACGTTCAATAAACAAAAAATAATTAATTCCGTTGAGTGGATTTACGGTCATTTACGACTTATACATTTTTATGTTATAAATATGTATTAATATATAAAACTGTAAAACAATTCTCTTGGTTCAACTTAAAAAATAAGAAGCCTGGTTGCCTTAAAAATTTGAAATAATTCAATTTGAAAATATAAGTTTACATAACGAGTTTGAATGAAATTTATTATTTAACTAATATTTTTTATTCGAATAAGTTATCTCAAAAAAAATATTTTTATAGTGTATGTATGACTATCTGCACTTTTTATAATAAAATATTTTTTACAACTACCCATTTTATAATAATCAAATTTATAATTTTGGTTTATTGTCTCAACTCAATGTTTGCCCAAGATTCTCATTCATGATCTTGCCATACATTTGATCCGGGGTGGGCGGCTCATTAACGTTCTCATCAGAATCAGCTAAGCCTCTTTGGGGATTCCAGCCATCTGTGAAGTCAATGAGTAGCTGTAATATACTGAACTACCAGGACAGTTCGCATCTTTCGCCCATCTTCCTTTACTAATCCCTTTTAACAACACATACAGGCAGATATGAGAAGTCCCTATACTGACTCTCGAATGGAAAGACATGGCGTGTATGAAAGAAGACCTAACGGAATCAAAGAGGACGTTGATCGCTCTGCAAGTTTTAAGGGATGTGGTGACATTTCCATGCCACTTGACAACACAGTACTTCTTTTACTAAAGTAGATAAAGAAACGTTTCTGTGGTAGCCGTTCGTCATTCGAGAACACAAATGAATTGTATATACTGTGTGATATGTGCTGTGCCGATCTTCATGAGACACTTCAGTAAAATAAGCCCTCGAGCTAACATGTCATGCGATATCACATAGGACTTCTAATCATTCCAGGGTCGTAGTCGTATAGCCTACAATAGTTCATAAAAGATGCTCTTCAGATTAAATCTTTGGTTTTGTTCAATACTAGTGCATTCTGGGCAGCCTAATGTAATGTAATGATGGGTAGCCAGCGTTTTGGGTCATTATATGGACACAAGAGGATGGCTTCATAAATTCAATACATTTCTCCATGTTAAATCTACTGTCGACTGACAGATTCCCTGCAACCTCCTCAGGTTTTCTTACTCTACAAATCCCCAATAGAATTTTTTTTTTATAGGAACCAGATTAAATACATTTTTCAGACCAGCTTCTCTACATTCTGTTATGTAAGTCCACTAAAGAATTTAAAGAGAATGAAGAAAATGCATTTATCAATATTAACTGGGTATGTATTAGGAAACAAAGCAAAAGTTTAATATTAAAAGCTGTCAGAATATATCAGCACTGAATGTTCTTCTCTGAACTGTCTTGTTAACTGGTAGGAAAGGGAGAATGTGAAATTATTCAGAAACTTAAGAGCCTGTGTAAAAAATACATCATACAAGCATAGTGCCTTGAGCATGGAATGGAGGCTCTTGTGTATGTGTTTCTGTAAAGGACACTATTGCACTGCAGGCTCATGTCAGTAAAGTTGTCCTGTTGAACCTTGGCTTGTCATATCCCTGCGCTCGAAAACAGACATTAGTGCTGCCTGTGCATTCAATTGTAAGTTATCACACATACACACAGGGACACAATCTTTTGAGCTATCAGAAACCTCACCACAGCACAGAGACGAGCAGAAAAAAAACGCTGCTGGGCTGACAGCTGTGAACCTTAAAAATATATTATGAACTACACTATAAAATTCACAGTAAAACAGTGAGTATGTTTCATTTTTCAAAAGTTTTAAAGTGATAGTTCACCCAAAAATGAAAACTCTGTCATCATTTACACACCCACAGATTGTTTCAAACCTGTATAAAGGGTTTTTCTTTATATAAATTTGTTTTGCTAAACACAAAGGAAGATATTTGGAAAAATGTCATTAACCAAACAGTGCTCACCCCCATTGACTCCCACAATATTTATTTTCCCTACTATTGAAGTAAATGGGGATTGAGATCCGATTTGTTAAGGACATTCTTCCAAATATCTTCCTTTTTGTTCAATAGAGGAAATAAATTGATACAGGTTTGGAACAAATTATGACAGAATTTTCATTTTTGGGTGAGCTTTCCCTTTAACACCCATAAGGCTTCATCTAAGCATTAGGAATGACCCAGAGATGGAGTTTTAATTTAGTTTAAGTTATTGCAAAAGAACAAGACGTTATATCAAGTATTAGCATAGCTCAGAAAATCACAATTTCTTGCTTAGAATCCCGCATCTACAAGAATAAAAAAAGTTCATATCTGACGCATGAACAAAAAATGTGAAGAAAATATGCTGACCTGAGCTCCGCTGTGCTTCCGCTCCGGTGCACACATGTCACCTCCCGGGTCTGGTATCCCACCTGCAGGTCCCATGATTTCAACCCCTGCCGATTCTGCCGATTCCTTGTCCTTTTCTTTTTAATAAGCTCTCGAGTCTCTGGATCTCTTACCTTCCCTTTTTCCCTCACCCTGTCCTTCACACGTTCCCCTTTGTTTTCCTTCAACTCCTTTTTCTCTTTGTTCTTGCGGCGCATGGCCTGACGGTCCTGTCTTGCTTGGCGGTCCAGCCTCGCCTGGCGGTCAGGCCTCGCCTGGCGCTCCCTTTTCGCTTTCCGCTCTGCTTTCGGTACTCGGCCTTCACGGCCTTCAGGGGTTTCACGGGCCTGCCGTACGGGTGCGGGGGCAGTGCAGGGACCCCAAGGACCCACCCTTAGACTGTGCAAGCTTTCCTCCCCCTCGCAAGGACCCGGCTGGCAGGTTTGGAACTCTGTGAGATTCGGGCAAGCAGAACCGCCAAAAAGAGGCGGGGCCAAAACGGAACGTAGGCGGTTCTGCAGACCCATCCCGCAACTCTTGGAGCAGGAGGTCCATGGGGAGAATTCAGAAACCACGCAGTCACGTGGGCAGGGGATAAGGCAGGCCTGCTCTAACCGTGGCTTGGGCTCGAAGTACTCGCAGATGGCGTCTTCGGCAGGCACGCCGTCCGCCTTGTGCACACAGCCCACCTCTCGCGTCTGGATGCCCTCCTCGCCCCGCGTGCACACCGCTGGCCTTGGCACACCCGCACTGCGCATGGACACTGGCACGCACTGATTCCATGCCCCCAGCTGCCAGTCGTACAGCTCCTTGTGCCAATCGCACACACGGAAGCAGCTCTGTTGGTTGCTGGGCCGTTCTGACTGCAGGCAGTTGGTGTGTAATGTTGTCCAGCCTTCAGAGTGGGCACACCACACCGCTCGGCTTTGACTTCCGCCTGGACCACACTCGCTCCCCATACACCTACCCCACGGCCCTAAAACATTCACACAAAAGAGAGACACAACCATTTCAGTTTAACAAAGACAAAGTCAACAGTATTAAATAGATGTCAATCCTGATTTGTGCAGAAGTTCAATAACATGATCTGCTTCCACTTCCTGTACGGGTCATAATTAATGTCTGCAGCCTACATGCACTTAAAACATTAAAGTGACTAAAAACAGGATACGCAGTGTCAAATGTCCATTGCCTGAATCAATACTCCCATATTCCCATGGACACTGTAATTCAAAGCACTCTGGGGAGGTGCAGTGGATGGGTGCTGATTTGACGGATGGATTTTACACAAGACATCTTTGTGTGGAGGTGTTAGTGAGGTACAGGGAATTTACAGAAAGATAGATACATGCAGAGGGACAACTCAGGGGGATGGGTCACTCAAAGCTAAAAAACAGCATAACACCATCCCCCCCTTCTTGTTTTTGTCTCCTCTCCATCTCACTATCCGCAGCTTTTCAGTCTCTACAGAACACATGGAAACATGGAAACATGGTCTGAGGCCATAAATCAAAGTGCGCAGACAGACACCGAAATTCAGTTTGATTGAACTTGCTGAGGTCACAAATCTGCAACAGTATTTTATAGAGAGAGAATAAGTCTTAAGGCAGGGATGTGCAAAATACATATTTTCAAATGGAAGTGTAAGGAAAGTACAGTGACCTCAAAACTTGTTGTTAACAGCTGGATTATTTTTAACTTGATGTCGTAAAATCACAATGCAAAAACGGAAACGGAAGCGCTTGAGTGGATGAATTTAATGGGATTGTTCACCCAAAAACAAAAATAAAGCAATCCTTTCCTGGAGTTATTCCAAGCCTGTATTCATTTCTTCATTCTGTTAAACACAAAAGAAGCTATTTGGAAGAATGCTTGTAACCAAACAGTTCAGGGGCACTATTGACTACCATGGTGTTTTTTACTATGATAGTCAATGGTGCCCCAGAACTGTTTGGTTAAGAACATTCTTCTAAATATTCTTTGTGTTCAGCACAACCACACACTTAATACAATTATGGAACAACTTGACAGAATTTTTTTTCTGAGTGAACAATTCCTTTAAAGGGAGTTAATGCAGTGACACAAAGAATAAAAGAAAATGTTAAAAACAACAAACTAGTTAGAGAACTAGTAAATCACAGTGACCCACTGCTAGCCTTAAAGGGTTTACCCCAAAATGATTCACTCACCCTCATCTCATTCCAAACCTGTATGACTGTTCTTTCTTCTGCACAACAACAAAGAAGATATTTTGAGGAAAGCCGACAAACAAAGAACATTGACTTCCTTGTACGGACACAAAACCACAGGGACATTTCTCAAAATATCTTCTTTTATGTTCCAAAAGGTTTTAAATGGCATCGATTTTGGCTTAAACTATTTCCTTAAGATTATATTCCATATTTTCACCTAAGGTCATCTCATTTGTTTTTGCAGCATGGCTGGGCTTTTCTCTGACATATTCTCTTTTTAAAAGCTCTCTCTGAGATCACAGCGCTTCATTCATGGCTCAGTTACCTGCCTCATTAAGTGGTTGGGCCAAAGGGTTATTTAGCAAGGAGAAATGCAGGCCATTTGAAGTCATGCTTTATGACTCCACTCGATAAAGACGAAACAGGCCGATGTTAATGTCATCGGAAGAAGTAGCGGACTGAATTAGCCAACAGCTACGACCACAAGGACCAATTCAATAGAGATCAATACCAACCCACCACAAACTGCTTCATGTACAACAGACAAGCATCACCACGAACGGATTGTCCTTAAACACTGGAAAGTGATGCTTATGTGTTAAGTGTATTTGCAGAATCAGTTTTCTTTCTCTCGACAGCCCTTTTAAGTACAAGAATCTGAATTAAAAAAAAAAGGTGGCTGACAATTTACGACTTTCCACAAGGGTCACATGGATTGTTACTGTGAAATCCAATTTTCAACAGCAATTTGTTTTTTGAGTGCGAAGAGGAAGATGAAAATACCTCTCCTTTTCACACAAGTAAACACTTGAGAGTGTAACATTCAAGCATGTTACGAGCTTAACCAGAGCACTACCGCGTGAACAACAGCATGTAGAGGATGCATAATGAAGCTCCCCGGAGAGAGCAGGCGAGAGCTTCTTCATTCACGCCTGCAGCTGCAGGTGCTCAGAATAATTTACGAGCATGTCACAGGGTGATGTGGTCATCCACAGGCCACGGGACACCAGGGACGCATACAGCTATACAGCATGCAGACCGGCCATTACATCAATGAAGCACCAACGGAGTCATGAACAAACGTTTTAGAAAGATGGGAAATGCATATTATTTCTACCCGTACAGTTAAAATCAGGGGTGTCGTGTCCCTAGTGGTAAGAAAGTCCTAAAGGTAAGAAAACAACAAAACAAAAAAAAGTTTTGAGAGGCATGTAAATCTACTATATTCTGCAGTTTTGTGTAGTGTGGAATGACCTGATTTCTGCCTATTACACTAATTGAAATCATCAAAGTTAGATTTCAAGCATTAAAGGAGCAACGTGTAGATTGTATAAGCATCTATCAGTAAGGTTGTAAATTGCAACCAATGGCTCAGTCCACCCTTCCCTTGCTAAGAGTTACGATGGCTGACACGTAACTAAGATGTCACCTCGTTTTCGCTTCTTTGCCGAAGGAGATAACGTATTCAAGATTGCGTTCTGAAGAGAAGTTTATCTTTTTAGGGCTACTGTAGAAATAACATGGCGGATTCCATGTAAGGGGACCCGCAGTTTATGTAGATAGAAATAGATTATTCTAAGGTAATAAAAAATGACGCTTCATTATGTAAGGTCTTTATACACCTCTGAAGACATAGTTATGTAATATATTGCAATTCTGTCAATAGTACAAATTGGACCTTTCATTTTTACTATGTTTTCAATCTTTGACAATCTTTCTAACCTTAGTTAGTCATAATAAATATGAACATTTAATAAACATTTATGTAGAAGGATGTTATGTAACAGTAACTTATAAAAATTACTTAAGCTGCCTTTTCATAGGCAGGGTCACATACTAAGTCATTTGTTAAGTACAATAATTCGGAAACATAAAATAATATAGTATATCTTTTTTTTTGGGTGGAGCGAATTTAAAAAGAGGAGTAATTGACAATGAGAAAAGGAAAAAGGCATGGATAAGGTGAAGTGGAGGTTTATAGCAGATAAGAATAATTTGTTTGAGGGTTTCTGCTCCGGCTGTTAGATCTTCAGCCTAAGGGCATTAGTGACAGAGCTCATCAATCTCCTCCTGTCCCTTCATCCACCTGCCACTCTCTGCTGTTTATTATCTGAGAATACACACACACAATAGGATATTCCATTCACAGATGTACATGTACTTAACATGCTTTTCAAATGCAGTTCAAGATACTGTCTATATCCCTTATATATCAAAACCCTCTTTAAACAAATCTACAGATTTTTTAGTTTACACATCAAATTAACACATCAAGCCCAAATATCTCTTATGAGCTGGAAATTATTTTTTTTAATCATTTTCTCAATGACATTTTCCTTCGCTTAAAGCAACCGCTACCGAATTGACTGCCCAAGGTGATGACTCATATTATTTTATTGTTATTATATTATTCACATACAAGATTATGTAGTTTACTGTCAGACGATGGAGGAAAACAACACAGAGAGACACCACGGGAAAGGGAGGAGCGAATTTAAATCAATTTCCTGATAAATACGATTTCTCATCGGCATCGCCTTCGCTGTCCCCGTTCCCAATTTGGTTATGTCTTGCAGTGCCAGGTGGGCCAGCTAAAGCTGGCATTTATCAGGGAAAATGTAAACCAGCATGAAATATTGCTCCGTACCAGCTTGGCTGAATACATAGGCTTTGGAAAACAGCAGCATGCTGGGCATTCACACACTCCATGATGAACAACCAGGAAAAGCCAATGAAAAGGTCACGCATTGCGCCCACTAACTATTGTTTAGATCTGCAAGATTACAAAGAGAAAACGCCATTTCATTAAATTGCATGAGGATTTACTGTCAGTGTAAAAAAATACATAAATCAGTTTGTTTTAGGAACGATATCAGTCAGTGGATCACTTACATGAGGAAAGCCTGGCTTTATCTATATCCCACAGAGAAATATTGGAGTTATGTTGATATATGAAATACATATCATGAACTATTCATACTGTTGATACTTTCACCAAGACATTCAATAAAAGACATCTACTTAACAACAGCTTGTGGCAGAGAAATAATATTTTATTTATTTGGTTATTTATAACTGATGCTTTATCAAAGAAGATACAAAGACTTTCAGAGATTACTGCATCATTTATTTGTTAATTTGTTACTGCATCATTTATTTGTATCAGTTAATTGATAGCACAGAGTGAAAAATGTTATATAAACATGATGCTAAAGTTATAAATGAAGACATTTGAGAGGTACAGTAGTAATCTCAAACACATATAGCCTACTTGTCTTCCCTCTTCAAGGAAAATACAATGCACCAAAGGGTGACCCAAAATTACTGCTCAACTGATGCTCTTTCATATGAAGGCCTTTTCTGTGTAGATCTAGCAATCCTTTCCTAAAGATATTTCTAATCAAATCTATCTGAAAGAAAATTAGAAAACAATCCAAGCGTTTAAATACAGCAAGCATAGCAATGCTCAGACATTTGGGCCTTTTGCTTTGCTTTCATATTTTGGCAAATCTATGTACCCTATTACACCTAAAATCAGGAAGATGCAAAGTCTGACAACACTACCGAGCAATGCTGTATTGCGGTTTTCTAATATAATTTAATACATTTTTCATATTTTTAATCATAACAAAACAATTTGAGAGAAAATCTGAATTATAAAAAACAACAAAATATCTCAGAATCTCTCAGAAGTGTTTGTGTAACTGTCAAATTCAAGGACATTCTTGTCAAAAGAACGCATCGTTCACAAAAAGGTTTCAAGATAAAGAAACTGATACATCCACAGCACAAGAAAAAACTTGTTTTCTCCGTAGAAAATAAGTGAGGGGTACTGAGATTTGAAGGCTTCAGTGTCAGAATGGCTTGCAAATCAGTTATTATTCAACACAAGAGCAGGAAAAGTGATACTAGGCATTTAAAACGACTCCCGTATCTTTCATAAAAGCGCAGTGAGCAGTAGGTGCTTCACTATTAAGATGAGACATTACACGCTTCATTTAGGATGTCGTGCAATACGCAGTCGGGGAAAGCCCATGAGAGCGCAATTGCGATGGCACTTTTTTCAGCATCATCAACTCCACTGTGGGGAAGGATAAAAATCACTCTAATGTCTCTTATGTCACTTTTTAGGTCATTGCTTTATAGGGATTAAGCTTTAAGACGTTTAAAGCACGGGATCAAACACACATTTCAAAGCACGGGATCTAACACACATTTCAATGTGTAAAAAACCCTAAATACGTGATCCATTGATGTTTACAGACAAAATGATGCAATTGGTCATCTTGGGAGAGCTAGACATCAGATTGAAGGTTTGTGGTCAAACAAGGTTGTCAGCTGTGCATTTGACTCCACTAAACATGCCGATTCTCACACCATTTATTCCACTATCGGAGAGCCAGAGCTGCTTAAAGCAGCTAAATTCCGTCCAGAAAATAAGTGTAATTTACATAAAAACAGAAAATGTAACTTATAAATCATTTATAAAGCACCAAACAAGAATTCTGTGTGTGGTTGTGTACAGCATGAATGAACCTGAATGAAGCATTCGGCCACTGGAAAGTATGCCCATTTCAAACAGAGAATAAGAGGCATGATGGGATTCCAGCCCCCTGCTGAAAAGGCCTCGACACATTTATCATTCACCGTCGAGTGTGTGTGTGTGTAAGTTCATGTAGGAGACAAAGAGGACTTCAGTCCATATAACCGCATGTGGAGAGGTTGCATGACCACCTGCTTGAGCTATCGGTGAATAGCTCTTTTTTACAAATGATATGTTTTATAAAAATATGGGTTTGTAAAATGGAGTCTGGTACCCATTCGTCACTAAGCCATTGAGAAAATGGTCGGTTTAATAAATCTTGATAAGCATATAGAGTATGTGTAAAAAGATAAGTGGCACATTGTTATTTTACATTATTGTTATTTTGGCCTCTGGAGAAATCCGAATGTACCAAAACAAGGCTTCCAAAATCAGTTCTCCAGCCAGCCAGAGGCAGCCATAAAAAGACAGATGAGATTCTCAACTGACACCAGATCAGTTTGAGACGGGTAGACATATGTGCCCATTGGCTGCATGCGGGGAGGTGGTCACATCCTCCCTTTGTTTGTGAGAGAACTGTGCCATTCTGTTCTGTGAATGTACAATAAAGAAGCGCCTAAATCTGGACGGGTGTGACAGCGTGCCTGGCCAGACCTTGAGCTGCCTGTGCACAAAAATACTGCATGAGACAAAGAAATCTATTCGGACTCTTCCTACACAAACACTTCTCCATAAACATTACAATGTGCTTCGCTTTGTCGTGTATTTGTCTTGTTTTGCAATAGAAGTATGTGAACATTCTTGAAACAAGATATGTTTACTTGAAAGCAGAATTGAGTAGGATAATAAAACTTGTTTGCAGAGAATATAAATCTTATATTAAGTTTTCTGTTCTAAGCAAATTGTCCAAAACAAACTGTGTTAGATTTATGGTGTTGTTGGTTTTATGTCAGTACGGTTAATACATTGAACATAATTCAAGATGTTTTCTGTGAGTTTTATAACTTTACTTAATTTTGCATCTCAAGTAAATTTGATCATGTGTTAAGGATGTTTATAAAGAAAATGCCCTTTTTACCGTGCAGACATATCTTCGTCCTTAAAACTCCCTGCGCAAAATGGAGTCCCAAGCTACAATATGTTTATAAAAACAGTTCTGACGTAGTTTGTGGGGGTGTGGTTCACAAGTGGTTTCAGTCAGGTCTAGGTAAGCATTGCTTTTAGATAAAATGCATCTTTTGTTTCCGACACTTGAATTTTGCAATTTTACGTGTACAATACATGCGTGGGCAACTTCTAACGCACACAGAAAAACACATAATCGCGCCATAGGACCCTTTTAATTGAATGCTTGCAGAATCACAACAAGACAGCGTTTTGAGCGGCTCTGCAAAAGCAAGATTTATTTCAGGTCAGGTTGCCCTAAAGGATGTTTAGAGAAGATCACCTTTATCATCAACACACGTACACATGCACTCAACTGTTCTGTGAACATAAACCTCTTATGTCATCTAAAAAAGGGTAATGTGAGGGCTGTCTTGAATGATTTCATTTGTAAGAGCTGAATAGGTCATGTAAAACATCAGACACCAAAATAAATGAATGATGAAATGATGATGATGATGTCATCATCATGGTTTTATTCTCTTGGAACAGATAAACTGTTCTATAATGAAAATCTGTATATGTATATTAGTTAAACTGCAAAATAAAATGTGCATTCACCCCAGAGAAACACCCACTGCTTTTATTTCCTTTGTCTTGCCAATGTAACTACCACTATTTACAGTTAATGTTTAGAAGTCACTACATAGTGTAATTTATTAAAGGTGCACATAGTTCAAGCAGCCAAGGACCGAGTCTTATCACAGCAGACTTGAATACTAGAGAAGACGCGGAACCACAAAAACTACAGCTGGAGAGATAGAGGGAGAAGACACACAGCGATCCAAAGTGAAAGGGAAGGAAGTGAGAAGGAAATTGTTCAGGATATATGCCCTTCAGATTAATGACATCAGCACGGAGCAGGGGGTGAACAGGCTTTACATGATTGGATTTGGCTACGATAACGGAAAGAGATGTGTAGAGAGAGAGGAAATAGTGAGACAGTGACCGCAGGGGTCACGTTTGTCAGCATGTGGCCCTGTGGAGACTCCGGGTTTGTTGGCATCACAATGTTGCTCTGATAAACATCCCGCACACATCACATCAGCATATGTTGTAATCCTGAGTCAAGACTAACCTTTCTTTTCATCTTCACTCCCTGCCACAGCCGAATTAGAAAATCAAAAGGAGAAAATTGAGTTTAATCAACGTAATTGCGTAATTAAACAAAACTGTTTCTTTTCTCCTAAGACAACAAAACAATTAATTGATTAAATGTTTAATTTGCGCCTTTGTTCTAGTAAGCTGTGGCAAATTCATTACTGTTTTCTTGATTGTTTGGAGTCTGGATTCGGGCGTTGATAGCTTGACCAGACAAATGCTAAAACTGCAATAGTAATTTTGCAGTGTGTGGGTATGTGTATGTGTGAGGACCTGAATGCCGTGGCCACACAGAAGCACAGCTGGATTGTGGAAGAGATTGTAGGTTCACACACAGTTCCCCGAAAGCCCTTAGAGGCTACATGTGGTGTCCGATCACAAAGCTGGAGGAACAGCACACACTTGCCTACTAAATTTAGCTTATAGTACAGACTATAGCTGAGGCATGCTTGGCTGAACGGTCACATGAACTGTGCCAATCCTGCTCTAAATAAAGATTTACTTGGAACACAGAGGCTTAAAAGACGTTACAGATGTTCTGTACTACACCTTCCTACATTTAACCTAGACTTCTTAACTAAGGACAAAATGTATTGACAAACACTGTGTAAAGACAATCCAAAGCAATTTATAATGCCTTAAACACAGCAAACAAAGCCTAACTACACCGCTCACCTGTCCCATTCGAAGCACTATGGGCTCTCACAGGGCAAAGATGTTGTCACGTGCTGAAGGAGATAATGTATTTACGAAACGCGTTCTGAGCAGTTTGTCCGTTTAGGGCTACTGTAGAAACAAAATGGTGAATTCAATGCTAGGGTACCCGCGGTGAGCGTCGATAGAAATAGCTCATTCCAAGTTAATAAAAACATAACGCTTCATTATGTAAGGTATTTATACACCTCTGAACACATAGTTGCATATATTGTATTGCATTTCTGTCAAATGATCCTCCAAAAAAAGGACACACAGCACCTTTAAGTTTGAACAATATAGGCTATCTTATATACGTATGCATGTACATTAAGTAGATTTTTTTTTTTTTTCAACAAGTGTTAGCTAAGATCCAAAGAAAAGTGATTACAAGCAAGCCGGAGCAGTTAGGAGTACTGGGAATAGTGGATTACTGCTATAACAAACTGTTGAGGATTAAGTGAAATTATAGAAACGGATGAGATAAACAACACGCTAAACGACAGTGTAGTAAATTAAGAAGACCTTTTGTGAAGCATCAGAGTGCCAACAAAGATTAAGAATGTCAACCTGTTAAAACTGACAACTGGCAAGTTAAAAAAAAAAAAAAAAATGTCACTTTATAGTGAACAGATATTTTCAATGAATTTAAAAGAACCGAAGAAAATTAGCCAAGTTGAACATGCTGGGTATTTTCAGCAATCAATAAATGGATAAAAAGAACATAAATAATAAATACAATTAGCTCACTGCTGTTTACTTGGTGCAATTAGGTTTGTGCTATTAAATAGAAGTGAATGGGTAGCCACCATAACCCAGTAGTTTGATTCTTAGATTCTTATTTATTACAGCATAACAGGCACTCGCCCACCCTCTGCTACTTGCACTTGTAAAGTTATGGAGGGTGTGCGTGTTTGTTTCTGCCACAATTTAAAACTGCATCAATCATGAAAGCCTAAAGATTAGGGTGTATCTGTGGTTTATAGGCATCAAATGCATTGGACGGAAGTGGAATGCTCTGTTCAGCTGCATTTAACTAACACTTTAACACAACAGGTTGATTGGAGTGATATGTGTCAGTTTTTTATCCAACGAGATCTGGATTAGAGAAGATAAATCTACAGTGCAACATGACATGTGGCTCTAAAAGACCTGTGGGGGAGGATGGTGAGCTCCAGCTGTGCGCTTGGTTTGAATTAAATGACCTTTGATGGTTCAAATCATTTACTGTAAGTCCGTACAGTATGTCATGGCTTGGCTTATGCACGTTTCCCCTCTGTAACATGATGCCACATACTGTACAGGATATTGCCTCCACTGCATTAACCAGCTTACATTTTTTGCCAGCCATATGCGAAAGAAGTATTTGACCATTGATGTACGGCATGTTGTAATTTTATTTGATTGGAAATGAGGCCAGGGGTGCAGTCATGAAATCGACTGTTACGCTCGTTCTGAGCACTTTCTAAATTCAGTCGATGAACTAACTACATCAACCTAAATGGTGCATGATCCCATAATACAGCATGAGGATTGCTCTTGATGGTACAATAAAGCAATCAGCTATGAGCGACTGTGCGTATGAAACACGAGTAAATGATAATTCTTCATAAACCAATTCTTACATTTTAGGGATTCAGTTAAACACAATGCAAGAAGCAATTTATACAGAAATCTCCCTACTTGTATTTCAAGCCATGATGATTTTTAATAGAATAAGGCACAGATTTAGAAAACTTTATTACTATACTAAAACAAAACATCAAGAATGTTCATTAGCCAACTGTGGGTAGTGTATGGTTGCCAAAATATATTAACAACTTGGGGAACTTCAAATTAGGGCTGGGCGATGTGTTTAAAACAAATTATCGTTAACTGACTTTAAATCATCGCAATAATACCGGGTGTGTTTGACTTCATCCAACGTTGCACAGACGATCAATCTGCGGATATGGACCAAGAGGGAATTAGTTTCGGACCCAAAAAAGTGCCAAATAAACACGCACGCACGCAGGCAAATTTCATGCTTTCCAACAGAGTATCCTACCAGGCATGTGCACATCAATGTAACGTTATTTTTTTCGCTATAAATTCATTCTACCCGTTTATTTTATACTGCTACGGGAATATGATAGTATATTTTCGTTGCTAAATCATTCTACATATTATTTAATATCTTTAGTACAATTTGGTTCAAAAAAGTTTTAAGTACAATTTTAGAACAATACAATGGATGTTGCTATAAATGAATCTTCATGTTTCTTTTATGCTGGTAGGATAATCTGCGAGGGTATTTACGCAGTAAAAAATGCTGTTTATTTTAAAATGGTAGGACTATCTGACCGGGTATTTTACATTGTAAAATCAACCTACCTGTTTATTATGTGTATAGATTATATTAAGTTTTGGCCTGTGGTAGGAAAATCTGACAGGGTAGGACAATTCGAACACTGGTACAGCCCTGCAAGCGAGAGGCTTTGGTGACGCAGCTCGTCTTTCTCTTGGTCTATCTGTGCACTGACCGAACAAAACAGCGTTTCCAAAACTCACTGTTACTGACTGCCTGGGCATATTAACATGAACGTTCACGCTAAAGCCAACATCGTATGATAACGCTATAACGCCTATTAGCCATTATAAGCAATTATCTTCTGGTATCTGTCTGTTGTTATCAACATCGGGATATTTGCAAGTCATCGGCAATATGTGATAAGACCATCACATCGCCCAGCCCTAATGTGTATATAAGCTATTTGAACTGAAGACCCAAGTAGGGCTTTCGTGATAAACCGACGATAAATATCACTGGATTTATGCACAGCTTTTGAGTGAAGTACTGGAAAATGTTTCTGCACCCAAAAGCTAGAGGGCGATCTCGTGCGGAATCTCCAAATACGCACTGCAGAAGAAGACCATAACACGTTCTAGAATCTAGGAAATGCCTAAAGACATCTTTTTATCACTGTTGCTCAAGCCTCATCAGGTATTTTGATGATAATAAAGTATATTTATAATGATCATGTTTGACGGGTTTTGCTTTTTCAAATGCACGTTATAAGCTACTCAAACTCCACTGTGTAGTGGAGTAGGCGGGGCAAGACCGTGAGTCCAGGCCGGTGAGTGAGTGTTTATGAGCGTCAGTTGTGCGCGCACCGGTCTCGTATCACGGAGGAGATTGGGAGCATAAGAGAACGAGCGACCAGACCGTCGAAGAGAGAGGACCAGGCCTGGATTTTAGTTGTGGTTTGTTTTATTCTCCGGCAGTCATCCGTGAGGGGCTGCCGGCTGTTTTTTTACTTTCTTGTTGTGATTGTTATTAAATGTGTAAATGTTTACCGGTTCCCGTCTCCTTCCTTCCTTTTATTGAACCTTTCTACATTGGTGCGGAAACCCGGGATGAAGGAGAGACATGCTGTCGGAGCAGCCATTGCAGCCATTGTGGGCTTCGATCGGACGGCAACCTTGTAAATGTTTACCGGTTCCCGTTTCCTTCCTTCCTTTTATTGAACCTTACTTCACACTGCTTTTAGATCGAGCACCAATTTCTACTGATCTCAGAGCAGCGTTTCACGGCCAAGCTTCATATTAAAAAAAATAGCGATACATTGCATATCGCAGCCAGCTCGGTTTCAATAGGATTTAGTGGTATCGCAATAAATTACTGTGCAGCCCTTCACCCAGGAACCTTTCTGTTGCACAAAATATTATCTGTGGTGGAATAAGAAATAGCTTTTGAGACACCAATTTTTTTCTACATTTTTGGAAACACCTAAAATGTTTTTATGGTTAGGCAGGCAAGAACCCTTTTAAAGAGTGTTTTTCACCATCTGTTTTAAGCAAGCCAGCAGTCTAGCAGTCAACCAAGCTTCATGCAGAGAAAAAGAAAAACATGACACATAATGCAGAAACTACAGCCCTCTCTGTGCAGCTATTTTGAAGGAATGCCCACACAAGGTTGCTCAGAGGTCTCCTTTGCACCAGCCCTTTAATAATGTGATGGAAATCTATAGGGATAATTCCTCAGGATCCATAGGAGTTTCTAAATTTGGTTTCAAAGAGATGTTGAAAGAACTTAAAATGCACTTATAAGAGCGCATTTGAACCTTCAACTAAGACCAAATCAGTTTAACAAGCTTGGAAGCAGCATCCCTAAATAGAGTCAATTTATAGTTAGCTTTCAATCATGTACTAATGACTGTGAAGCTAATCAAGATTCCTACATGTCTTTCCTACCCTTGTACTCATACCCCAAAGGCATCATAACGTTCTACTGGAGTACAGGGACATGCTCAATAACAGCTCTCTTTAATGCAAATGCGTTCAAACCTACAGTGGCGATTCTGCGACGGTATACACACGCGTTTCAAATGCCCTGCAGTGATGCTGGTGAGGTGCTCAATATCAGGGCCAGTGTGTCAGCAAGGCATAGGGCTGGAAAAGCACACACAAAACATTACAGAAATCAATCACGCCAGTCGTGTGCTAAAAGCGTCAACACTTTACCTGTTTAGCAGCCTGCAGGTCTGTTTTTCTAAAGGGCAAACACCATTCTGCTATGTCTTTTCAACAAACGATGAAGAGTATTACAAGGGCATATTGTTTTCCAGCCATTTACAAGAACCTTAGAGAAGAGGGTAATAAAAAGGGCCTCTTACATATGATGCAGTTTTATTTTGTCCACAAATGGTTGGTGAAAGTGGACGCTTAACCTTCAACAACTGGTTTAAGTGTTGATCATCCCAAATTTCCTTGGAGGACAAAATTAATATTTTAACATTTAAACAAATTAAAAATAAATAAAAAAGAATTATAAACAAATACACTAAGTACATACAAATTCTATATACATACTGTATTGAACATATACTGTACTGAATATATATAGACTACTTCGCCAGATGTAAACATTGGTACAGAAGCACTAGGGGTGTCAGATTTTATTAATTTAATATTATTTATAAATCCTATATACTGTACAATACTTAAAGAAATCCGGTTAAGAGATGCACCGATATATCGGCAAATAATCGGTATCAGCCAAAAGTTTAAAACATCTGTTGAACAGAGTAGTTATATCCTGTCAATCAAAAGTGGACAGGAAAATGCTATGGATTTGCAAATATTAAGAAAATATTGTATGTAGAAAATATTAAGAAACACCACCAATTTGATGTTACATTTTAATATTAATTATATGAATAAGTTACATTCAGAAAGTTAAGAAATATTAATTTTACTTTCTAAAGTTGTATCAGTATTGGCAGATTTCACTCTAAACAATCGGTATCACTGAAGAAATTTAGTATTGATGAATTTCTATTTCGTTTATTTTGTGTAATGTTAAAAATCTGAAGCCAGAAGTTCTTCTGGACCAACGTTGTTAACTTCTTCCGAAGTGGTCTATACACACACTATATGTACAATATTTTTTATTCTATATTCTACAGTCAAACTATATATCAGCTGTGTAAGAATTTACGGAATGCTAGTCTGCTTAGCTTATAACACGGAAAAATCGAATCTTACTCATTCCAATGAGGCAGTAATGTCATTGTTTAGTCTTAAATCCTGTATCATTAGCTTAGCTCAGTATTTACCGTCAGTATACACTATAAATACTATTTACTGTCAGTACAGTGACAGCAAAAGAACGGATATGGTAACGATTTGTGAGCATGACGGTGATATTACGCATCAATAATGACATTCTCGCTGGCAGATTTGTACACATGGAGGGCACCTTGAACTCTGCAGTCATAAAACGACATGGCATCAATTTACGAAGGATGGGAAGAGAGCCGCGCTCCCACAGTAATCAGCTCATGTTCCAATCAATCGCTGGGAGTCCGCCTGCTGAATAATTCATCACCAGCCACGCTGTTCTCAAACAAAGGCGAAGAAGTCATGAAATTATATAAATTCAGTGCTGCTCTAATAGAGAACATTCAATTTAGGGGTCAAGCACTCAGTGCAATTCATTTGAACTGAAATCTTCTTGCTTGCATGCGCACTTGTTTGCTTATTTTTCATCATTTAGTGGTAGTCCATGCATATTGATTACCATGGTATTGTTAAGTGAGAACATTGCATGTCTATATTGTGTGTATGCATGTCTTTAAAGAGAGAGTTCACTCAAAACATAACAGAATGTAAATGGCGCCTCGGTCAAATTCCTAAACAGACAAAAATCAACATTTAAAAACAAGTTGTCATTAACTTTTCCCATTTTTGTAAACCCTGAACCATAGAACAAAGTGTTTTTTTACCACATATTTTTGAAATTAGAAAACAAATGTATATGTATTAAAAGTAAATACAGTCCGTTTTAAATGGTGTAAACAACACAAGTAAAAATAGTGAAGTCCATTCCATGGCATATGGCCGGGTACGGCGTCTGATGTGATGGCCGTATGGTCTAACACCGCTGTGAGATAGTGCCATATTTTCACGCCTCAGATGGGGCGAAGCAGACACATCTCCTGGCAAACCCACAGGGCATCATTTACACCGCCGAGTGTGTGAAGGGTGGGGGTTTGCCATTCTATGAGAGACACACACAAAGCAAGACAATCACAATTAAACAAGTTCCTAGCAAGTGTCACAGTCGTCAGCTCCTCTGTAAACAACTAACGCTAATGAGCGCCTCACACTCCAAAATAAAAGCTAGCTGTAGATCTGTGTTTTATGGACGTGGTGTGCATATAGAAAAACAGTCGCATCAGCTTAGCCTTTTTCATAGAAGTTTGTGTATAATGAGTTGTTGCTTTGCATATTTTGGGCTTGTATTTCGTCAGTGCTGCAAAGGAAGTGCTAAAGCTGAAAGCAAAGCCATTGTCACAAGGGACTCTTTGATGCCTGCACATGAATTGTCCCCAATTCAAGCTATTGGGCCAAACACACCAGATTGGAGAATTGTTCCATATTTTTATACATTTCTATGTTCTGATGAACACAGAGAAAAATATTGCTTGTAACCAAACAGTTCTTTGCCACCATAGACTATCATAGTGCCCCAGAACTATTTGCTTTCGTTCATTCCTCAAAATATCTTATTTTGTGTTCAACAGAACCAAAAATGTATAAAGGATTTTTTTCATACGCGTCAATGGTGGTCAAGAACTGTTTGGTTACAAGCATTCTTCAATCTTCAGGTTTGGCCTGCATTGTTAGTCAAATCAAATATATCTAGGAGCAACCAAGCTGAGAAAAAATGTAGACCAGTTTGCTGGTCTTAGTTGTTTTAAACTAATTCTGGCGGAGTCCCAGTCTTAAACTGGAAGTCTTAAACTGGAAACGTACAATGAAGTAAACCAAAGAATCCAAACCAGGCAAGGAGTCCAGCTAAGACCAGCAAACCCTAATAGGATGCTTCAAGGTGTTTTTTTAATAGCAAGTAAATGTCCCCATGAATACTAAATTCTAAAATAATCTTCATTGGTGGATCAGGTTTATGGGCGGCAATCCCAGAAAATGCACTTTTAAATGTTTATCTACCAGAAATTGAGTAGACAGCATGTGTGCAGAAGCCCCCTGTTATTATACAATCCATCTTTTCTTTTTCTAATCTCCCTTAAACCACAACAGTGACACAAAACAGGCTGTTGGCGATCCCCTAACAATCTGATGTCACATTGATTTACGCCCTTCCATGACCGCTCACAAATGTGGAAAGTTCCACCTTCAGCCAGAGAAACGCTGTCAGCCCTTTTCAGGCAAGCGCAGATATAGGCACTAGCCAGCGACAAAAATGTCTCCGGAACAACAATTGCGTGCTGTTGTATGATGTAAAATGGATCATAAGAGGAGGCCGGGAGGAGACTTTTCCGACGATCGAGGGTTCGCGGGACAATGATGACTTTGCGTTCGGGAAGAATTAACATTTTTCAGATCGACAAACCTACATTCACCGGTCCGTATCTCCAGTCCGAAAAGACTTAGAGAAACGAGTCAGGATTCGTTGGTAAGGTCTCCGGCAGGGCATTCGAACGATGCTGAACGCAAGTCGATGCAACCCCTAGGTCGAGAGCTTGAGCTCCCGGTAGCCGGAATGGTTAAAAAATCTAAGCTCCGGGACCCAGTGGCCTGTCAGTATAGCATGGGTTTCGCCAAAAAAATTGATTCTCAAGAGTAGATCAGTACAAGCAGTTCGCGACCAACCTTTATCTCTTGAAGAAATTAGCTTTACACATCGTTTTTAAATCGCCTTTCTTAAATAATGTGTTTAACACGTTAGCGGCTATTGTTTACATATTCGCAGCTAAACCCTGAGATATGATCCAAATACAGGTGTTATGTCATAATTTTAGTGGTAAACACATCGCGCTCATCGGCTCAGAAGACTTGCGACCGACATAATTTCTGTAAAGCTTATTCATTACAAGGAAAGAAAGTTATATCAGTGTCTTTTCTCGGAGAGTTCAGTGTTTTTTATCATATGTCATCATTGCAACAACTGATAGAAACAGAATTCACATTTGTAAGACAATGAGGTTACGCAGAAATTTCTACTCACAACGTACTAACATCTGGTTACTGATCTTTACATACCTGTCTGTCATAAACAAGTACTCTGAATGCATGTTTATGCCAATATCAGTGTTTACGTCTGTTTTATGCAAGCACATGATTAATCATCAAGGGCCAACATTTCATACAGCAAATGGTCAGCATATGTTGTTCTATGTGTTTGTATTTTCCATTTAATTCGTATTCATGAACAAGGCATTAAGGTGATTTTATTGCAGTTAGTGAATGGTTTTGATTGGATAGGGCATTACAGACGTAATTGCGCTTTCCGCCATATTGCTTATCTTGATGTCATCCAAAGCACATGTGTAAGTGCTCAGCCTCATATTTTGCATACGGGGAGGGGAGCAGAAGCTCATTTGCATTGAAAGAGAAACACACAAAAACGGTGCGTTTCCATTGCAGCCAAAAATGGCCATGTTCAACATATTGTAATGAAAGATATGTTGTATGTTTTGGGATAAAACTTTAGAGAGTCATTCTAGGGATACCACTGACTATTTTTACATTGCAGAAAACCCCAGGATTTGCGGCCCTTTAATATAAATGCAACGAATGTCAATAGACAGCACTCACTGAAGAATAAACGTGTGTGTATTCTTGTTAAAGCAGGTGTAATACTGCAATGGAAGTGTGTGCAGCTGATTGTGTGTTGATTGCCTGGAGGCAAACTGAGCTAGCTTCGTTTTCTCACCTTTTATCTGTGATAAAATCTGTTTGGAGATTCTCAACCATGCGAACGTGTTTATGAATACCGAGAAGACGACATTGTGCAGAAGTAGGACAGATGTGATGCAGATATTAAATCAACACAGCCACTGGCACCAAATTCCTATTAGTATCATGCAGCTGTCACTATAGTTTCGCTTTAGTTTTGTCTAGACATACAGTACATTGTCAGACTTATAAGGACATTACCTGGTTAATGCTATACGGATGTGTAATTGACTGTGCTGTGTCTATTCTGGTGTGCAAGTACATCCCATTAGCTTCCAGACAACACCCTCATTCATAAGGGATGTCTCCAAATTATTCCCTAGACTGACTTTTATTTTTTTCTCATTTTCTTGCCATGTTTATAACCACTCATGTGTGCATATAAAAACGTTCAAACGCAGTGTGCCGCTGTCTCCTGAATATTAAAACAAAGAATTAACTAGAGCCTTTATTGAAATATGCATGAACGCAGTTGTGCCGGGTTTAATGATGTGTCTGAATTAGCAGGTTGTGGGTCTCATGCAGAGAAGGCGGATCTAAGGGACCGGGTAAAAACTGTGTGACCGTGAATGATGGGTGCGAATTGAAGAAAGAGAACGGCAAACCTTTGTATGAAAATATTTCACATGGTTTTAAAAAACATATTATTTACTATCAGCACGCCTTAAACGCTAATGACCGTTTGCACGCTGCTATTAGTTGACTGAATAACAAAATAAAATCATCAAAATCGTCATGGGTGACGTCACACGATAGTCGGAGACACATTCGAACCTTATTAGTTCTGTACATCGTACATCTCAGAGCGCAGCGTGATCATTAGTTTCCTGCTTAGCAGGGATGCTATAATCCGTAAGCACTTCATGAGAGCTTTAATATGTTTTAGTGAAGGCAGAAGTCAGCAATAGATTGGATTATAGAATTGGTGCCGCCTGCAGCTTCATTTCTTTTTCTCCCTACACTGTTGACCTACTTTTTCCTGCCTTACTAGTAATTGTGTTTATTAGGTATTTGCCAAAGGGCTAAAAAGTAAATGTCTTGATTTGTTTATTTTAATGATGCATATCATTAAACAACCTGTGAAAAAAAGTAATGGGTTAGATCATGTCTAGACGATGAACAAAGAGCCAATCAGTATTCAAATAATCACACGCATGCAATATCACCAGACTGAGCAATCTCATCATTATCTACACACGAATGATTCAGTGTAAAACCTACTAGCATTCTTTCTAAATAATGTGATATTAAAACATCAATTTCTTTGAGGGACGCGTAGGCGGCTGAAGTGTCTAAAACTGTTTTGCAGTTGTAAAATTAAAATAAATAAGAGATAAACGATCAACTCAGAAACCGAGAGGTGCTTGGTGGCATTGCTCAATGAGTGCAATACGTTTAAATTTACAACAATCAATAAAAACGCAAGATCATTTGTATTACAAACAGCTGCCAAGAAATCTAGAGACTATTCAAGAACGGAGGCTATTCTGTGTGAATAGCAATAACAAAGTTTGGCAGACACATCGGCTCGACTGCTACGTTATCTCTGCCTGCAACACATTATGTGTCACCCGTTACCTCCGTTATTGGCAGATAGTAATTTCCGAGACAACACTTATATGCCGAGAATTTCTGGCATTGTTGTGAGTCGGTGACAAACCGCTCTGACCGCCCTTTAAATTGGTCTTAAAGGGGCCGCTGAAGTCGGAACATAACCAATGTTAATATTTAATGCTGGTGTGTCATTTCATGTCCCGATGAAGGAAATAGCTTCCGTGCCCTCAAGTTACAACGGTTCACTGATCTTCATGGAGGTGGCAGACAGGGCCACTTTGACATAAAGAACATCACAATGAATAGTCAAGATCACGTTTCGGTATTAATGTAAACCATCTCTGATGAACCATCTCTCTAAACAAATAAAAAAACATAAACACTTGTACTACTACACACTGTAGCGGCCTCCAGCATTTATCAGCACTTATAACAAATAAGTGTTCTCAAAATGCATACAAGTGTCTCATAATCACCTTGTTTTTGTTTCCCGCTCATTCACTGCTACGCTCTATTCCCGGTTCTATTTATTTAACCAAAGCTTGTGCAATTACATGGCAGTACTTAATCAGCTTGAGGACGGACTGAAATATGTAATTAAAATACACATTATCATTTCACTTAAGCCGTTCACGTGGAATCGTAGGAATTTTGCTAGAGGATATTTCGGTTATGATGGATACTGCATTACGTTTCAGCTACAGTTGGTGAAATGGACAGGCGGAGCTGTGCTATCATGTGAATTGAAGCCAGAGCCGCTGTGATAAGATGCAATTTATAGGAAAAGACTTACTGAGATGTACAGCATTCCGAGATCAAAGTGAGTTGTGAGACAGAGAGAGAGAGAGAGCGGGAAGGGCTCACTGTTGAATCCCTCTGAGGTTTCAAAACCGCAGTCTTAGTAAGTTGTGTGCATATGGTCAGAAGGTGCTAACTGTGTGATAATTCAATTCCATTAATGCATTTTTTATTGCTGCTGGGAACTTGTGTGGTTCCTGAGAACACAAATGTTAAGTAGACACGAAAAGAGCTCACCAATATTTGTGTTCAGTCATATGGGATTTCAATGTCTACAGTTAAAAACCAAACACAAATATCAATTCGAATATATTTTCTCTTCCCCATGTGGCAGACAACAACCTTCATAATCACTCAGAAACATCCGGATGTATCTCAGCACACTGATGATCGTTTTAACCAACCTCCAAAAACAATACGGTTTGTTTGGCTATTTCTAGGTTGGTACTAAATTACACAGGAGAACCAGAATTACCCACAATGCATTAAATGCTCCTTAGAGATGATGGCAAGGGTTAGAGGAGGCCACAGCACAATGGAGGAGCTGGTGGGTTTAATTTCAGCAGGAGATGAATGAAGGCTAAAAAAAACCTCAGCAATCTCAAAAACACCCCAGCTCAGTATGAGACGACTAGTTTTTTAACTTGCTATTCAATATTTTGGTATGCATTTTTATTGAATTGTTTGTTGTTTGTACATTTCCTTAAGAGCAATTACATTAGACACATGTGAGACACAAGTACAGAGCAAAGGAATAAAAGAAATGTGGCTAATTTGGCACAGTTTAAAGGTCCAGTGTATGAAATTTAGTGGTATCTAGCGAATTGCAACCAACTGCTCACTCCACCTCTTCCTTTTCAAAACACTACGGTGGCCGACACAGAACAAAAATGTTTTCATATTTTTCTTCTTTGTCGAAGGAGATAACAATTTACGAAACGCGCCATGTAGAGCAGTTTGTATGTTTAGGGCTACGGTAGAAATAAAATGGCGACCCGCAGTATATGTTGATAGAGAAAGCTCATTCTAAGGTAATAAAAATCTAATGCTTCAAATTGTAAGGTCTTCATACACCTCTGAAGACATAGTTATGCATATTATATTGCATTTCTGTAACAGATCCTATTGGCGGTTCTAATGCGTGATATAAAAGCAACCGATAAAAACAATCTGGCATGTCCATCTGATTTCGTTCTTCCAAGGCTGCCTAGCAAGATCTGTCTCCGAGAGAACACGAGTCTGTTCTTTGAGTTCTTGGAATTGAGAATCGGCATTTATGTAATTATGCATACGTAATGGAGTGCAATCATCAATCATGTGATTCAAACACTTCAGTGATAAATGTGAAGGAGATGAGATTTGAGAGCTGTAAGTTGGTCAGATATGACCAGTAGGGAAATCTGCAGGAATATATTTAATATGTTAAAAGGTGTAAAAGATGCCGGACTACTCAACTCTTTCCCAGCGAGCCTTTAAAAAAAAAAGTTGCCAGCAAGTGCCAGCGTTTTTTAACATGTTCACTTGATTTTAAAGGCTAACAGTACATTTTCTGTAATTACTGTATCCTTCTATCTTCTATCTTCATTTGTTCTTTTTTATCACCCCTTAGATTGGGTAGGTTTCTTCAAAAATGCAACACCGTGATATTTTTTGGTCAAATACTTCACCAAGATCACTCAGAACAATCATTAAAAACAGTTAAAACATATACATTCAAGGTTAAGAGCTTCTGTACTTTTTCCAAAGGTGTGTAACAGCGCCACCTATTGTATAACGGTACAAACACCAATTTCCGTAATAACTCATCTTTGGCGAGGAACGTTTTTTTTAAATGACGAGATAACTCGTCAATGGTGGGGAGAGAGTTTATAGCTAAAAGCATCAATACATGAGTCAAAACATGTGTGCGGAACACTAAATAATCTGCATACAAATTGTGGGGATAAAAGTTTCCTGTAGAGTTTACATATTATTTAAAATAAATATTAAATTAATTAAATTAATTAATAAAAAATCCAATAGGCTGGAGGTAATGATGTCTGCTCAAGACCGGCTAAACATACAAAGAGACCCACAACAAAAAACATCCTTTACAACCATTTATAAGGAAGACAACAAGAGGGAAAGAATGAAGTGGGCAACTTTCAAGCAAGACCCAATAGACAACATCCTGTTATTACAATGATTGAAAGAGAAAATAACAAAAAAAACATATTGAGGTAGGTGGAGAGGAAATTAGGTTGGGTTCAACAGGAAACCATGTGAATAACTTCTATATCTCATTACAGTTACACAGAGCTGACCGTGGCATTCTTCAAATGAAAGATCTAAAGAGTTAGTCATCCCTTTCATATACAGTAGATCACTCAAAGACAGACTCTCTCCCTTCCACACACACATTGAAAACGACCCAAACTGAATCTATAATGTCTCTATTTGACAGTTCACCTGCTGTTCCAGTTTGACTATGGGATTGTGGGTTACGGGTGGGAAGAATCAGCCCTTCAAACGCTGCGGATTCTTTCTTGCCTCAATTTGTCTTGCTAACAAGGCTCCACTTCAGATGAAAGCAGCGAATGAGCTGCGCTTGTCTAATTACTTCTGTTTGGTTTATGGAGGATACGTTTGATTAAAATCGGCTTTCAGCTTCTCTTCGGCATAGGCTGATCTAACAATGTGAGATTTGAATAGTATGTAAACATGTAGAATTCATTTTTCATGGACTATCTTTGCGGTTCCATTAACATGAAAGACAGCTAGAATTGCAGTCAATGGCATGAGGAGAACCCAAGGCGGTGAGCAGGGCCGTGTTACTGTGTCTCACTCTAATGAGAGAGGTGAAGACTTCATCACTCAAGCTCAAACTCTCCCGCAGCACTGCATGATGGGTGTTTAGCGAGCGTTTTCCATTCCTTTCCACTGATTTCTCCATTCATGCACAGAAACATTTATAACAAGCCTCTTTATTATTTCGCCCTTGTTCTGAGAGGTTCAATATGAAAGAGTAGCAACTTCGCCATCACCAAGAGTCAACAGAGGGTCACAATGGTATTTTACAACAAATATGTTGTAAATCATACATACAAAATATCCGGTATTGTTCTTACTTTTATGTTCTTGTAAATTTCTCCAAACATATTAAATTTTCCAAAAAAAAGTGTTTGTGAAGGGAGAAAAACAAATATAACTCCCAGTGAAGAAGCAAAATTGATCTTCTGAAATTACAAAATGCTAACAGACAGTATTCACTTAGAAATGCAAAAAAAGAAAAGAAAAATTGCTACTCTTAAAGGTACAGTTCACCCAGAAATGTAAATTGGGTCATCCTTCACACCCTCTTGTCATTTCAAACCAGTATGACTTTCTTCTTCAGAAAACAAAAGAAGTCGGAGCCGATGATCGAGCGGTTCGTGCTCCGACATATATGGCGCTGGTGCGTCCCGGGCGACCCGAGTTTGAATGCCGGCTCGTGGTCCTTTCCCCGACCCTACCCCCCTCTCTCTCATCCACTTCGCTTCCTGTCCTCTCCATGAAAATCACTGTCTGTCCAAAAAACGCAAAAAAATATATCATTAAGAAAACAAAAGAAGATATTTTGAATAAAGTAGGTAACCAGACAGTGCTGGCACCCATTTACCAAAGTAAACGGGTGCCAGTTAACGGGATAGTTCACCCAAAAATGAAAATTCTATCATAAATTACTCATCCTCAAGTTTTTAAGACCGTGTAGTAACCAAAGTATTAATTTCTTTGTTTGGATGAACAAAAAGAAAGATATTTGGAAAAAAGTTAGCAACTGAGCATTCTGTGGCACGGCTGACCACCATGTTCACCAAAATGTTCAGCAGAAATCCCTGAGCTGGTTTAGAAAAACCAGGAAGTACTGTATGCAGGCACAAAGTACAATTCTGATTCTTCAATAAACGTACCTATCGGAACAATTACAGCAGCTATTTAAATTGACAAGGCAACAGCATCCAAGGTGGACCGGGTACTGACTCTAAGGCAGAAACCCATTGCATATCAAATCAAACACTGTTAGAATACTCGTCAGCAGATCTGGAGATCCATTTAGTGCTGCTCCTTGGGAACTGTAGTGGGAAAACAGATCCACAAACCTAAAACACGGTTCGGCAATCAAGCTAATGAATGAGAGCAAGCAAACTTGCTGCATGCATGACTGATTATATCCAACGTCTAAACAGAAAGCATGCCTCTAATGTCATGAACAAGAACATGGTGACACAATCCATTCTTCAGGGCTAATTTAATTGCACAAAAATTAAATATACTAAAAGTATAACCAAAAGCCAACAGTAATGCATAATGTGTCTGACTACAACAGTTTTAGTAGATGACAAATTTAAAGCGGTGATTTCATGAAAAACCGACCTTTTCCGTGTTTAAATGCTAAAATCTGGTCTCTTGTGCATCTGCCAACTCGGAAAACGTGAAAAAAGACAAATCCTGAACTTATTTTATGTGAGCCTATCTCTGCAAGCCGGTGAGAAAATGAGCGCTTCAGAAATCACTCTATAAATGACGTAAGCAGCCATACTTATTATAATATTTCCGCCCCTTGTTCTGAACGTGTCCACCCATTGCACCGCTGCCATTGTTGTTTTCGCATGTGGGTAGTTCCAACACCATGGCAAAAGTAGCAAAGCTTACAGACTGTTCTGTTGTTGGCTGTACAGACCAACGCAGAACAGTGCTCCCAGCCTCACTGGAGACAATAGAGCAATGGTTTCATTTCGTTTTCAATGGAAATCATCCACACTGAACGAGGCAAAGCTGCAAATAAATACATTCTAGGTACCGGTATCTTTTAATTGAGACACCAGGGACCTGTGACAGCTTAAAGGTAGATAAAATGTCACTGTGACACGTTTGTCCGTTCACTATTAGAAAGTAGTTTCTGTGGCTTGTAAACATGCGACAGGATTGTCCTGTGTAACGTTAATTTGATTTAGAGAAATAGCGATGCGTTTGTCTCAAGTATCTTCACTTCAGAAAACTGTGTGTATGGTTTTTAAACACGTGGCGCGGTTCTCTCTCCAGAATCCGGTCGTGACCGAACCAACAGGGACCGGAGGGGCTTCGTGTATGGCCCTGGGAAAACAGGTGTGCTTATCGAAACAATGTGTTCGGTGTACAAAATGACGAGACCTTTTTTCTCGTTCGCTTTATGTGACCATACTTTATTGTTTTGTCGCTGGAAGCACAGACTCACAGCCCTGGCTGTGTTTTCTGCTGAAAAGGGGGCGGAGACTAGCAGCTCACTTGCACTTAAAGAGACACACACCCCTATGATTTATATTACAATAGTGTAAATCTAGTAAAAAAAATCACCCCTTTAAACCATCTCATTTATCATTTCTAACTATAAATAATAAACTGGGCAGTAAAGTTTCACATATATGTGGGTTTCCGTAAATGGATAGCTGAGCATAGCAGCATCAATCTTCATTCCTACTTGTGTGACGTGACCCACATTTCATTTTTGAGTCTAATACTGTCAAAACGTTGTGTGGGGCATAAACACCAATTAGATCCTACATCAGGTTTCATCAACCTACTGAAAACTGACACCAAACTGTGCCTCAGTTCAGTAATTTCCTGGAAACTTCCTCAGACAACATCTGCAGGCAAATGACATACAGCCATCATGGTGATCACGGAAGGATTGGTGGGGAAATGGAGTGGAAAGACAGATGTCTACGGAGAGCAGTAAAACAAGATGAATGTGAGAGGAATAGAAAGTGACTCTATATGGTAAGGTACCAAAAGTCGCTGTTGATGCTGTTCTTAACTCCATACAGGAGATTCAGTAATACTTTGTCAATCTGCAATACAAGTCTGCAGTAAGACTGTCAGGTACAAATAAGGGCAACTTTCTCCATTATACCAACTTTTAGTGAAGATCCCCAAATACTGGCCATGTAAAAAGTGATATGTTGCACTCTCACAGTTGCTGGTAGATGTTATAGAAACACTAAAACAATTCTGAAGTATAACTGCTGTCTTGTGAATGTACTATAAAATACTCCAATGAAGTATATCGCTGCTGTCCTTCTGAAACCTTGTTTCTCCATGTTCTTTGATTTTTATTCTTTGCCATAAATCATTATTATTAGTCTCCCTTTGTGTTTGTCACTAGGTTTCCCAAACATCGAACCAATAAAAATGATTAAAAGGTGCTTGTCAACATAGACATCACCGTATGTAAACATTAAAAAGTACACAATTTATACCATTTCCTGAATTGTTTTATATACAAGATTTCAAAAGGACAGCGACACTATTAAATAAGACAATTGTGAGTAATATATCACATGTATGGTTCTCTGTGGTGCCATATCTTTGAATAATAATGCAAACCATTCACAAATCGCATCATACAAAATGCTATATAACTGGATTAAGAGGATAATATGGAACTGCATGTCTACGAGAAGTCCCAATTCAGTCTTAAACGTAACATAACTGTAACACTATAATAAACTATATTTAAGGTAAAAATATATTTAATACATTTTATATAAAATAATTAATGTATTATATTAATGTATAGTTTACTTACTGTTTATAGTATGATTAAAAGCATAGTGTGTTGCAATGCAAAAAAACATTGGTCTATAATTCAAATCTTCTTAGGACGCTCTTAATAATGTTTTTTCATCTATAAATCCAATCCATAATCCACCAGAATACACATATGAATAACACAGGACTTTTTTAAACCTTGCTTTTTCATAATTACAATAGGCAGTCTCTGTTTCCTGGTCTCACATATCTTTCCTGTACTCCCAGTTGTTTCTTTCAATTCTATCCCTTTAAATATGACATCTTTCTAACCACCCAGAGCCTAAACATAACATTTTACACACAATATAAACATTTCATCAAGACAAGAGCAGTTTAGGCGTGGTAACACTGGTATCCAGAAAAGGAGTTGTCTGGATTACAATGAAATCCTCATAAATTAACCATTTTGAAACAATAACAGTTATTTTCTCCAATTTTACACCACATTTGTGTGTCAAGATGGATTCTCTTCTCAGAACAACTGACATACGACATCTCGTGGGAAAGTTTGCATAGCAAATATGAATGAAGCAATCTCTGCGAAGGGGTTTTCGGAAACCATAGTAACACTAGCAATGCAGTTTTGAGAGGAAGATGAGGACCTAAAGATTCTCAAGCTCTACTCAACTGTCAACAGAGGTTTAGAAAATCATTTTACATAATTTCCAGGAGACTTTCAAGCACTGAATGAAAAAGAAAACAATGAAGCAGACGAGGTGGGCAGTGTGTAGTGGTGGATTATGGGAAGATACAAGTCTGGGGGAAGATCCACTAGGGAGTGTGGCTGAGTGCTCAGAGTAACTGTGATGAATTGTGGGTCCCTGGTAACTCACTTAAAGTAAGCCCTGCAGACCCAGCTATGAAAAATGACATGGATAAAATGTTTTTTCCCTTTTCACCAATGTTTGTATTCTCTCTTCCACTCCCAGAAAATGATATACTTCAAAGCTGTCAGGAGTAGAGGAAATACAGTAGACAATCTCCAGACAGGTATTAAAACATCCATGGGAACAAAACAGATTACAAACACAACTGATTCTGTATAAAAATGAATTCTGGGTGATTTAAAGGGAAAGTTCACTCAACAGTTGTGAAATGTTTCATATTTTTGCCATTTCAATCTTGAATTACTTTTTTTTCTTTCATCGTATGGGATGTTTAGCAGAATGTTTGATGTTATCTTTCATTACATGAAAGTGGATGGGGACCAGAGGCTGTTAAGCTTCAAACAACACAAAGCAGCACCATTAAATCATCAAGCACTCCATATGACCTGTGTAATATATCTTGCTGTAATCTTCTGAAACGACAAGATTGCTTTCAGTGAGGAATATAATGACGTTTACATTATTAACTGAAAATCGTGGTTGACAGCTAGTTCCCTTCAGGGTCGGACTGACCGGTAGGACATTCTGTCAAACTCCAGAACCGCTGTCCCACCAAATGCATAAGGCTGCAACCATGGGCGGACGTATTATTAACGCGAATGCACGCAACATGAAGGGTTTAGCGAATTGGACACGTATGCATGTATCGCAATGCACAAATTACATACAACACCCTCGTCGACAGAATTGGGCGAATTTGCTTCCCAGTCCGCCCCTGGTCCCCATTCACTTGTACTGTATAAAAAAAATCATTCGTAGGCATTCTGTAATATTCTGTTATAGTCCACATGAATTGTGCAATATATCTTTCTGTAGTCTTCTGAAACCATACAATAACTTTCAGTGAGAAATATAATGACATTTAAATAATTCACTGAAAATCATGGTTGACAGCTGTAGTCACCATTCACCTTAACTGTATGAAATAAAAAAAACTGTACAAGATAAAAAATAAAAGATGAATTTTTATTTCATTTTATGTTAACCTATTTTATTAATTAAAAATTTCATGATATAAAGTTAAAATATCTGCTTTGATCAACTGCATAGACAGCACATTTCTGAAATAGGTTTAGAATACAGCAGGTGAAAATAAGAATGGGAGCGTGTGGACGTGTGTTTGAGGAAGGTGTTGTGTGGGTGGTGAGTGGGTGGCAAAATAAGTGGATATTTGACAAGTAGCCATTTGAATGGAGAAAAGCTAACCTTTCCACATCATATCAACTAACTGCTGCCTCTGCCACTCTTTCTCGGTGTGCTTTTTATCTCCCCTTTCATTCTTTCTTTAAATTCAAAACTCTGACCTGAGTCATGTTAAAACGAACAAACGACTTAAGTTTTTTTTCCAATACAATGTAGCCTATATTGTATTTATGAAGGGAGGAAGTTTAAAAAAGAAAGAGGGTTAAATCCTGACTTTTTATGGAGCTCTGACACTCCAACATACCCACAATTTCCATTGAAGTAGCCTCATACAATATAATCCTAAACGTCCCTTCAATTTGGCATTCGATATCAGCACATCATTGATTCTAAAAGGTCAAATCAGATTACGGTTAACAGATTAGACAGCCGGGAAATCCTTACTCGCATCCTTACTCATTACATTAAGTCATTACATCAGACACTCTGTGATAAACCTGCCAGATGTCGAATTTAACACTGCTTTGATGCCAAAAGGCAGTTTCTACATCATGAAAACATTACAGTGTATAAAGCTGTTGCTGGACAATCAAGTGCGAGAATTCGAATCTTCTCAGTTATCCACACTGCAAATGTATATGTGGTGTGCTATAATTAAATTCTTAATAAAGCTTGAAGTTACCTATCAAAAAGGTATTATTTGGCTTCTGCTACAGTATATGCCAACCATGTGATGCCCACATGAAGAGGCTGCAGGTGTTTTCACGAGGCAACAATCAGCAGCGACAAAGTGTTTATCGGAGAGCGTTGTGAAAATTTTGCATGGCGCCAAAGAATCGTCTGAGATGACAAACTGTCTTTTTCTTCTTGTTTATTCTTCACCTCCACCAGGATGTTTCCTATTAGCGACTGAGAAACTACGATCTGGAGCCGGAGCTCAGCTGCCGGCGCGGCTCAACCTGTCTGCTATTAATATCTCCTTTAGAAAAGCCGCTACGCTATAAAGTATAGCACTTCTCAGCCCTGCTCCTCAGAGACAGGCTCGGCAAGTGAGTGTGTCTACATTACACACGGACAAAGAAAGATAATAGTGGAGAATAGAGATCGATGTTGTGTGTAATTTACCTTTTATTTCGTGGTGATATTCTCCACTTGAAACTGATTTTCCAGATATTTTTTTTTACAATTATAGGGTTATTTTTTAAACTTAGATTCTCGGTCTGAATAGTTTTTCTAATAATAAAATCAAACGAATATCCCAAACAAAAAGAGCAATAAAGAATAGCCTAATAATACTGTGTACTTATGTGAGTTTATAAATAGCCCTCTATAGTCTAAGTCAGTTTTTCTCAAACTTGTTTGCCTTAAGTACCCCTTTGTATGATTTTCTTAAGCCAAGTACCCCTTGAGCAGACAACAACATTTTACTTTAAAATACAGTGAAATGAGAGTCAGACAGTCATTATATCTAAATGTATTAGTTTATTTGTTATGCATCTTTGTGTAGTCCAAATTTCATATAAAAATACTATTATCATAATTTATTGATTTAAATTATTTATTCCTAAATGTCAGTTTCTCTCACGTACCCCTTTGCAGTACCCCAAAGTACCCCTTGGGGGTACGCGTACCCCCATTTGAGAACCACTGGTCTAAGTTAATACTGCATGCATCAAAAAAATATATAGTGATAAATATGGAAATTTTTCACAAAAAAGAAAAATGACATTTCACAATTTGGTCACCCTCTGGTCATTTCAAACCGGTATGACTTTCTTTCCCCCGCGGAACACAAAAGAAGATATTATGAAGAATGCTGTTGGTTTTGGGTTCATACAATCGAAGTGAATGGATTTCGGTTACCAACTTTCTCTGAAATATCTTATTTTGTGTTCTGCGGAAGCAAGGTTTAACTGACAAGAGGGTAAGAATTTGATGCCGGTGTTAACACAATTTAAGGCTCAACAATCTCACCATCAACCTCAAAATGAAACTGCATTTATAATGAGGATGAGGAAATAAAGAATTCTTCTCTTTTAGCCGGCCATAGAAAGGTCATCTTCAATGTGTTAATTCAAAGCTAAATACAATTAGTGCAATCCCATTTGCGCGTTATAGGAAAGCTAAGATGCAGGAGCGTGAGCTGTAGTGAGAGCAGCAGTGAGGATGGATAGTGCTGCCCCACTAATGTCTTTAGTACTGTCATTATTACCACCTCTGGAAACTGAAATCAAAGAGCAACCCTCTCATCGATTTGAAACCATCATCTATAGTGACACATTTCAAGAACGTAAATAATTTCCTTTATTTTTAAACTGAATCTGCCCTCTCCGCATCCTGTCAGAGAGATATCAGGGTAAAAGCCTATAGCATGAACAAAAAAAGCGCTTCACACCCAGGTAATTTCAAAGCACAACCCCCCCCCCCCCCCCACTCACACACAGGCTGCAATCCATTCTGAGCGGACTAATGAGGTTCGCGGGTGCAAGTGTGCATGCGTGTGCAAAAGAGAAGGGAAACAGAGAACGGGGCAAGTGGAACAAATCACACTGTCAGTCTGTCTTTTGTCATCTTTTGGTCTGTTTTAGTGAGCTCTCATCAGGATTCTTCCCTCGCCCGCCAAGACAAAAGGAGCCGAAGGAGCGCCCAGATGCCGGGCAGGGAGGAGGTGACCTCTCACACACCAGGAAGGCCAACAGTACCGATACGCACAATTAAAGACTAGAAGTGTGAAAACGATGACACAACACTCAAGACAGCTAAAATGTCGGTGCGACAGCCGAGAAACATTAGGCTCTTGTGTGAGGCGGACCGTTCAGGGCGACCGGCAGCTGGACTGTACTTATGTAAAGTACCCAGACAAGCAGCAGCAATTTGGCACTTGATGACTCTGAAAAAAACTCAATTTCATCCCACTTCAGAATGATTTTGTCTAACTCTGGCTCCAAATTTAGGCTGATGGCTGGGTATATTTAAAGCTTGATCGCCTCGGGAATGTTTGTCCACTTCCATATGTTTTTCTCCGGTATTTTCCACACGATTAACCATATCTGCACATCTCAGGAAAAGCTGAGATGCACATGGCCAAGTCTTACACAACTTGACCACGCGTTACAGGCAAAAATGATTTATCTACGGTATATTTATCTTTTTATTACGGCATATAACCTACAAACAAGGTAGTCCCGCCACAAAGAATATCCCAAATGCTGTGCCAAATAACTTTATATTACATTAAATCTGATTCCATGAAATTTTGTCAACTCACCCTAAAACTTCACAGATGGTTAATGTGGCTGGTACTGAAGTCAGACCTATAGTGAAAATGAATTGACCGCTTGACACTCCTCCAACCACACCTCCCCACAATGACAAGCCCTCCCGAGACCCCTCTGACCACAGGATCAAAGGTCGACCTAAAGAAAAGAATGCTAACAGGAGGAAGGTGAAAGGTGCTGAAGGAAGGAATCAGAAGGATATTTGAAAGCTCTTGGACAGTAAAGAAACTGGGCAGTTGAGGCAAATTCACACATGCGAAAGGAATAAAGCGCATATCATCTGCTGGACTGGATGGGCGGGGTATAAGGGGGAAGGGACCTGGTGCACTCAATAGCTTCCTTCAACATGCACGCCACCACTGGGCACAATGCTGACCGGGGAGAGAGTTCAGCCCTGTCGATTAAGATAAGTGTGTGTGTTATGTCAGGCAGCTGAAGGGCAGAAAATGGCCCACATAAAGGCCCTGGAGAGTGACGGTCAAACAGAGGTAAACCCTTGGAAGAGACAGCAATATGGTAAAGTGCTCTACTGTACAAGACTGTCTCAAAACTCAAGACAGCAATAAAGTTGGAAAAATTAAGTCATGATCGTGAGATGCCCTAACGCAGATGCAATGGTGTTAAAAAGGAGGTTTGTTTACAGAGTAAGGTTGGAAAATACACGGCAATAAACCAGGCCAGACACTTCCCCAGAGTCTTACAGCTCTAAAAACAGGGACATGTGAAAACAAACTGCAGTGTCAAATCCTTAAGGATTGGAGTAAATAACAGATGATTGACAGGTGACAGCATGCGGTTTTCCCCCAGATTTAACACTAAAAATAAAAGATTTGTTCCATTTCTGCTGGTGAAATGAAATTCAAGAAGTTGTTCCTGATCTGCATAGTCAAATGCTAAATGTATTAAAGTTGAGATAAAAAAAGTCTATACCCACAGTGATTTTTTTTGTTCAATGTCCCAAATGTTGCCAAAAAATAAACTTCCACCATACCTTATTCATCTAGAACCATGCAAGGGCAACTATAGGAAATGGTCCCTGTCTAATAAACTGCCTGCTGACTCATGAACCTCAGCTTCTATATGGATGCACACCACCGGAGCTATTTATCAAAGCCTTGAAATGCATTGTGCATTCATCAAAAAGCTGATTTGGTCCCATATACGCCCCATGCAGTTCTTTCAGCTCAAAACAGTACAAAAATACAGTGCCGCACCGGAACACACAAGCAAAATGCAACAACACATGAAATTGGATTTGCATGTTTCTATAAGAGTTCCTTCACTCATTTCAAATGTGTATAACTTTCCTCTGCAGAACAAAAAGATAATGGAAAAACGTTAGTGATCAAACAACATTGGCCCCCATTGACATCCAATGTATGGACACAAAACCACTTCTGTGCTCCATAGAAGGAAGAGTCATTGACAGGGTTTAAATTATTTTTGCAAATTTATCAAATTCTCAATTATTGTTTGTACTTATTCTGCTTTTATTTATGGCAAAATCACGGCTTCACTGTATGTAGGTTAACTTGCTTGAGCTAATCTGTTCGTCCTCTTTCACTCCATGTGTAATCTCCTGCACTCAGCCACAGTAAGGGGTGGGGGGGTAGTCAGGATACTGCACCACCATCATATTTCCATCACTATAACAGCTGTAATGCACTAAAAGCTACATAGCAACCCATACTCACACCATAAAGAATCCAACTTTGCGAGACAACATTAAAGTTTACAGTCTCTCCTTGAACCGTTACATTATACAACCAATGAATGTTTTATAGTATGCTCTTTCAAGAAGCAATATCCCTATCTAGAATTCACTGATCCATTGAACGTCTACTTTAGCTAATTTACCATGCACCCCATGAATTGATCACGCTCCATGTGAGTTAAACCAGAGAGTTCTGCATTCTCCATTGATTCTGCTGGATCTGAATCCTGTCCAGCTGTGAGGCCGTGCATTGATCAACTCCAGCAGGACACCAGTGGGCCCAGTGCACCCTCGTCATTGATCCGGAGCATCTCCATCTATTCCCGCCTGAGACCCTGGTCAAATGACCCATCGATCCATGGCCATTTCATAGGAACCGTTTCAAATACCCCATCCAAATACGCACTCGAAACAGACGCGCCCCCCTTCAGCCCATTCCATCCCCCACTTCCACCGCTGGTTGCTGTCCCACGCATGCCGGATTTGCACCAGTGATACAGCAGGTGTGAGGACACCCCAAAAACAGGTAACCAGACCAAGCATTCCACCCAACACAACTAATGCAAGTGCTCAAAACATTGACAAATACTCAACGCACCCACCGAGCCATTAATTCTTCTGTATAAAGCATCATAACATTCATTTCCCAGTTGCTATCAGCCTGCGCTTCAATTATTCATGGCCCCTTTAGGGATACTCATGTGTTTAATTATGTTACAATAAAAAAGATTCAAGTTTATGTTGTCTCTGACCAAGCATGCAACTTATTTTCCGGTACGAACTATTGAGGATGAAAATCTGGTTAATATGTAGGGTTACCAGTGAAAATCAAAGAAGCCCACCGCCATCCCACACGTTTAAAAAAAACAGTAAGCACTTTTAACCAACCAGCATTCGTTTAAACACAGTATGGTGGTTCATAAAACAGCTACAGAGAAATTATTCTGCAGTCTCTCTTTAACCTAGATACACAAGTACATTTTCACCTGTCCGGCATTTTTTCAAAAGGACCTACTTAAACTCACTTCACAAAACACACTTCAATTGTCTTCTCCATGCACTTCAGCTCATATAAAACAGCCGTACCTGTTTGCCAGATGTAATTGGGTTTGTTGGCGACTGTTTGCGACTGAACATCCCAAAGCCCGAAAATAAGCAGAGCAACTCTAAAGAGGGAGCCAAGCGCCCCTGTTGGATTACCCCCTCTCCCTGCTGCTCTGCTGGCCAGCCCCATGGCTTCAGCCCGGCCAGATAGATCCACGCGGCTTGAGTCTTGCCAAACAGCCTTCGCAAAACACACACAGACTCAACTGGAGATGTACGAAGGGGAAGATGCGGCACAGAAAAAAGTGTGCCAGCTATTGTCCCTCTCACTCTTCTGCACGCGGTTTCTCCGGAAAAGGATAATCCACTTGTCTGTTTCTCCTCTCTTTCCGCCTTCTTTTGCTGTTTTTTCTGCTCTGTTCTCTGGGTCAGCGGAGACGAATGAGATCTGAATGGAGAAAAAAATTAAAAAGCTAGAGGAACAATAGATCCCTCAGCTCAGCGTGCTGCTTGTGCGGCTGCTGCGTCCTGCCTCAGCCTGGCTGATACAGCACCTCCCATTCCACCCCCTCCTGTCTCTCTCTCTCTCTTGCTCTCTTTCACTCACTCACACACACACACTAGTTCTTCTTTACAGATCCACCTGCAATCACTCTCAGTTATCACTTTTCCCTGCTATCAAGGGCTGCACTATTCTTCATGCAATAAAGGGCATTAGGTTAGGCTAGGTGCCGGGTCCGAGGTAAAAAGTGTGCACATCTGTGAGCAAGTGAGCGTGTTTTCTGCCGATATGTGATTTGCTGAAAGATGCACAGACGCCGAAGTCGTTTGCACCAGCTGGGACCAAAAGCTATAAAGAGATGCTGAGGAAAGATATCTCAGCGTGTGTAACAGTACAGAGGAAAATGCTGGGGGGGTGGGTGGAGGTCCGAACCTTAACTGACGGTGGGGAGAGCGAACAGGAAAAAAACAGCCAAATGAGAGCAGTAAAAACCCTAATGAATAATTAATGTGGGCTTACTTTGACCTTGTATGATTTCCAAGCCATCGAGAGGGTAGTGTGTTATGAGAAACCGCTGTGAAAATAGCCAGGGGAATCACACCTCTCCTTAGAAAATGAAGTATATTCCTCAAATATGTGGGATAAAGAGACATAAACGCAACTTTGAATGATAATGAACATCTTAGAAGCTATTTATACGGTGTATAAATAAACATCATGATCATTAATAATATAACAAAATAAAATAAAAAAGTAGGTACACCTCAACAGTTTCAAATGCCCCCCCCCGGTCTTCAAAAATCTGTTTTCAACTCCAGATAATGTCCATCGGAGTCATTTCACAGTGATTAGGATAATGATGGACAACGCTCACCCCCTGCTAACCACTAACACAGACAGCAAACCATGGAACAAATTAGCCAAGCTGTAGCATTAACAGACAGCAAGCCCCATGACTGGCCCCTGCCCAACACACGTACATGCACGCAAACACACACATGCACACACACAGAATACACATTCAGACACTCAAATATACTTTATACATTTATTGTGATAAATTACAAGAATCACTTGAAGTACTGAAGAACTTGCCTTTTGGGAATAGAAAAAACTGTTCTTATATCGAAAGATGTACCTCATCGTGTTCCTGAATAATCAAGTTATTATATTAAAAGTGATAATATGCTTCACCATGCAATACATTTAAAATACATAAGATTGACTGCTAGGCAATCTTAAAAAAACAAATCAAGATTTGTGTGGTTGTCAGTTAAAATCCCCAAAATATAAAGTCCTGAATATTTGTAAAAGACAGTCTTTATTCTGAAGGTCAGGTGGGTTAGTGGTCAAGCTTAAGGTGGTCATAAGTCAGGACTGACATACCTGAACTCATCCAGAAACTGTAAATACTCTTGTAGGGAAAACAGTATACATGCATTTTACAGTGTTCTACAGGAAACAAACGGGTAAAGCTGGACTTAAAATAAGGGCCTTAATGTCTGTGACAGATAATAAAAGTGACTCAGTAACTGAGTAATTGTAAAACATTGAGACGGGCTAAGAGGTTTAAAATGATACCTTAATATTAGTACACAAAGTCAATGTTTCACAAATAGGTCTTATTTTCAAACTCATAAGACTTTCTTTCTTCTGCAGAACATAAAAGAAGTTATTTGAAGAATATTGGTTGCCAAACAATGGTGGTTCCCATTGACACTTGCTTTGGTTTTGAGTCCTTAGTACAATAAAAGTGAATGGGTACCACCGCTGTTCGGTTAAGCCAGCAAATTAAGATATTTAAGTTGCTTTTATAAAAAACATTACTGGTGTGCATCTTGAAACAAATGAAAGACACTGTCATTTGCCTCGTTTGGGAAACCAGGCAAACCATTTCCGTGGAGGACAGGAGATGCATGTTAGCCATTTAAATTCTTAAATATTACCACTTCCTACAAGATTAGAGAGTCAAAAAGTATCATCTTTTTTGTACCAGATTTTTTTGAGCTATTAAAATGGCATTGGACCTGTAGCAGAAGATGTAAGATGATCTATGATCTCCACCCTGTCAAGCCAGCTTTATACGAGACGGAGCAAAAGCCGAGATGAAGGGCGAGAGAGAAAGCAAACTATGATTAGTGACAATCAGCCGGGTGGGATTACAGATTCAGCTGCCCTCCTTAAAGAGTCAAAACCGACAGCGCTTAACTTTGTGATAAAGCCGGTGCCAAACATAGACACAAATACACGTGCAAACAAGCCCACACACATCTAAAGCACAACATGGGAGACACTGATATCTACTCCTGTTGTACCTTAATGCTAGAGCTCAGTTAAAGAGGGGTAAGGGAGGTGGGCAGGAACAGATTGAGACAAACAAAGCAAAGCTTCGGAGGGCAAAAGAGTGCGGCAGAAACATGAATAGAAGAGAAACAGGCCAGGGAAATAGACAGATGGGCTGAAAAAAAAACAGAAGGAAATTGAGAATGAAAAAGTGTGTAGGAGAAAGCGTTTTTTCTTTTCTTTTGTAGAGACAGAGCTTTATAATGAGAAAAGATGCGAGGCACATGGAGCGTGATGAATGACAGTACAAGCATATGGTCTGCCGTAGCTGTTCCCTCTGATCATACCCGATTACTGCGTGCGCATGTGTGAGCACCTTGCAGGAGATAATTCACAGAAAACACAAAACATTCATTGCGCTGTCACACTTTAACACTACCAACCCTGTGCAATTAAGCAAACAAAAGCAAAGCGCATTATTGCGAAACAGGTGCTCATATTTTCACAATGCAACATGCTTACGATGTGTGAGAATGGCATGTAACTATTAAATCACCTAAGCGCAATTACATGCAACACGGAAGGGCTGAACATAAAGCGATCAATTATGCATTGCATAAAAGCAATGTTTTGATGCCATTGTGAAACGCACACCTGTAACCATACATTGTATTTTAATGTGCCACATTTCTACATTGTTTGGCAACCCTAAACAACCTCCACCTCAGCCTTTGAAATTATTTTTTGGTTTTGATCATTCATTAATAGAGGTGTGACGAGATCTCGCGACACGAGATCTCACGAGAATATAACTATTTATATAACGGATAGTTCAATAAAATTAATCTTCTGTCATTAGTTACGCAGCCTCGTGTAATTTTAAACCTTTATGACTGATGGAAATGATGTTTGGTAGTATAAATACCCATGAAGCCAGTCTTAGTTTTCAAATAATTTTTGTTTTTAAAGTCCCCATGAACCGGAAGTTGTGACCATTTTTACCCCTGTATTTTGACTTATTTCCAAATGAAATGGAATTTCGGATAATACAAATTGTGGGCGTGGCTTTTGTCTTTCTCTGCATTTTGATTGGATGCATAAAAACAGCAGTTGTATATTGAAATGGTACTGGCAGCAGACAGTTGAAGAGGAGGAGTTAACAGATTCTCCGCCCAAGCTGTCTTACAAACACCATTTAAGATGGATATTCACTACAGCGGCCAGTTGAAAAAACTTAGCTGTGTCGTAACAACTTATCACACAAACTAGCAAATAGTTAGGACTAATAAGACTTACTTTTCAGATTTCAATAAGAAAAAATATATGACTAACTTGTAAGACTAGTCTAGGCATTTTAAGCAACTGGCCCCTGTGCATTTTCAGACTTTAACTGAAGCTTATGAGGGCACACAAATTTAAAAAGAGAATAACCCAGGTTGATAAACTACTGTATATACAATAAAAACGCTGGAATATATATTTAATTAAAAATAAGCATTGTAATGTTTTATTTCATTGGGACTTTAAGCAGGATTTGCCATGGTCAGGTAAATGAATTGTCACATCCATAATGGTCCAAAAATGGTTAAAAAAGATTTTATGTTTTATAAAGAGCCATTCCTTCTCTATTTGTTGTGTATTATTGCTTCTGGTTTGCACATTTTAATGCACATTTAAATCCTACAAAGTATTTTGTGTCTTAAAAACATGAGTTCTATGTCCACAACTCATTAATTCTTCCCTTTTTTAAAACAGAAATCTTGTGCTTGAGACTGATATTTTTTTAATGTCTGGAGTCTATCATCAGGGTTTGATAAAAAATAAACAGATGATTCAGCATGTTGGTAATAAATTCTCTCGCAGATATTATATTTAAAGTTTTGACTGAAAATGCCACATGAGTAAGGCTGGAATTGCCTCAAAGAGACATTCCACAAATATCTTCTTTCAAAAGAAACAAAAAAAGAGTCATAAAGGTTGTGAACAACAAGCATGAATAAATGATGCCAGAATATTTGTGGAAGATCTATTATTAAACATTGATGTGTCTTATTTTTGCCATTCAATTAAAGCAACATGCCACGACTGGCTATAGTGATTTTACCACAGTACTACATCATAACAACCCTTATTCCAGTATACTGTAGTAAATTTAAAAAAATATTTGAAGTTTTGAGAGCTAAATCAAGCTACAAAACATTCAACCTGAAAAACAAGGCGAACAAACAGCATGCGTTTATCACAGTGGAGAGTTCGCAACTTGATAAAATCTGCTTCATAATGTTAAATACATAGCGATTTGCAATACGTTCCCTTAAGGAATGGAGTAATGGAGCGATAGCTCTCTGTACACCTGCCAGCTTCGCCTTGGGCAGCAGTGAGCATGCAGTCATGTGCATGAGTGGGGCTGAATAATCGACATCGCTGGTCTGCAGTGAAGCCTCATTAAGACGGAAATCGAAAACAGCGGCTGCATACTAGTCAAATATGAAGTGCCTCCCACAGGATTATAATGGCTGTTTCTTTTCTTTGGGAAGCGAACAGAGACCGACGTTCAGAGATTTCACCGTTTGCTGCAACCTCGCCAACCGTGACCAAACCTACACACGTGCGCTCAAGCTACACATTGATGGGCAGCTTAACCACCAACCTGTACACATGACAACTTAATTTAATATGTTGTGATTGTAAGCGATAAACGCTCCTGATGGGTACTTTCACCACATTCTTTTATCTGCACTCCATTCTTTAGCCACAGAGCAGGTCATCATAAAACGTATGACCACTCAGGTATTACCAGTAAATAGGCCTGACAAAAGCAATGTTCTTCTCTGCGAGCGGAAAGGATTGTGTGGTTAGTGCAATAAACAGAGCACCGCTCAGACCTTCTGCCTTCAGACTGCACATTCCTAATGGATGCATTTGCCATGGACGGTCATTATGGTTATTTTAAGGACCTCTAGGTTTGGGTCAATGTATTGGACTGCATTTTGCTTAACAGGATAAGTATCATTCAAAAGAATGCAGATACAGACAGTCATTTGGAACATCATCAACAGAGATCACAGTGTGGTGGAAGTGTATTGATCAATAAAGTATAAATAGATACAGATACATGCATCTGTAGGAGTATGCATGCGATAAGTGAAACAGACAGGCTTGGCACAGTCACAGCAGCCCCAATCCAGTGTTTTTGTTTTGGAGTAAGAGCTCAACGTCTGTCTCATTTTTCAAACCTTGCAGAACAGCTGGAGGGGGGCAGAGGGTGGGGGAACCAACCCAGTGAAGTAGGAGGGGCGTGTGGCGTGCCTAGGCAGGCTGATCCAATTTAAATATGCAAATGTTACCCGAATTGAAAGAGGAAATGGGAAGACACTTGGAGAACAAAAAGAACAATGGCTGATGGATACAATGAAACGTTTAGCCTTCAATTAAAGGAGTGATCATAGTCTCAAAACAGGTGTAATGGGCAGAACGCTGTGGCCAATGTACAACATGTAAGAGTCTCTTCAAAACATCTGTCTCTATTTAAGCTGCCAAAACAATTACAAATCAATGTTGTCATCTACAAATAAACCTGTCAAAGCATTACTTAAGGAAAATTAATAATGTTGGTTGGTGTCCCTCCAAATGTTTTGCAACATTATCAAATCATTGCTTAAGTAAAGGCTCTAATGCACCGTCCCACCATATGCCAACATTTCTATTTTTTAAGTTAGCTGTAGGATTTAAACTGTTTCCAGTTATTTATTGTTTGATGAAATACAATCCAACAGGAACAGTTGTTAGAATTTGGTGTTTGAAGGAATGTCGTTTATGCAGTGTGAAAAAAAAAACACTGTTTAACCTTAAAAGAATAGTCCACAGAAAAATATTAATTCGGTCATCATTTATTCACCCTCACTTCTTTCAAAACTTGAACGGCTTTTTTCTGTGGACCACAAAATAAAATAATTTGAGAAATGTCTGTGATTTTTTGGTCCATATAACGCAAGTCAATGGGGACCAATGTTTTTGGAATGTAAAAACCCTTACCAACATTATTCAAAATTATATATACTGTATATATATATATATATATATACTCTTTTCTGTTCTGCAGCAGAACAGAGAAGTTCATTCAGTTTAGAATGCCATGAGGGTAAGTAAATGATGAAATCATTTCTTTTTGGATAAATAACCCTTTAAAACGAGATCCCACTACCCAAGCATTTACTTCATATTAAGTCATTGATGCAAATTTCATCAAATACATTAGAGTTTCACTCCCTAACACTATTGAATGCGAGATCTATAAATCACACAACTGCAATCGGACCATCGGTGGTTCAAATCAAGTCCTGTCGGGTCACAAGTAATGCGTCCCAATCCGTAAGCCTTAAATAGATTGTTCCGAGCACGTCCCTCATAATAGACCTAAAATCTCACATAAATGCTAATTCAAGCAGCTCATATCTGTCAGGACAAATCAAGCCTGAAATGAGTTCAGTGAGGCGCACTTCTGGTTTCCTCAAAACCAGGGCCGAACCACGCATCCATTGTCTCCTGCCTCACTGAGTCCCAGCAAATAATCAGACCGGGAACAAAGGCATCATTGGAGCCCCCACTTTGCTGAGAATGGAAATTGGGGTAGGGTGGGGTGGGGGAAGCACAGTCATGAAAGGGTTTTACCGCACTCTCCTCTTTCGGGACCATACGTCTCCTCCTCAGGGGAAGTCAACAAAACAAATAAATGGGCGACTGTGTTAAGCAGTTCGCCTCTGTAAGCACCGATCTGCATTTCACACAATCAGTCGCTGCTCGCCCACCTAATGAAATATTTTCATTCCACCGATGGACAATACAATCTCCACGGAGATGCTTTCCTTTTTTCAGCGCTAAAATAATTATCTGTGATGTGTGCCAGGTTCAAAAGAGTTTCCGGCTCAAATTGGATGGATATGTAAATGATAGAAAATAAGGTCAGATATTAACCAGCCTGGGACTTGAAAAGCGTGAGAATATCTCTCTAGATGTTTTTAACTCATCCTTTAAACAAGCCAGGCTGAACCTCACGTGTGTGCTCAATTGATTTGTTCTTTAATGACCTTGTCTACATGATGTAGTGCAGTGGAGTGCCTATCAGTCTGGATCCACTGGAGGGGGGTGGCAGGTGTCTGGACTGACGGCTGGGATTCAGGACCTGTGGGGGAGGGTCATAGGTGCGTCCCCAAAGCGGAGGTATATGGGGTCTGAACTGTCAGGATGGGACAGGCAAGCCATCACAGGAGATGGAACATCTGCTGCAGTTTTTTTTCAGTAACATGCACTGGATAATCTGCCACTTCGTGTGAAGGTGTCTTAGTATGAAATGGGCATGTTGTGAAAGCGACAAAATGCCCTATCCACAGGATTAACTCTTACTATATCTGCAAATTAAAAAATCTTTTGTGGAGGTCACCCATGTCCAAATACAGAGATGTAATCAATACAATATGTTCTAGACTAGTAACTTTAACAGTGAATAATGCATCATAATGACATATTGGAGGAGAGAGAGGCGTGATATTTTTATGCAGCATTCACAATGCCATAGAAGAACCTTTTTGTCTAAATGGTTCCCTAAAGAACTATTGGCATCCAAAGAACCTATCTTTCTAAGTGGAAAAAAAAGGTTCTTTAGATTAGAAAAACCTAAGAAAGAGATTGTTCTTTAAAGAACCTTTGACTGAATGGTTCTTTGTGCAAACAAAAATTATTATTCTATGTCATCGCTTAGCACCTTTATTTTTACGAGTGTAAATTGCCATTAAACAAACAAGCTTAATGATTACAATTTATTTATCATTAAACAGGAATTAAAATGTAATTCATACATTTATTCAAATGATATAAAACATAAAACAATGTGTTAAAAAAAGTGTAATTGTTTTAAAGGAGCAATGTGGATATTTTAGCAGCATCTAGTGGCGAGGTTGCGAATTGCAACCACTGGCTCACTCCATCCATACCTTTCGAAGCACTATGTCGGCTCTCATAAGACAAAGATGTCTTCACGTTTTCACTTCTTTTCCAAAGCATATAATGTACTTATGAAATGCGCTCTGTAGAGCAGTTTGTTTGTTTAGGGCTTCTATAGAAACAAAATTGCAAATACCATGCGAGGTGACCCGTGGTGTATATAGATACAGTAGAAATAGCTCATTCTAAGGTGATAAAAACATAATGCTTCATTATGCAAGGTCTTTATATACTTCAGTCTGAACACATAGTAATGTATATTATGTTGCAGTTCTGTGTTCCCTAATTTTACATCCCAATATGTAATTGTATTTTACCAGAGGAAAAGTAAAATATGTGATGATACTGCAATTTTAGTGTATAACAATTTAATTTGATTGTAATTTGGAGAGTCAAACAGATTTACAAAATCATGCACATTTCTCCCTAGCCTTCTATAAAAGTAGGAGTCTCCAGAAAAATTATACTCAAAGTTAATTATGAAATTCCTCACTCAAACTACCTTTGCAGCATATATCACTGGAGCCGGTTATTTTTTTAACAAAAATTCCACTTGAATAAACTGTTTCAATGTGTTCAGTGATTCAGACATGGAGTAATTGTTCCATACATAGGTAAAGACATTATTGACAATGGTGATTTTAATAGTCCAACGGAAGTGCTTGTATAATGCACTGTGTGTTCACAGAATGAGGTAAGTCACTCGGGTTACTAACTGTCACCCATGGAAAGCTGGAGAGTTTAAGGGATCGAGGACGAAAACTGCAGCACGTCTTATGCGAGACAAAACAGGAGGTAACTCTTCTCCCAGTGACATGCTATTACCTTCATGTCGGTCTATTTTTCTATTAAATCAGTTGTTCTTTGTTCCGATCCTGGGGATTCAGAGCATTGCACGTTTTGCACGTTGCCATTATTAGAAACAGTCAGTTTAGTTCAGCTCATGAAGGTCTCTGCTAATGATGATTTGAATCAGGTGTGTTTAATAAAAGACATCTGAAACGTGCAGCGCTGTTCGTCACCAGGACTACTGAGAAGTAGTGTGCAGCTCTAAATATAATCAGTCTGCATAGCATTTAAATGACACTACAAAAGTAGATGGAGAATATAGCTGCAAGCAGCGATACGGGGTCAAGCCCCCGAAGGCGCCGCAAGCACAGCACATATCCGCGCCGGAGCAGAGCAACGAGAGCAAAAAGGCTATAAAACAGAAGATCAGTGATGAAAAAGGGACACGTCGAGAAGAATAGGTGAAAACAAACTCAAACCGCACAATTTGCACACAAGCTCGGAACACAACCGGATTCGAACTGTCGACTCCAAAGACTCCACGCTAATGCCATAGCGAATCATGCCAATGAGCTGACATCCCACAACAGGACTGCTGAGAGAAGCTGATAGAGGTGTAAATAGCGATATGTAACAATCAAAGTTGCAGCTATGATAGCGCATTGCCACAAGAAAAATGTGTACGTGAAAAACGGATATGGTTTAGAAACACTCAAGAATCAAACTCATACACTTAATTTAAACGACCAACACACGTGCCTCTCGGGATTCTAACCCACAACCTTGCTATCTAGGGGTGTGTACTTTATTAGGTTGAGCCAATCAGTTGGCATAATGCACCCTGCCTGCCGAGGACAGCTTTCAGAGCTTAAAGAATCGACATAGGCAAATCCCCGAAGGAGCTAAAATGACACAGTAGAGCATAAGTAACAGAAATACAGTGTTCAGGAGAAACAGACTTCAGATGCTGCAATGAATGCAATACTATCATTTTGTATAGGAATGCACAGCACAAGATTCAAACCCACAACCTCTTGGACCCGAGCATAGCACTTTATCAGGTGTAACACTCAGTTAAATTGCTTGAGCCAGGATCCCGAGGAGAGCTTTCAGACCTTCAAACATTAACATAATATCGAAGGGGCTCAAATGAGACAGTAGAGTAAGAATTAAAGAAATACATAAGTGTTTCAGTATTTGGTACCAATACCAGTAAATGCCATGGTTCTCGGTACCAATTTTGGTATCAAAGCAAAAGATCATTACATGCTAATTGAAACTTTTAATAATTTTATTAATAAAGCTCATTGTTAATATACATGTATAAAAAGCAATGACAAGTTAATTGTTGCTGAAACTGTTGTGTGCCGATGAACTGCCTCCTCAGTCTGCTGCTGTACAAAACAAATAGAATAAACTTCAGTAACTTAACTGACTGAACAAACATGAATATGCAATATTAAAACAAACCTCAGTTTTCTTACTCCATTTATACAAGATTTACTTAAATTAAGGTAATAACAATAGCTACAGATAGATTTTTCTTTAGTTTAAATGTGTCTTTTTAAACCTTATAGAGTTATCTATCCAAAACATACACATTTTTAGCCAAACATATGTTTGTACCTATTTAAAATAGGTTCGGTAAACCCCATCATGCCCTCCCATTTATTTTGACCCATTACAGTTACAAAAGCATTAGATGGTAAATGAGGAAACTTGACTAGATTAGCATTTGCGTTAACAAATTAACTCGCAAACAGGGACGTTTATTTTAATGTAAACTTTATTTTAACATATGATACAACATTCATAATGCAAACGCTAACAGAATTTAAAACTTACAACTTGAACTTGTTCAAATAAACCCGATGCTTCCTCCTTTCACCACAAAAGTCTGTTAGTTTTCTTCATGATGTGACTTTAATCTGAAGTATATCTGCGAGCATCACTTGTGGACGGAGCCCCTCTTATCTGCTCATCACGTCTTATCGCGTTTATAAAAAGTCAAAACGGGAACTGGTAAATTACTGTTTTATCATTCATATGTGACAACACACTATTAATTTAAAAGAACATTTGGATTAACAACATGGTGGGGCGGTCGCTTGAGTGTAATGACGTCATGAGCAATCATTTATATAGATCAGTGGTTAATATGAATGTTTTTTTTTTTGACTGATAAATCCCAAGTATAAGCAATAACATCACTGATGTTTGCTTTAGCAAAAGCCACTAATTAGATTTTTTAATCAACATTTGCATTTTCCACAGTGTTAACATTAAAGTGCGTTCTTAGACATCTTTATTGAAACATACGCACCAGGAGGTCTTCACTTTAATTCTTATCTCCTGTCTCCACATGCTGGCCTTTGATTGATTGATTTTTAATTTCATAAGCATTGAAATGAAAAAGTGGACTGGTGAAACCTTCAACCCCGGAGAAAATAAATGACTCTCGCCATGCCTCATCGCTCCGACACAGACCACTCGCTGCTAATTCAATTCCCTCCCACCAAATTAATATTATTAGCAGGAGGTTCGGCAACTAAACACTACCGTCCGCATCCGGTCAGTGAATCCCCTGTGGGATTCACAGGACGTTGATTTATGCCGACCGCTTTGCACCAGGGACACAAATCAACAGCTGTGAAATCTTCCCTTTCAACGGCAATCACAGAGAGCTTATTGATCACCGATATGGATCGATCAGAGATAGCGGAAGAGCTCGGAGCGGCTAGTGAGATATGGCTTTTTAGAGAATGGGCTAAAGATTGTTATCTGTGTATCTGGTTTATGATATTTGAGACTGAGGTCGGCAAATAAATCATTTATTTGTGTGTAGGTAAACAGGCTGTAGGAAGAGCCCAAGATATGGTGTGGTATTTAAAGAGACAATTTACTCGAAATGAAAATCCTCTCATTTCCTCAACATCGTGTTCTTCTAACTGTATGACTTTCTTAACACAAAAAGATGAAATGGTTTCACTCTTAAATGCAATTAACTGATGTATAAAGCCATCAAGGTTTAAAGGATGCAAAGGCATAAACATTAACAAAACTGGTCTGTACGGCATGTGATTCATAAACAAATCATTTATATTCTCTATTCATTCAGGAATCAGACAGTCATAAACATGCCAGACTGACCTTCTGAAAATAGTGGCAAAATGTCAGATGGCCTCAATCACTTGAAATACTAATGCACAATCAAAGCGATTACTTTTAAGATGCATACACCAAGGCTATCACATTTTTTAGAAAAGGCCAAAATCAAAGTTTCAGCAGAATCCTCTCAGCTCCACCCAATTCTCTCAAGGTTTTCTAGCAGTTCAATTTTACTATTGCTATAATTGGCCGGCACAAATAAATGTTTCAAATTGGTAAATCTGATAAAAGATAGATAGATGAATCCAAATAAAATAAAGATTGTTGTATTTTTTACAATTATGTATCAAAAATACAAAGAAATTTGGCCCCAAACAAGCAGTGCACAATGTTCATTCTGTACACATACAGCAGGATTGTAGAAATTGTCGTGAGCATGTATGATAAGCTGTGTGTGTAAAACATTTCTGAAATGTTAACCCGAGTGATCTGCTTTAAGAGATGTAGTCTTAGCTTAGATGAAAAGAACATTAAAATGAGATAATTTAAAGTAATAAAATACTCATCTAGTACTTTTCTTAGTTTTAGGTAGCCAAAGCTTAGGTAATGCATTAAATGGCATCAAACATCAACAAAGGCCATCTTTAAACTGCAGCAGCATGCATGGACCTATAACTGTTTAATGTTGGTCATATGTGCCATATATTTTGCAATATTACATAAAGTAAGATTAATGTAATTTTATTGTAATTTAAAGAGCAAGTTGTACATTAAACATAAATGATAAAAAAGACAAAAACAAACAGATCTCATCTCCATTGATTCCCATAGTAGCCTATTCATTTTCCCAACTCTACTCCCGTTATAAAGGATAAAACGGACTGCATGATCCTCCAGTTACATGTGTCTGACTGATTGTATCTGCTAATCTCTGCGAGCGAGCCTCAGCGAAACACTTCTACGCCGGTGACTCATCTAAACTTCTGATTGGTCACTACGTTCATACGCTGTCTATGATTGGTTGTGATGCTCAGCGCTGTGAAAAAGTCTTTGATGCACCTTGATCGGACGTGAATGTAATGCTGTAACGGACATTTTTTGTTATTTTTCACATTTAATTTGCCTCATCCATTAATTCTATAAAACAGGGAGAGAAATCACTTATTTCTCAATGTAAGAAATGCAAGTAGTGGCGTGTGAGCGTGTGAAAAAGCTGTACTGCGTGTGTCTCAGAGTGAATGTGTGACACTTGAGAGCCCTGCATACACTACCATTTAAAAGGTCAGGTGACTTGGATTTCTCTTGACCTAAAAGTGTTTACAAAAATAAAATAACTCGGCAAAAATAACACTCTCTTTCAGTGTTGTTCTTAAAGTATTTAAAATGGATGACTCTAATGTAGAAAAAGCAGCCAATAAGAGCAAAGAAAATAGATGTGAACTTCAATTCTGCTTAAAAAGCATACTAGGGAGAGACTTAGACAAGCTGAGTGATAAAATTAATTCTTGGCAATGGGTGACTACACTGAAAATGCTAAAACATCCATTTGCTATATTAAGATTTTTTTTACAACAAAATTCTCAGTTCCATGTGTGTAATTCTATGAGCTGCATCTGATGAAGTGAACAACGCTAGGTCAATGCTGGTCCAGGAAAAACACAATCGTTTGAACAAAATTCAAAGATTTTGTGTAAGATTCTTAAATAAGAAAAATCAACCAGAAGTGCTTCTGGACCAGTTTTTATATCTGGAGATGGGGTCTATAGTTTACTACACTTATTTTTAACCCAAGGTTGGATCATGAAATGACGAACCCAGCTAGGATCAAATTAACCTAAATACGTTTATTATATTTGACCCAATAATGGGTTAAAACAACACCGCTTCTGGGCTGAAACAACCAAGCAAAGTATATACAGCAGATGGGTGCATTCCTTTTTGACCCAATTAGGGTTGACAACAACTTTTTTTAAAAAGGTAATCAAAACAAGCAATGACTGAATGTATCCTCCGTACATATTCTGTTCTCAACTTTTGCTTATTATTATGTGAGGGTACTAACTCTTGAAGTGCTGTGTTTCCTAGCAACACATTCTCACCCGACTTTCAGTCAACTGCAAGACTGCTCGGCCTCTGACTATGACCAGGGGCCGGTTGCATAAACTGCTTAGACTAGTCTTAGAAGCAAGTCATCCTATTGTTTTCTCCAAAATTGGTCATAACTTCTTTAAAGTCTGTTACATGAAAGGTAGATTGGTCTAATTGAAAACTGAAAAGTAAGAGTGGTCTTAAATAATTGCTAGTCAGGGAGACTTGTTGTTAAGATGCAGTATTATAATTTGACAAGAACAATGCATGCATGGATTAAGACTACCTAAAGTGTGATAAACATAGATCTGTTGGGTGTGAAAACGAGAGTACCACTGCAAAGTGGATCACTCCACACCATGCAATAAGATTGCTATGAAGGCAAGAAAGCCGGCCAAAAAATTCATTCCTCATTAGAAATTTAGTTTGTATGCAAAGATCAAATGCAGTCGCATAGAAATCCATCCATGAACGCTCAGAAAAACACACAAACATTTAAAGAATTTATAAAAGTCTTTTGCATATGGTATTCATATTAAACACAGCAAAACGTAATTAGAAAAAAATGTTCCTGCTACTTTTTTATTTCTCTCCTGTAATTTTGGTATTCTCCCTCATAAAGCTATTGGCTGCAAATCAAACCCCAAGTATTGCACTAGTTTTCATCTTCTCACTCTAAAAACCCGCTGCGTCCCCTTCCCCCATTTTCGCACCCCCTTAAGTCTGCCAATGAGAGAGCATTTGCGGTATTTTTTCCTGGAGACAGCCAGCTCCACGTCTAGGGTGGCTCCCCTCAGTCGCGGAGTTCAACACCAATCAGACGACAGGCCGTGATGATTCCGCATCGCAGCCTTTCCTGTTCTCCAAAGTGCAATATAGGGATCTTCAAGCTTGTTATCCTGCAGGCATGAGGGGTGCCATGTGACAGCATGCAAACTCCAAGAGAACGGAGATTACACTTCGACACAGGCGTGCAGTAAAAGGATGTGGGTCTGGGGCAGCGGGCTGGGCTCCAGCCTATGGAGAATTTTACTGTGTTTGATGGATTTAACCTTAATGTTATATTTTCCCGCACAATTCCGTTAGGCTAACCTGCACTTGATAGGCATATCACAAAAGTACTGTTTAAAACATTCAAACACACATTCAGCGTATATTTATTTTGCATAACCTCTCTTCGCAACCTGATGTATGTTTCATTCGCATGTTTTTCTGAGTTAGAGTTCAGATTTAGGCTAGTATAACATGAGTATTTTTTCTACCTGTGTACAGATCTTAAACAAAAGAGCAAAACAAATCAGAAAACAGGGTGGAATTCACTCGCCATGTATTTATATCATCTCAAATTTTCACCTTGTTTGAAGCATTGCTCTTAGACAAAGTCACAATTTGTCCTCAAGGAGAATGTGATCAATAGCTCTCCGGGCTCTCTCGTGTTACACGGTGCTTATTACTGATAAAGTGAGACATCACTTGAATCTAAATTAAATAATAAAAGAAGCTGAATATGGTCTCTGTGCTGTCGAAGTTGTGATTCCTCTAGAAACCCTTCAAATGAGCAAATCACAGTCTAAAACCGAATAAGAATGATGTAAATCCCAAATCATGAATATAGTGCTATTTTAGCAAAATTATAAAGGATATATTTAAAATGTATAGAGAAAAATTACATGTCATAACATATGCACACTTTAAGAGTGGCAAATGTAGAACAGCTGGTGGAATATGGATATTAATGAATGCAATCAACATTCATCTTTCTCACTCACATTTCACATTAGGTGAAGCATTCATTCTCACATTGTTCTGCTGCAGTATATCACTTCACTTTAATTTAACTTCTCCTGCCTCATGCTGTTCAAGAGACAACCTAAACTATAGTTTCCAGGGATGCAGGATAAATTATCGGCCATATCGGTATCGGCAGATAATAAAATTTAGGCCGATATGTTATAGCCAATGAATCAAAAATCATTTCCTCTGGTTAAACTTCTTCAGCTGAATTCAGAAGAAAATTCACCTACAACCACTTTAGGACAATTTGACCGAATTGATGAGACTAGACTTGTGGCAGCACAGCATTATTCAAAACATGTATGCACTGACATTAGAGCGAGTAAACAGAATGTTCATATTTGGGTGAACTGTTTCTTTAAGGGACAGAGTTACTTCTCGGTTTCTGATGAGAAGAAAACCGAAGGTTTCTGGCAGCAAGCTGGGGACCACCAGGGTTAACAGAAGGCAATTGTTTTCCTTTTCCCGTGAATGCAGATAATTGACGCACTGAGCCATTGAATTAGAACCCATTTCACACTCTAAACAGCTCGCACTTACTGACAGACTGCAAGAGAACCACCATGTGAGGGACAGAGAGAAAAAGAAAATTAGAGGAAGCTGTAGACTACTACAGTGAATGATGAGTGGATATGAACAGACACAAGAGTTTCACTTGTATAACGGTCGACAGGCAACTCAAGAAACTTCCCCGTTCTTGTTTATCTGCTTCACTGTGTGTAAGGTCTCGATATTACATTTATGATCTGCATCAAAACATGGCATCCCCGAAATGTGGGTCATGCAGCTACCCATGTTCTGCATAGCAACCAATGAGCAGAAGCGGTTGAGGACCAGCCTCCAAACACACACAGATGCACGCGACCACTCATTTATGCTAACATGTGGGAGTGAACCAAAATGATACAAGTTCAAAACACATTTCCAAGAATGTAGGGAATGTTATAAATATAAACCTGTATCTCAACATTATGACAATGGCATCAAATGTAATGACCAGATATTGATGTGGACAAATATTCCGACGCTCTCTTCTAATAAACAGCTTTGACTACTTTGACTACTCATTTCTGTGAGCACAAGTCTTAATGCAACAGAATATAATGATATTTAAGAGAATTGTGTGCTTTTTATTTTATATCAAAATTTGATCAGGCTTCTTTTCTATTCAAGAATGGCGATGCCACTATGCACAAAACAAAGTTTAAAAAAGAAATGATTGATTCAATCTAGTGTGGTAGAACTTGACTGGTCTGCATGGAGCCCGGACCTGAACCCAACTTAACACCTTTAAGTCAAACACTGTCTTGTACTTCAACCTCCCTTTTAAAGCACTACGGCACCAGACAGTAGGCTAAGATGTTTTCACGGTTTTCGCCCCTTTGCTGATGGAGATATCGTATTTACTTAACGCACTATATAGAGTAGTTTGTCCTTTTAGAAAAAAAACATGGCCAATTCCATGTAAGGGGACCCGCGGTGTATGTAGATAGAAATAGCTCATTCTAAAGTCACAAAAACATGACGCTTCATTATGTCAGATCTCTATTCACCTCTGAAGACACAGTTATGTTTATAGTATTGCATTTATGTCAATAGAGCCTCCACAAAAATTACACACTGGACCTTTAAGCCAATCACATGCAATCTAACTGCTTGCTAAAATCAATTCATCATAAATCATACATTTTTGCAGTGTTCACTAAACAGATTCAAACAAATCCCACCCAAACAAATTCACTTTGACTGATTCATTCAACAACCGACATAAACATCTGATTATATGAACACATACCGCTTAGATTCTCAAAATGATTCTATTGCTGTCGGTCAAACGATGTTAGTGATGCAGTTGACTTTTTGAATTAGCATTTCTCCAAATCCATTCAATTAACTGCTGCATGTTTGTTTGAGATTACACAGTTCAGCTCATAATTCATTCATGAATCAGCAAGACGCTGAAAAATCACAAACCCGCTCGCCCAAATTTTCTCAACCCACATGCAAATAGCGGATTCAAAATGGGCGGTTTATCACTGTAAAAGAACATCCTATCTGAAGTATGATAATTTTTTGGGAAAACACTGAAATGTGGCTCTGCGTCTTGACTGTAAACACTCATTTTCGTCTCGTGAATGTTGAGACAGTAATAAACATACGGCTCATTTCTCTTCTCGCCTTCAGCGTGTGCCACGGAATATTAGAGCGACGAATGAAGCACACATCTGTACTAATCTGTACTCTTCTTATTATCACTATTCAGCTTTTTGCAATTTAGGATCATTACAAGCTGAATTAATGCACTTTTTGTTTAATCCAATTAGTAAGAAAGCTTGTACTGTAAATAGATGTAACAGTAACGGCCTGCTTTTTAATGAAGTCATAAAATAAATATAAAATAAATAAAAGTACTTGGTCAAATCTCTGCATGGGGTCAGTTTCTTCCATGTGTAAGTTGTCTACTAAACTTAGCATACTGAAATGAAAACCACTTAAAAGAGAATTCATAAAAAACTAAATAAGCACTGACCTCACTGCACTTCTCACCCCGGGACATCATCCCTGTTTGGCTCAGACGTGTACCTCAGGGGCTCAGTTATGCCTTATTTGAGAATCAACTTCGTCTCGGATGTTTCTTATTGAAAAAAAATGAGACACAATATATATGATTTTTTACCAATGTACAGTTAGATTACTGAAGCCTTTTCTCAGGAGAAAAACAAGAGATTCAAGCAAAAGTAATTTGCTATCCTTTAACTGATGTCTACAGTAGGAGAAAAAATATAAATATAAATATATATTTCTCTTTTTCTTATGGGACTGAAGAGTATATTATAAAAGATAAAAACACTTATAAGAGGGATCATGGTTCTAACCCTAATTCCTGAACCATAAAAATCCACAGCATTAGCAGCCCGTAACTCTCTGTAAGTCTACGGAGCGATACAGCTCTTTATAGACAGTTCTGCAGGGTGACATCACAGGTCAGTGCTAAAAAGGAAATTATAATGCTCTTCAGCCCCGAATCTGCACTCCAGCCACTAATGCAACCATTAATGCGGTCTATCAAAAAACACTCGAGTCCAGCAAATGTGAAGTAAATCAAATTAACATCAGGGTTGCCTCAATAGCCTTATTGATAGCACACGGAAGTTCAGTTCTACCTTCCTTTGCAGAACATCAATCACAATGAGGAGTAGTGATGGCGGATCAGTTTTGCTTTATTCCTTCCAAGCTCCTTCACTGGAAACCATCAGGCGTACAGTATTAAACCCAACTTCATAAAGCAAACCCTAGTTGCTAACACGTTAAGGGCAACTTTAAATGGGCCATTCGTTTGCTGATTTTGAAGCTTGATTATGTTTTTTGGGTGTTTAACTGTGGATGTTCAAGTTTCTAGTTTCAAAAAACCCTTTATATTTCACATATTTAATGTCTATTGCTTCCCCCTGTCCCTCTTCTCACAAAATGACTTGATTTTTTCTGGTTTATATAAAGTCCCTCCTTCCAAAACAGATTGATTTGTAAAGCTGACCAGGTCTGTTGTGATTGGTTCCCGCTTAAAGTGTGTGTCTGAAGATGTCCCACCAGCACCATATCAGCGAGCTTCCATATCAGCCTGTTGTGATTGGTCGGTCCCCCTCTCTGTGCAGGTGTATTCATAAACTTTGGCTTTTAGCAATAAACAGTAACAATGGTATCAACTTCAATTTATCATATGAATGCATACTGATCGATCGAAGTTTAACAGAGGTCTGCAAGTGCATGTGCAAACGTCAATCTTTGTTAGAGATCGTGAATTATTTTCCTACTATGGCGAGGGAAATGACACCGCACCGATTGGGTCAGACCCGATATATTAATTAACAGTAATAACAGAAGCATTAGTTTTGCCTTTTTATTTTGGACCTAAGTTGGATATTAAAACAAGCAGATTTACTATGAGACTTCAAAGGACGTTTCATAGAAGTGTTTTAGAAGTATGATCACAGACAAACAATTTCAGTGTGTTACACAGAACAGCTTTCCAATGTTAAAGTCATGGAAGCTGTTATTATATCTAAGAATATGTGAAGCTGAATTCTTATTACCAGCCGTAGGACTGTGATGAAAGTGAAAGTAATTAAGCCCACAGCTAAGTCAAATGTTTTCAATCTCTGATACCCAAACACCACTTCAGCGGCTTTTCTTCTTCTCTAAGGAAGGTCTTGCCCCTTTTTGGTGGGGCAAGAGGTTTTTCTAAAACTCGGAACAGTGACATAATTTACCCGGGAAGAAAAGGGCTGCAAACCGATTCCAGTCACTCTCTGTAATCCTTGAAAACCAAATTATATTACAGACGATATTTTGCTTGGCATTGAACTTTGAGCTTTGTCATTTTGCAGATATTGTTTGTGCTCTAACAGCAACATAACGCACTACATACATTTTGAAATTTGGCATAACGGGGAATGACCCCTTTAAGCAAACGTAGCAAATAGCAAACCTAACGAAAACTAACTATTAACTCATTTTGAGCATAAAACTAACCTAAACTTTTCCTTTTAATGCAGCAAGGTTATCTTAGTTTACTAAAATAAAAACTTTGAAAACCTTCCTGTTCATTGAAATCCAATCAAATATTGTAAACTGAAGTAAGTTTGAAACAGTACAATCATAAATTGATATTGATATATTAAAATAATAAAGAAACAAAAACAATGAATTATATATAGCAACATTAAAAATAAACCAATAAATTATAAAATGACATAAGCATATACCAAAATTGCTAAAACTTTGACTAAAATTAACAGCAAAACTAAATTTCTAAAATAAAACCTAAATAAAATTAAAAAATTATTACAAATATTCATAAAAATCAAAACTATAATAACTTTGCAATGCAGTAAGATATGTATTAGAGCTACATTACATGTCCAATTGCTGTGGGAATTCTTTGGGAAGGACATACAAGGGCCAAAAAGCAAGGCTATCGCTCATAACTCCCTTTCTTTCTCTCAGACAATTGTAGTAATTAGGCGGATTAAAAGAACTAACGGTTCTGGCTGCCTTCACTTGGTCTCAGTGGGAAAGTGTAAAGCTGGAAATGAAAAAAGGCTTAATCAGATCAGCATACTCTGCATTCATCACATGGGGCAGGTATGTAATTAGGAGGGCCTGTAAGGGCCTGATAAAACAAAATGTCTGAATTAAACCCCACTAGTTATAAATCATTACGATATTGCTTCCATTTTTTTTTTACAAGAAAACATTTTTTACAAATGCGGCCTACAAGTGCTATATAAAGTGTTATTAAAGGCATATTTATTATTTGCTTCTCCATACACGACTATTGGACAGTTGTTAGACAGGAAGTTTAAGAGGATATTTCTGTCTAGATAATTCAATCACTTACCCACAATTTTTTACAAATCTCTGTATATACATATTTTTCTGATAATGAAAAATAAAGATATTTGGAAGAATTATTCCTTTAAGATCCAAAACTAGAGTTTATATTTAAGTGCATGTACATTTAAATTCATGCATTTGGCAGACATTTTGATCCGAAGCGATTTATAGTGCGTTCAAGCCATACAAGTGTGTACCCTAGGATTGAACCCATGATCTTTGCACTGCTAATGCATTGCTCCAATAAGTATACTTTATGAACACAAGATAGGCATTTCATGGACTTTATCGTTTCCATTATTGAGGTTTAGCCATACCAACTCAATGTTACAGCCGTATAAGAAAAATTATGGAGACAATTCTAAATTCGTATTTGATCAGCATATCTAGTAGTATGGTGGCCATTCCAGTCCAGTGTCTGATGAATTTCAACAAAAGCAAACCTCAGGAGTGACAAAGTCATCCAACAGCATTGTGAAAGACCGACTGCATGTGAAAACTGTGAAAGAATAATCTTTGAACTTTTTCTAAATACGTGTGTAAATATTGCTGTTGTATTGTTTGAAAGTGAATATGAACTTGTTTTCTTTGCAGTATTTGAGGGCTGAAAAAATACAGAGCATCTTTTCTATTGTTTTTACCCGTTTCTCCAGTTTTCACTTTCTGCAAATAAATGCAAAAAGAAACACTATTTTTGTTTGAAATTTGGTAGAAATATTATTATTTTACTTCAACACATACCTATAAATAGTAAATTCAAAAAAGAGCAGATATATTTTAAATTGTCTCTTAATTGTTCTGTGGCTGTATATGACATAAATATTCCCACTGACATGGTGTCAGCAGTGTCTTCAAAAATAAATCCATTAAAGAGCTACATTCATGTGGATAGTCTAGAACAAAGGATGAGTCTACAGTGAATGAGTATGAGCGTGCGCGCACACTGGCTTGTGAAGGTGAGTCTGTATATGCTGAATTAGCACTCTGGCATTCTGCGTCTGGATGAAAGCATGTTGGCGCTCTCCAAGGTGCTGAATTGCTGGACTGGTCTGTAGCATATTAAGAGCATAAGAGTATTGTAGCCTTTCGAAGGCTTTCCCTTATCTGTGCAGTCACACGAGCAGACCTCATTAAAGGCGCTGACCGCAAACAGAACACAAGATTCACGGCGGGTGTTTTATGGGTTGAGAAAAAAGCGTGTCTTTTTATTCGATTCGAGTGTCTGAATGTCAGTGTGTGTGTGAGAGAGAGATATAGAGTGGACACATATCTGGATGTCTCCAAGTACATGTGTGCGTATGTTTGTGTAGGTGCACTGCTCAAATAATTTATCCTTGTCCTCACACCTCTTTCTAGAAACAATAGCATTGGTCCCCCGGGCAATGGACAGAAGAATGCGATAAGGCTGTTGTTCTCGTGTCTGAATTGACATTTCACGTGCCGCTCCACTGACTGACACCAAAAGCAGAATGTGTAGTTTTACAGACTGCCTGTGTTGACCCCATACACAGACAGAAGTACAGATTGAATGATTCTTTCTAGCAACTTAGTAAACCCAAAAGTTGTACAGTACAGACTTCTCTCTCATAATCCTTCTACTACTATGATATAGTGAAATACATGGCAAAAAGAAATAAGGCCTGGGCTTTTTGGATCTTCCAAAAAAGCATATCACAATCTTTATAACAAAGATTCTGAATTGAAATACGGTAATGTACATGATCTTTTTTGCACATAGCACTGGTGCAAATAGGTAACAGGTAGCAAAATAATAAATGTAACACAGGCAAAACAGTTGTACAGGTAGCAAAATAATAAAATGTCTGTTATCATCTTTACAAAAAACACAAATACAGTTAGAATTAGACTCGTTAACAGGATTCATGTTGTTGTCATGTTGAAATGGATCAATAAGGGCCATAGCATTTTTAGTTTACCCATTTTTAATTGGTCGGTGTTGTCCATTTTTAGTATACAATAGTAATATATCTGTCCGCATAAAATACTGTAGTAGCCTATATTATTTACTAGGCCTACGGTAAACTGCAGTAAAATTTCTAGATAATATAGTGTTTTTGAACATTATTATAGTAAATATTAAAGTATATTAGAGTTGATCAAATTACAACAAGAATACCACAATTTGCTATATCAAATACTAAACAGTAAAAATAAGTACAGTATTTTTTCATTAGAGCGTTTAGGTTAACCTGTGATCTATTTTGACGGGTTGTCGTGAAGTCGCTCACACAATAGGCGCTTTAGTTCCAGTGTGTGTAGTTCAGTGACGATAGTTTTTCTCAAACAGCTTTCCTGTAGCTCAGTGGTAAGAGCATTGCGCTAACAACGCAAGGTTGTGGGTTCGATCCCAGGGGTTTGCAAATACCTATGTAACATGTATAGGATAAAGCAATGTAAGTCGCTTTGGATAAAAGCGTCTGCCAAATGCCTAAATGTAAATGTAAATGTCAAACAGTGAAAACAGTTACGTAAATGCACATGAAAAAAACTCTCAGGACAACTCTGGACATGATGTTTATGTGTTTATGTCCTCATACAGTGAGACACATACAGATCCATGAGCGTGTGGCATGTTAAACTGTGCAACACATTCACTCATACATGCAGAAACGGCAGATAACAGCTTTAAAAAGCAGGATTCCGTGTCCGCATCACGGAAATCACAGGGCTCTAGATGTATGAACTCAATGGACCCGGGAAACGAGTTTCAAACAGAAAATAGGCTGAAACTAAGTAAATTAGGTGTGCGCCATCGATTAACGCCACACACAACAAGCAAGCAGAGGACAAACAAACTACACAAACAAGCCGATCTGTTTAATGCACTTGCAAAACTGTATCGCACACGTGAGACTAGAGATCGGCCGATTCATCGTTTTTGTCGATTAATCGGCACCGATAATGATAATTTGAACTATCGGCTATCAGCAATAATCCCCTACGATAGTTTTTCCTGATTGTGTTTAATCCAGACGCAGCAGGTAAAGCTCTACTGTGCAAATGGCAGTGGACAGTTCCGAGTATAGTGTAAAACAGCAATCTCTAGAGGTGGACATAAAACTGACAGCCTGTTGGACCACAGTCTGCACGGAACATTATACATCAGATGGGGTTTTAAAAGTTTCACAATGACTATGTAGAGCCAGTTGCAGTAAACATGATGTTAAAAAGAAGTACATTTATTGACAATATGCTGAAACCGCGCTAACATTAGTGGCCTATTAACGTCATGCTTAAGAAGTTATAACATGATGACAAAAATAAACGCAGAAATGTTTAAATTTTATTATTGTAACTATGGATAGGCATTTGTCAGTATTGCGTGAGTGCATGCGTGTGCGTGCGAGATCTGCCACCGAAATAGAGAACAGATGACAGAGACGGCACGAATGGCTAATGTTAATTACATTTGTTTTAACGTAAACAAACACGCATGTGAACACAACAGTATATATTGTTAAATATTACAATTGATCCGTCATTCTGCTAGTTCAGTGCAAAGAATGTTTTAATTTATTAAAATTTTTAGAATTGACCTGCTATTATATAAGCTTAATATTCATTAATGTAATTAATATTTATGTGTTTTATTTAAATGTGCTATACAGTTTAGTGGTTAAAGCAACGTCTTTATTGTTGTAATACACTTCATTGCTAATTTACTTTGTGTTTTTTTTAATTGAAATAAACCATAAAAATTATCGGTAATTAATCGTTATCGGTATGTACTACTGACCATTTTAGTTATCGTTATCAGCAAAAGCTCTTGCGGTGAATCAATGTTTCACGCCAATGGGTCTGTGCAGCACTGAATGATGTCGAAAACCAGTTGTTTTAGACGACAGACAAGATTACGATCCTCGCATTTCCGTTGAAATGTTGATTAAGGACATCTTTAAGATATCGATCACGATTTAGAATCGTCAAATCGCCCACTCATGAAAAGAATACACCTGTGTGTATTTTGGAACAATAAAATAACTAAAAAGTAACTTCAAAAGCTTTCCAATGTTAACAACGGTAACTACAAAAAAGCCTTTTGCTGCCAATACAGCACTACGTTGTTTTGATTTGTAAATTATTTACAGAGAGTGGCCAAAAAAATAAAACAAATCAACAATAAAAATAGTATTTTCTTTTATACATGCTCACACAGACACTAAAAATCCCAGCACACTAGACCACCAGATAATGAGCTCAAAGACACCACTCACGGAGAAAACCAATTGTCAATGTTTCTCTGGCAAACAAAAAAACTGCAGTCAAAAACAAACACCGGACAAGCGCTGTCTATCGGACAGCAAGCTGTCCCGCATTTTCCAGAGCAGGATATTTGTGCAGAACTGTGATGTGTGACAGCTCCTGGCAGCAGAGGGGAACAGTGTGACCTTTGCTTGGGTCTGCTTGCAGTAAACAGATTGTCACAAACGCTGGTATGAAATATGACAGCAGTGTTTCCCCTACCATTATATAAGGGGGGCGACCCGCCCTCCTAACGGCTCACCCAGCCACCCTTGAACGTCAAGTAAATTTGATTTGATTTTCTTTATAGCGCCAGATTACAATTTGTTATGTTAATAAAAAAAAAAAATAGCCAATCTAATATTTTATTTATCTTATTTCCACGATGGCATGTCTTTTCTGTCTTTGTTTGCGCGTTTACAATTATCCCAATGAGTGCGCACGCGCACACACTCACACACAAACAAACACTAGCGGACAGAGAGCGCGTGGCGGGAAATATGTCGCGTCAATCAGATGAAAACCAGATGAAAATATTTGCGTTTTTTAAGCGCTCACATGGAACTGAAGATAGCAACTCTCACTCTACTGCGAGTAGCAGCCGGAGTAGTTCTCCTGCTCCAAGCGTTGCGCATCCTGCCCCTGTAAGCTGGTGAATGGCATCATATTGGCTGCCATCGGGTTCGAGTCCATCATCGTCTTTCTGGTGGTGAAGGTTGTTTCAGTACGGTAAATTCAAGTTTAAGATTTCTATTTGAATCTTTCTCAAGTCTCAAGGCTTTTGTCAGCAATGCAGTGTTTTGCATAATAATACTGTTCATTACTTAAGAAAAGTAAGTTATAATCTCACAGTGGATCTAGCCTTAAAGCGATAGTTCCTTTCAAAATAAAATTCTGTCATCATTTACTCACCCTCTTGTCATTTTAAACCTGTATAAGGAGATTGTGACTTATATTGATAACCAAACAATGAGTACCACTCTTTTGGTGCGGTTACCAACTTTCTTCAAAATATCTTCTTTTGTGTTCTGCAGAAGAAAGAAACATTTCACTTAACACAGTCTACTTTTTGTTCTTGCTGTTGTAAAATTTAGCAAATTCAACTTAGAAGAACTTAAATTGTATTGTCATCAGTTTGCTTTCCCTCTGGATCTGACACATACTGTAAAGATCGTGTGTCAGTGGTTTATGAACGCATGACTTCCTTGTGTTTTTGGTGAAGGCTGTTTTATAAGAACTCGCATCAAACTGGTCTTCTGTTTTTTTCAGGATTGGGGATCGACCTCTTCTTCTCGGAGGCTTGATTGTTATATTTGCAGGATTCTTTATTTTGTTGCCATGGGGAAATTAATATCCTCAAATCCAGTGGACAGGTAACTTAACATACAATCATTTTTCAGTATAAGCATACATTTATGAAACTGAGTTTTTTTTAACCTTATTTTAATTCTAAACAGACATTGATAATAACACTATACCAGCATTAAGACTGGCACTCACCCCAGCATCTAATGCCTCGGTGGAGCCCACTGGATGTCCGTCCGATCAGACCTGGTGCTTGTTTACCCCCGTAATTCATCTGGCACAGTACATCATTTCTGACATCCTGATAGGAGTGGGTTATCCGACATGCAACGTCATGTTCTACACTTTATACTCGAAGATACTGGGCCCCAAACCTCAGGTACAATACAGACATTTAGGGGCGGTTACAAAGACAGGGATTATCTTAAACCAGGACTAGGCCTTAGTTAAATTGGGATATCTAAATTGTTTAAAAATACATACAAATTCATTACTGATGAGCATTCGTCTCAAAGACAATGATATTGTTTAAGATATGTCAGTGTAATTTGTTTTCAAACTAGACACATTTAACATTTAAGTTGGACTGGGACTAGTTTTAGGCCCTGTCTGGGAAGCCACCCCTAAGCCTTTTAGATGATAGTTTTTCATGATTAATTATATTTGATGCCATTTATATTCTCAATTTGGAGGGAGTTTAAATGGGTTGGCTCACAGCATCGGGAAGTGGTGCACGGACCCTCGGGCCTGTGTTTGTTTCTCAGGTGTACACCATTCTGGGACCCCGATGGGCCTTCAGTATCATTTGTGCAATAGTACTAGCCGCTGTCATTCTCCTCAGTGCAATGTATAAACGACTCATTGCCTTCTCTGTACACCATGGAAGGATAGAGGACTGACTGGTGCTTCAACCAACTACCCACAGTCAACTGGAAGAAAAGCCACTATTGTATTTATATTTCTTTTAAAGACATTTGTGTCAAATGCTTTATAAGCATAATGGTGATTCAGATGGGGTTTCTGTGTAGTGAAATACTGTGTATTTCAACTAAAGTTCACATTGTTACCTTGACTTTGATTATAACTACTACTGAGTTCATAGTCGCAAATTACTACGGCATTGTGACATTTTCGAGTGAAAGAGAATATTGAAAGAGAAACATAAAGGGCGTGGACTGTTTTCTTTCCTCTTCGAATTCAATGGATCTAGAAAAGTAGTTTCATTTAGAAACAAATTTGCAGCAGACTGACAGCGGAAGGAGAGGTTTTAAAAGATTTTTTACCAAAGCCATTTCATGGCATACGCGTATTTATTTTATTACAAAGATCATTTTTGTGGATTTACTTGCACAGAAGAATTGTTCACTTGACTCAAAATTTGTAATGTGCAGAACAAAGTTAATAGGGTAAATATGGATTTCTTTAGGACTTAAAGCCACACCAGGAGGTGTGTTGAAACATTACACTATACACAGTTGATATTCCATTTGTCATTTTAACACTACTGTACTGAGCAGGTTCCTATTGTAATAACCCTCAAGATTTCAATGTGGTAGGATTGTATGCTTTACCAAAAAGAGTTGCTTTAAAAACTATTCCAAATAAAGATATTCATACAAAATGACCTTTTGTGTGCATGCACCACCAGACATTTCACACTTGAGTCACTGTGTGATGCAATTTTTTGGCAGCCTCAAAACCATTTCTGTGATGTCACGAGTGAGATTTCACGTATCTCTTTTCTTCCTCTTGTTTTTGGCATTGGGTTTAACGGCAGCATGTTTTAACACGCTTGCAGCTCCACGGCCTCCTACAAGCATTCTGTTGGCAGACAACAATCAAGCAAATGGGTAATCCAATAAATAAAGAGACCATATATAAATGTATACGTTTTGCTTTAAAAAGACGTTAAAGAGCCAGCGTGTTAATATGTCTGCAGACTTTTAATTCAGTGCCTTGTATTCATGTAGGAGCAAGTCACTACAGTAATTCAGTCTGCAATTGTAGACTTAAGTCTTTGTTTTGTGTGCATTCTAATGCATTAGAGGACTTTAAATAATATTAATTTATGTTTGCTCTAACCATTGTCACTAGTACAATGTGACAGAAATGCAATATACATAACTACGTCTTCAGAGGTGTATAAAGGCTTTACAAAGTCAAGCCTTATGTATTTATAAGGTTAGAATGAGCTATTTCTATCTACATACACCGTGGGTCCACTTGCATGGAATTCGCCATGTTGTTGTTTCTACAGTAGCCCTAAACAGACAAACTGGTCTACAGATCACGTTAGGGAAATATATTATCTCCTTCAGCAAAGAAGGGAAAACATGACGATATCTTCGACACCGCATTGCTTGAAATGAAGGGGGAGGTGCAGTGAGGCGTTGGTTTCAATATGTAACCTCACTGCTACATGCCGCTAAATTTCACACACCTTTTAGGGGTCATATGGCATCAATACGTGTTTTTCTGTGTCTTTGGTGTGTTATAAATTGCCCAGGCACGTATTAGACACGTAACAAAAGATGCATTCGATCTAAAAGCTAATGCTCAACCAGACCTGTCTAAACTGCCTCAACTCGTGTAACCACACTCCCACAAATCTACCTCAGTTCGTGGTATGATTTGACTAAGACCACCCAAACGTATTCAAAAGTGAGGTGGGCATAACAATCAGTACAATTGCTTTGGAATCTGATGTTTCAAATATGGCATAACATAAGCGTTACATTTCCGTTGCACCCTTGCATTTTTCGACCAATCACTACGCACTGGTTAACTGGCGAATCATAGTACACCTCGCCTTTCAGAGCGATAAGCTTTGTAAAAAATCTGCGCATTTCAGAGAGGTGGGGCAAAGAGGAGATACAAACATGCACAGTATGTGGAAATACAGCACATTTAACCTTAAATTGTGTGTACACATTGCTTTAAATCTTAAACAAACAATAATATTCGATTTAGCCTTGTCATAAGACCCCTTTAAACGTGTAGATGATACTTATATTGGGCACATTTTAAGATTGTGTTTTTTAAACCATAATCTTTGTTTACTTTTACTTACCGTTTGTTGTGTTTCTCAGGACAGGCTCTAAGTTTGTGTTTCTGACTGCTGCACTTGAAACAGCCGGTTTGGCTCGAATGTCTCCATGCTGGGGAGGAGCAGCAGAAAACAGGTAAGAAAGAAGAAAATAAACATAGATGACATCAATTTTGCATCATTAAAACATAAAATGAACTCTTCCTTACTAGGCTTTACACACCGTCTGCATTCATCGCAGTACCTCCATTCTCGCCCATCCTGTCATATAAATCCACACTGAAAGTTTGTTCATTCCACATAATTTAAGAACTCTCTACTTTCTCTTCCACTGAAAGTGTATGTGTGATGGGGACTTCTATTTCAGCAGGCACAAAATAAAAAGGTGCTTACTCTTAGGCATCAGCACGTACCTTTGATGGGCATGTGTTACATCTTGGGCAGTGCTTGTTTCCCGCTGAAACATACCTCTCGCAAATACTACAAAATCTGAGATAAAGGATTAAAAATATTACATCTTAATTTAAACCCACCACACAGCACAACAGAAATTTTATACATTTAAATGCATAAATGGCTGAGAACAGAATTGCGTTTTGTGTACCTGTAGCCTTCATCTGCTGGTAGAATAATATCTTTGGGACTCAGATTTGTGAAAAGCCGAACTGGTGACTGCTTACGGCCGGTCCTTCAGTGTTTATATAGAGCGTGGTTATCGTAATCGACCTGAGAATACAAGTACAAAGAACAACACCCTGCTCCATTCCATAGACTTGTTGTTAAAATCCTTACAAAAAGTTTGATATGACGTTCATTTACCTGGTAGTCCAACATAGAGAAGGAGGGGAAACACTCAAGGATACGAGACTCAAAGAAGTACGGGAATATCCAGATCATCGGTAACTCAGCTGCACCGCTGTCTAAATAATATATCAACAGGTGAGAATGATCACTGTAGTGGAGTAGGCGGGGCGAGACCGTGGTTCGAGGCCGGTAAGTAATTGTTAATTAGCGCCAGTGGTGCGCGCACGGGCCTCGCATCACGTAGGAGATTGGGAGCATATAAAAGGAACACGCGACCGGACCGTCGATGAGAGAGGACCGGGCCCGAGCTTGTGTGTATATGTATTTATGTTTTATTTGCCGGCCGTCGTCCGTGAGGGGCGGCTGGCTGTCTATTTATGTTTATGTTGTTTCGCCGGCGGTCGTCCGTGAGGGGCCGTCGGCTGTTTATGATCTGTTATTATTTGATTAAATGTTTTGAATGTCTTCCGGTTCCCGACTCCTTCCTTCCCTACTTTGAATCATATTACAATCACATTCTCTTATTGTGGTAAAACTACTTTTACATAACTTCTTTTCTTTTGCAATCAATGGCTCACTCCACCCCTCCCCTTTAAAGCACTACGGAGGCTAACACAGGACTAGTCTAGGATGTCGTCTCATTTACGCTTCTTTGTCAAAGGAGAAAGCATTTTACCGAACGCGGTCTATAGAGAAGTTTGTCCATTTAGGCATACTGTAGAAACAACCTGGGGAATGCCTTGCAAGGGGACAAGAAGGTGGATAAACACACAGTGACAAATGATGGAGCTACACATGCAATCTGACATACTGTACCTTTAATTTGACGTTTTTTCCAACTCGCTGATATCCTCATAAAACTGTCGGCTAGTGGCTTCACCAGTCCTCCAAAAGGGGGTATGTTACCATGACTACTTTGGCTCCTCCCACTTCACATAGAAAGTCCTCATAATGCTTAACCACTTCCTGCACAACATTGGCGTGTTTTTATTTCTTAGTCCACAGTGAACACATTTGACATCAAAGGAGACCATTTCTTTACCTTCTCAAAGAAGTGATGATTGAACATGTTATAGTGACAGAACTCGTCTTCTCCGTAAAACTGGCAGTATCTAAGGGAGAAAACAAACCCTACAATAAGTCAATAAGCAATGCACAACTAAACAAATGCAAGTGTAAACATGCATTTCAGAACAGCTACATAAAAAACGTCAGCTCCTTTTTTCAAACCCTGAAGGTCAACAAGTCTAGAACAGACATAATCCTGTCAATCAGTTATGAGCGCTGCCTGCACAAACCCACAAGCGTACACACACGCGTGCACATGAATATGCAGCAGGCTTTGGCATGTTATAAGAGGTTGCAAACCTTTTTCGAAAACATTCCAGAGAAAAACAGCAGAGGTGATTACAAGACAACCCAACACAGTTTCTTTTATCAAACTCTAAGGTGAGTAACTGTACTATTTTTATTGCTGATTTGACTATGAGCAAAAACTGATTTACAATTCAACAGTACTTAACAATTGTTTCACTGCATATGAAGATGTATGTGCAAGCTGTTTCATAAGATAAAATTCTGACTTGTTGCTTTATTTCCAACTTCCATACAAGATCAGCAATGGCAGAAAGAGATTAAAAATATAGGAGAATTACTGAATGATGAACATTTACTAACAGTTATCTATCACTTAAAAGAAGTACAGCATTCAATTGAGATAAAAGCTGAAAAACCTTAAACCTAAAATGTCGTTGTAAACACAGCTGCCGGTCTGGTAGGAGGAGTTGAAGAAGGAGAAAAAAAAAGTGAAGCTCACTCTGGAATCTATTAAAAAGCGTCAAACAAACTTAATTGTAAGCATAATTCCACTTCCTTTCAAGTAAACATGAAATAAAAGTTGAATCATAACTCATTTAACACTCATAGTCACACATCTATGGACAATTTCTAATTTAACCATGTCTTTGGACATCATGGGGGAAAATAAAAACGATTAATTTTTTTATATTAACTTCAAAAACAACATCTAGACTGTAAATGCCTTCACTGTTAAGCGCCCGATGCAACCCTGATCTGACCCGACCCATTCACGTCTCCTGCAGACAAGTTCAGAAACAATGAAGCAGCGTATACAGGAGTGCTTTGAGGGGCTACACGTGGCTTTGCAGGAGGATGAACAAGCCGTTTTGGACATGATAGAGCATTAGAGAATTTAACTTTATTATACAATTTTTTTAACTATGAATTTAAAAGGAAAATAATTTATTTTATTAAGCTGATCATATGATTTGAATGAATAAACAATGTAACTTTATTAAATTACAGAAATATCTACTAAAACATATAATTCCAAATATTATTTACGACTAGGATGACATGCTGTCGTAAGAAACTGGACCCGGCTGAAGAGGAGATAAAAATGAATGAGGAGAAAGCCCAGAAGCTCATGAAGGCTCTTAGAAACATCTCCAAAGATCTAAAAGCTCAGCTACAACAAAAAACCCTGCTACTGGGTACAAGTTCATGCATAGAAATCTAAATATATACCTATTAACTGAGGGTTGCATAAATAAATATAACTGCAAGCAGTAATCATCGGGTTCGAGCAGTGTAAGGGGACTATGGTCGACTGAATTCGCTGACTATGGTCAGGAATCGCACCATAAGACATCCGCAACGGATGACACTTATCCATAACCAGAAAAATGAAAGAAATGGTCAGCAACGGTTAATACAGACCACGCATGCTTACAGTCATATGCAAAAACAGGTGTAAACCGATAAAACCTAAGGGACGATTGAAATTAACCAATTCCCATGTCTCTACGATGTTCTGTTCCAGAAATATAGGTCTAGCTTAATGGTTGCGAAGTTAACCTGTTTAGTTGCTATTGAAGTGGCATGGCACCTGCCATACATTATGATAGACGTGTATAAAAAAAATTAAGGCTTAAGGCCAGGAGCATCTTAAATAGATACATTGATTCTTATTCATAATATTCTAGAGTGCCGTGCCATTTAAATGGTGCTTATTTTGTACACACATACCTCACATAATACAGTATATCCCATTTTGATGTTCGGTTTGAACTTCAGGAAGCCATATTTATCACGTCTAAATGCCTAAATGCATTGAGTTGCTGCCATGTGACTGGCTGAGTAGCAATTTGGGTTTACATGCAATTAAACTGGTGTACCTAATAAAGGTGTGTTGTATATATATATATATCAACACATCATCGTAAAACCAGCCAGACATGTGCTATATTTATAGATGTGTAAATATGGAGCAACGTTTAATGTGTAATACATTTGTAGTACCTGAGACGGATCAGACACGCATAACTACTTAAATTTCTTAAATATTACAACAACACCCCTCACCCCACCAGCAGGCTAGTCGCTTGGGGGTCAAACCCCAATCTGCAACTTACACCAAGGGCAGGACAAGATCTCTGGTGACCATAGCAACTCACACCAATTCATCAAGATAGAGTATTTTACGACCCATTGGAATGTAAGGAGCTGAACTCTCTTTACTCACTTTGGGGATAGACCTACATTATAAATGCATTTATATGGAAATGTACACATTCATTTATAACATTTCCATGTATTAATGTTCATGTTGTTATGTCTGTTTTAACATTAATCCAACGTATCCATGAATGTGTGTTTAACTACTGGAATTATTAGATTTGTAGTATCTCATTTAACCAAGAAGATATTTAGATCATGTTTGGTGTCTATGAGCTACATTTGTGATGTCCTTCGCGTTGATGTTTGTTGTGTTTTGGTAACTCTTTTCTTATTAGTTTTATCAAACTCTTAGTAGTCTTCTAGTGAACATCCAATCAGCTTTCACATGCAAAACACCATCTGAAAGACAAAAACAGTTAACTTTCCCTCCAAAGTTGCCATCTCCTGATTGGAACAGTCACGTCTGTAGGATGTGACATCCTCACAGTTTAAAAGAGACCACGAGAAGATTCTTTCTCTCTCTTCCTCGCGCTTCCTTTTCTCTTGGTTTTTGCTCTTCTTTCTCTCGATGCGTTCTGCATCTCCAAAGGATGGACTAGAAGAAGACTTCACCTTTAACCCATAAGTTTGTGCCAGGCTGCGGCCTCGTCTTTCCAGATACAGATCCTCTGCATAAAACTGGTTCTCTCTGATCACTTTCAGCCAAGATCAACTGGAGCCTTAACAACCTGCATCAGGACTCTTTCTTTCTTTGATGGGCAAGACGTGCAAGTATCAAACTTAGTCTTATTAATGGATGCATAGGGCATCATTAATCCTTTTAACAAAGGTCCTTTACAAGAAGAAACTGATGTTTAGTTCAGGCTATTGATCTTCTGAATATCATATACTGCCATAATCCATGCTCTGTTCTTCTCTCTGCTTCAACTTCAACCATCTTCTAATGCTTAACTGTATGTGTGTGTATGTTAGATTAGTATGTGTCTTGTCTAGATAATAAAGTCCTGTTTTATTTCACACGTGATGTTGTTTGTAGTTCATGCTCATAATCCGGAGTCCCTAAACATGCCGATTCTTGCTACCTGCTCGTAATGCTAAGTGATTTCCCCAAATCATGAATTTGATCCAGATAATAATAATTGATCATTATTAATTAAATTCATTCCAATTTGGATTGATATTTGTTTCCCTTACAAAGGGTGGTGGAGAAAATATTACTTATAATTGGGATCAAAGCTCATGATAATTCTTACATATTTGATGAAGAATAGTGTTTAAATAATTCTGTTCCTCATTGAATTCACTACACATTATATTTCTAACACTGTCTTCCTGTGAGACACGTTTCATTCAACACATATGCACAGTCTTAATCACACACGACACACAGAACTATACAGTACATGCACACTCGTATTATACACAGAGACATAATATCCATAAATACACACACACACACACACAGACATACACACACACACTGACACACGCACACGGACACACGCACACAGACACACACACACACAAACAAACAAAAAAACACAGAATATGAAATACATGCACACGTATGCACATATAATACACACTGCAGTGCACAAGACTGCAAGGCGTTACAGTGGACAGTGAACACAGCCGCAAAAAATATTTTTCAAAGCTACATGCATTGTGATCTGCTGACTCTAAAAAATCCATTTGAATGAATGATATTTCACCTTTTTGACTGTTATGAAGGCATGCCTCTTCCGATGACCTTCACATTTTGCATGCTTGTTTAGTGTCATAATATGTATAATAGTACTTAATGGCAAGTCAGTTGGATTATTCATCAAGGAGCAGCGAGCTTTCAGGGAGACTTTTGAGGTTAATATAGTAAAGGACCCTGTTATGGTCACACAAATGAAAAAGTTCAACATGTCCTTGATAATTATTTATCTAGAGAGTCCAGAGAATTGTACTGTGGTGAAAATTTGGAAATTGCTTGAAAGACCTAAAATTAGTATCCAAAAGTACGTCTTTAACATCATCACCAATAACTCGCGAAATGTTATATTGACATCAATGGATCAAGAGGCAAAGTTGTTCAGAATGAGGAGAACTATCATATGATATCATTTGTTTTTTCGTAAATGAAAAATGTCACGTGATACATAATTGTTTAAGCAATGAAATACGCATCAATTTTGCCATTTTTACTGTTATAGCGCCACCTAGTGTCCAAACGCCAAGTTCTTTTGTGGGTGACCTCGGAGTGAGGACATACACATATTTCCCAAGCCCCATGATGATATGTTAAGCCGTTCTGGTTTAAAGGCCATTTAAATGTGATAGGCTTTACCCATTTTAAGTTTTGGCATTCCTAAGCGCCGGTGAAAAGAAATTTCTTATTCGGCATATATCAGTTTTATATGTTCGAAAAAAACTTCCCGAAACCTGTACAATCGGTGGTGGAGTGTATCGAACATAGAAATACTACGTTGACAAGTTGACCATGTTAAGCATGAGAAGACAGCACATGTTACATTGAAAAAGATGTCAGAAAGCATGACACATTGTTGCAGCACCCCTTTAAATAAATATTCCTTGCTTATACTGAGATGTTACAAACAGGATCTACTTTTTCAAGTAATGATGTCTTAAAGGGAAAGTTTGCCATTATAGTCATAGTGGCATCTTAACGTGATATAAATCTGTCTTTGTGTTATGGCTTTACGTTTTTGGTATACAATTTTAAGCCTTGTATTAAGTTTACCTGTAATCAATATCCAGCAATAAACTCTGCATGGTATGTCTCTTGTCATCAATATTCTGGAACTTAATACACTCGTGTAGTCTGTTATTTAAGAAAAAGACAGAATAAATCAGTTCAGTAAGTTAAATAAAGTAAGATAAACAAATTCCATTACACATTCCATTAACTAGAACACTATGGACACACTTGTACATTTCAGTTTTATTCTTAAATATGTTCTGAAATGTGCAGTTTAATAATGCACATGGACGAGCAATAACGATCAAGTCACATTTTTCATCTTTAACAATAACATTTCAACCTACCGTGGTGTTCCAACAGAGAGAATTTTCTGGAAGCCTAACCCTGCCAGCATATCAAGTAAGAAATGACAGCTGCGGTCTGCAAACAGGTACTGTGCATTACTCTTCTTGTTCTCCAGAGGACACAGTAACAGACTGGGCCTTCTCAACCGCTGAACTGTGACATCCTCAGAAAGTCTCTTGTGTTTTTCATGAGTCTGCCATTCTTCAGGGAAGATCAACAGTTGACAATCTACACATAACCGTCGCTGTTCCAGTGGCAGAGAAACAATTTCTCTAAATCTGTAAAACCAACAAATGCACACATAGGAGAGATTTAGAAAGGTTATTTTCATGCCAGTTAAGGATAGATGGACCCAATGAGTTCTATTTGAGATTACGGCAAGATGCAGTTTTAACTGAATATAACATGACGAAATTATGAGTGTATGGTGGCATTTCTTACCTTGAGCAGTACTCATGGTGAGAGAAAGGAGGCATCTTGCTGCGGTTCTGCTCTTCTCTAGCAAGCATCCTTTCCTCCGATATCTTAGGTGGGAATCAAACCCATTAGTTAGGTTAACCATAGGCAAAGTTCCCAAACTTTCAAATTTCTCCTTTCTTAAATTGATATCGTTTCACGCCTAATGGAGGTTGTGACAGTAACACATAATAATAAAATGTTTTATTTATAAAGCGCCTTTCCCAAGCTCAAGGTCGCTGTACAAAAGTAGTGGATAACATCAAGTCAGACACAGATACAAGTATCATACAGACAATCAGATTAGACATAGGCATGAGTATTAACAAAAACAAGAACAAGTAAACAGATAACACATACAAGAACTGAAACGTATAAGACTTGACTGAGGAGGAGTGGAAATGCTTTCTGAAAAGATAGGATTTAAAGGAGGTTAAGAGAGTTTGTGGAGAGTAAGTGGCAAGGAGTCCCAAAGTTAAGTTGCAACAATTTTGAATGATCTACCACTTATAGAAGAAAGACGGAAACGTGGTGTAGTAATAAATTTAGCGTCGGTAGACCTAAGGGACTGATGAGTAGAGTAATGGTGCAGGAGTTCAAAGAGATAGTGAGGTGCAAGTCCATGTAAACATTTAAATACTACGAAGATCATTTTAAACTGAATGCCAATGGAAAATGGGAAAAGTCAGCAAGTAGAGGGGTGATGTGCTCTGATTTCCTGACTCAGTAAATAACTCTGGAAGCAGACTTTTGCACATACTAAGCCTTGTGATAGATAATCATTTTAATAATCCCCAGCCTCTGTATTGGCTCTCTCCTCTCCACCAAAAGCTGGTGTTTGGTCGCCATCGAACTGTGGCTGCCGTCATCCAAATGGATGCTGCACACAAGTGGTTGAGGAGAGACTCTCCTCATATAATTTGTAAAGCGCTTTGGGTGTACAGCAGTACAGAATAAAGCGCTATGTAAATTTCTCATTCAGTAATACAGTTACAAGGTTGAACATTGTAGATCTGCAGGAATTGCTCTTGGTAAGGTAATCTACTTTTAAAGAGCAGCCGTGTAACATCAAATGATCAAATAAAACATCGTATCAGTTTGGTCATATTTAACTAAAACTAACCTTCTCGTCCTCCCACTGGAAAAAGTTGCAGTCTTTTCTGTCCCGACAGGCAGAGCACGCGTAAAATCTCCTTCCATTATTACATTTTTTCTCAAATAACAGAGTCGGTCCTGCAAAAACAGAATGACAACAACGGCCTATGTTATAATCATATTTAGGACTTTATTTTATTGCTCACACGGCAGTGACAAAAAAATCAGCAAAAAAGTATTTTATACCATGTACACAGCGTGGGGCTGTTTTGTCCATCTCATTTTGAATAATTACTTTTATTCCACCCCTGTCCGCAATAACACTGTCCATATTTTCCAGAAATCTTGCATGTGAGAATCAAAACAACATTCACGTGCCTGACAGGACGCTGTTAGGCAGTCAGATCTGTCGCACACGTATAACGTAGGCGCTGCATGGGGATCTGCGCAGACCGATCTGCGCATGCCATCAAAGTACCGCGAGGACTTCGCATGTGTTCCGCGAGCGCTTTGCATGAGTCATTAAGATAATCAGGGATCACCTGTGCCGTCGGTTATAATATTATTTAAGACGGTCGCCAGAGCAGCTAGTGTTTTTGATGCCATGGCTCCACGACGAACTAGAAAAGTCCGTCAGAATTCTGAAGATCAGCCCGATGGGCAACAAAATGTTGAGCAAAATATTAAACTAAAAAAGAGAAAAGAGCTTTTCATACAACAGTTTGAAAAGGAGGGTGTGTGGCTTCGATTCCTTCTGATATACTAATATTATATGCTAACTTCATTTATAATAGCGTAATGATAAATATCTTGTACCGGAACAGCTCAGGATCGGATAAATGAAATGGAGGCCAATCTGAACAAGTTATTGGCAACTGTGGACAGGGTCTTCAAAATAGAGTTGATGAAAATGCCTCACTCACTTCACACCACGCTTATAAAAGATCTCATGAGTGGTACAAATATGGCTTTTTTCATTGTCTGAATGTCTACATTTATGTTGGCTTGAGAAAATGTAAACTTATTATACTTTAATGTTTTTCAGGTCACGACACTTCCGTAGGCGAAGTCACCATGGCGATCACGGTAAAACTGCTTTTTGCTGCAAACTAGCGTTTGCTATAGATAACTGCGTTACAGCGTTACAATGTTTTCTTTCCTTTACAGAGTGGATCTCCAGAAATTCGGAAACCCCTAACTCGAAAGCCAAGCAGGAAAGGTTTAACGAAAGTGTATAAAGAAAGACGTTTAAACGTTAAGTTTTAAATATCTCCTTAATTCACCCTCATTTACTTCTAGGGTTAAGTGACATTGGAATACAGCAAAAATCATCAGCTTCAAACAAAAGTACAGTGGAAGGGCATAAGGTACAGACCCTCGGTTTAATGGTCTTGTTTTTTAGTTTTTTCCCCAATATGTTTTACTTTAGCCTTGTCACAGAAAGGTACAAAGAAGACCCTGCACTCCAGTAACAGTACAGGAAGTCTAAGGTAAACCCCCATTGTTAACTTATTAATTTTGACCATGCTGGACTTATGTGGATTAATATTAGTGGTGGGCATATATTAATTTTTTTAGATTAATCTAGATTAATCTTGGAATTAATCTAGATTAATCTAGATTAAAATGGCTCATTTGAGTTCTGCCGAAGGCATTCAGATTATGTGTGCTACCCAAATAATGACTAAAAGTAAGTCTTTGAGAACGGGTTTCTCAAGCCAGGTGGCGCATTAGACCAGGGGCTCATCTCCCGTTTCCAAAATGCATCACAAACTGCTTGAGAAAGCTGTTCTACTATGATAATTGGTGATGAAAATTAAGTTATGTTCAATAAGATGTACTTGTGTTTACTTCCTCATTAGCTAAGGGATGCTTTGCGTTTAGGTGGTACTTGAGACTGGAAGAGCTCCTACAGTACATTCACATTTAGTCATTTAGCAGACACTTTTATCCAAAGCGATTTACAAAGAGTTAGGGAGCAACAAGCGATATGTCATACAGGAGCCATAATACATTAGGTGCCAATACAAAGTTACTGGTTTCAACTAAAGCTAGACCACTACCTGTTGAGAGAAAGTTTTTTTTTTTTTTTTTTTTTTTTTAAACCAACTGTATGTAAACCAATTCCGTACAGTAAACCAATTCCACATTGAACAAGGTGCAAACAACCTTAGTCTTGTCGAGGTTTCCATTGGGAAGCTTCTTAAAAATAAATTTTCCCTGAAGCAAACCCGGCGGCTTCATAGCTGCATCCATGTTGGCACGTTACGTTTGATGTGGTAATTTCACAGTACCGTTATATTGTGTTCAGACCAAACGCGAATGGCGCGTCAAGCGCGAGTGATTTACATGTTAAGTCAATGCAAAGACGAGATAGACCTACTTGCGGCGCGAATCGCGCGAATGAAGCCCTGGTTATGAGATGATGAGGCGGCGCGAATGACGCGAATGAAGCGAGAACAAAGCCCTTGTTATTAGATGATGAGGCGGCGCGAATGACGCGAATGAAGCCCTGGTTATTAGATGAGGCGGCGCGAATGACGCTAATGAAGCGCGAATGAAGCCCTGGTTATTAGATGATGAGGCGGCGCGAATGACGAGGATCACACGAGTTGAAAACTCTCGTTCTCGCCCCCTACAGTGCAATTAATCTAGGTATACATCCGCGCTAAAATATCAAGGTGAAAGTCATCATAGCTTGCGTAGTATAGACCCAGCTCCCAACCCAACTTTGAGAATAGATTAACGGCGACATTTTTTTATCGCGCGATAAGAGTCTCACGTTAACGCAGCGCGATTACGCCGTTAACGGCCCACCACTAATTAATATATTTGGATTGGGGTGTTTTTAGTGTATCGACTCTCTTTGACAGATGTGCCTCAACTATCAGTGCAAAAAGAACTCAAGGACGGATTGTCAAGCTTGGGTTAGGAGGTAAATCAAGGTAATTGAGATATACGTCTGTTTTCGGCTCTATGTGAATGCTGTCAGATTTGAATGTGTTGCTTCTCTGTTGACCGGCAGACAAGCGACTCGTTCTGTTGGTGATGAAATGATGGCTTCAGCCACAATAGTAACATCTCTCGGAGAAGTAAGTGTGTAGATGTTGCAGTAGAGTTTGCTGGGAACGCCTTTTAACATTTATGCTTATTTTTTCTTCAAGGCTTTGCTCGTTTCTGAGGACAATAAAGATGAAATCAATGTTGACCTACTTGACGATGCTGTGTTAAAACAAATGCGAAAGATCAAGGTCAGTAATTTAAAAAGTACCATAATTTCATGTGCCTATTTAAAGAGACATTGTGAAGCATGACCAAATGTTTGTGTGGTCTACATTACAGGACCTGATGGACTATCTTTGTAATAAAGTAGTGTTCAATAACACTCGCTGATGTGATTTAAAGTGATCAACTGTAGTCTGTTTTAAAATAACTATTTATGTCTACTATGTTGGGTAATAAACTTATTTGGTTTTTACTTTGTCTCTTTGTCCGGTGATTTGATAGTAATGACTTCATAAATGAGATTTTCAGCGTGATTTGTAGTAGTTTACTATTTCCCTGACAACAGTTGTCAAACACCTGACCGACTAAATTGTATCGTATGTTACAATATGCTTTCTTGAATGGATAGAACTTAATGTTTTTCGTATATATTTTTTTAGGAATCTTAAGGCTTTAATAGTTGATATATGCAGATGAATGGCATAACGTCAATCGACCAAACTTTTTTTCTTTGGTCCCCTGGGTACATACCAATCGAAGCCCCCCCCCCCCCAAACCTCATTTGTGTGTGTGTATACATATTATTTCTACACAAACACGCATGTATAGATAATACATATAAATAAATAAAATTAAATGGTTAAATGTGAATAATATATATTTTACTCAATTGATGAATGATCTTTAATGGCATTGTTTGCGAGTTTAAATGCTACAACAACCGCATTTACGTTTCTCTGCCATTTTTTGATTTAATGTGGGTTCGAACGCTGACGCCTGACAGAGGACGTTTCTCACGTGACTCTTATAGCGAGAACAGCCAATGACAGTGCTTACGCGAAGCCCCATGCCGATGGAGCCAGAAAGATTGAAATAGTAATTTTATATAAGATATAGCTATTTTTGACTGCATTATCTTGGAATTGTAAGGACGTTCTTTTTTTAAATTGTACAAAATATTTTTCTTTTAGTGGAACGTTTTAAGCAGCTTTATTTAACCACAAAGCAAGTCCGCGCCGGGCCCCTCATGTGCACTCTGGGGCCCGCCTGAGGTTGGGAGGCACTGTGTTAAAGAACATACGGATGACACTAGATGGTGCCAGTTTTCCTGATGTAAAACAAGCGGTGCCCATTCGTACAATTAAAATATAAACCTTTTTATCATCAGTTACTTTTGGTAAAATAATGTTTAATCTTTTTTGCTTGGTATTTGATGTCTGCTACCCGCACGAACTCAATTTCCCATAGTCCTTCTATTGCTGCATGTCATTGTTTACTAGCGGGCTCGTGCAGTGATGGTGCTGAGGCAAATACGCACCATCGCATCACTGGCGTTCGGCATTACCCAGTTCGTGCATACGCCCGCGACGCTGCGCAGTACGTTATATCCTACTATCGTATCGAAAGCCAACATTATCACAAATCGCATTCTTTGGATCGCCGTATTAATATTAAAACGCCGTTTTCTTAACGCCACCAGGCGTTAAATAAACGCCGTCTGGTGCTAAATTAACGTCATACTCCGCCACGCGTTTTAGTAACGCCGGGCGCCGATCGACGTTAAGTTAACGTCACACGTCACTCAAAATGCAAACGTATTGCTAATATACATAGCCCCTCCTTTTCTGTGTTTGCTCAGTCTACGGCAAGTCGGAGGCCCGTGTCATCTCAAATCCATTTCGAGTAATGGATTAAGTCTTAAAGTCAAGAGGGTGGGTAAATGATAACATATTGACAATCGCATAAACATAGTTAGAATTCTGTTATCATTTACCCACCCTCTTGACTTTTCAAACCTGTTTGACTGTGTAATGTGTTAACCGTATAAACACATAAGAAGATATTTGAAAGAAAGTTAGTAACAGAAAACCGTTCGTCCACATTGACTTTTCTTCATACAATAGAAATTAATGGGGACCATACGTAAATGATGACAGAAATTTCGTTTTGGGGGTGAACTACGGTACCTTTAATCATGACTTGACTTAATTTGACATATTACATACTGCAATAGTTATACGTTTTTCTTTTCGGCAGGTTTATCTTTTATTTCTTTCCATTTTTAGTTTTCCACAAAATTGAGCTCGATATGGATTTGAGATGACACGAGCCTCCGACTTGGCGTAGACTTACTTAAAATTTTTACTTAAATTCATGTAATCAAATGTCAAGTAAATATCAATGTTGGTAATATTGTTATAAATTAAACGTTTTTATCTTAACAAAACATTTTAATTAATTCTTAAAATAAATATTGAAAAATGTCAGTTACTTTGTAAATGTACAATTTAAAAAAAGTGGAATTCAAATTTATCAAAATATACAATGAAATCTGCAAAATCTTCACTGGACATTTCTAATACTTGCATGGGAAATTTGACATAATTTATAAGATCCAAGACGGCTGAAGATAACTTGATGCTCTGCTTCTGAAAGTCCAGCAAAAATGTAATCTCTCATTACAACGCCTATACCCTCTTTAATATGCCTGCAAGCAAATCCTTCCTTACAAGAAAGGCATAAAGCACAATGCACACAATGGGTTTAGTAAATTACAGACAATTTATGTAACATGGGTGGGGAAAGCATTTGAGATAAACAAAAATTAGTTAATTGAAAAATAAAGCACTACATTCACTTAAAGCATAGTAGTTAAAAGTCATTGTTTGTTATTTAACGCTAACATTTAGCCCCACAAGCTTCATTATATTAGGTAGCATCTTGGCTTAAACGAGCACTGTCTACACAATGTACTAAATAAAAGGTTAAAGTCCCAGTGAACCAGAAGTGGCGATCATGACCTCATTTGAGTTGGATAGTCATTTCAGGGTGGAAGTGCATTTTCAGATTTTATCTGAAGTTTATGAGGGTACATGAATTTAAAAAAAAGACCCATATTGAAAAACTATTTCCTACAAATGCTGCAAAATTTCATGAAAAAATATGAAAATTCATTTTGAATTTACTGGCGCTTTAAACCACAAAAAAACATACAATTAGACCTGTCAGAGTATACATGCATATAACTAGGTTTCAACTGCAATGGAAACAAATGTTGAGGAACAATCACTAATTTATTTCGAATGCTGTGTGTGCGTTTTTAAAGCGCATACAGCAATGTGTGCGCACCGCATGAACCTCCTCAATGCATTTGACATTCATTACACTAAATTATATTATCCACTGACCTGCATAAAAGACCATAACCATCTCACACTCTGGGTTTAGTGGCAATATATTATTTTTCTATAGCTTCCCCGGTTATGCGGAGCACTTCCAAATGTAGCTCAGGCAGCGGGGGGCAGGTTGTACATGAGAGGCTATGCCCTGGAGCCCGAAGACCCTGACTGAAGTCTGCTAATGAGACTCTTCTACACAGCTGAGTCACTCCATTCATTATGACAAAACTGGCACTCATTCTGCACAGTGTGCCCCTCTGAGCCCACTCCATCCACTGGCCCTATTTCACTTTAATGAATATAATAAAAAAATATATAAAAACATTTGCTTGTCTTCGTCTATAAATAATCTACACCTAGTTCACAGGGATGTTACAGAGACCAACAAGGGTTGTGTTCTATAATATAACTTCAGATTTATTTTTAACCGGCATGGATAAATAAAACAACATGACACCTCTAGCCCATCAATATTAATGACTTTTAGAGGTTGTGTTCTCGCCTCTTTGCCTGGTGTGTCAATTCAATTCATGTGAACTATTTCAAATGAATTGAATTTTATACGAAGTACCTCTTTGCCGAAGTACCTCTTTGCCGTAAAAATGAATTTGGTCCAGAAAAACATGTACATACCATTTCAACCCGGTCACAAAAAGACCAGCTGACATCACGACAGTGATTCTCTCATCAACACAGGTGAGTGTGTTGACGAGGACAAGCCAGGAGATCCTTCTTTAATGCTGATTGAATTAGAATATCAGAATGAAATGTTTAAATAGTAAGTAACATATGATTTCTATGGTCCTACTTTGATTTATTGAGTGTCCAACAACAAGTTTATGTACATAGAAGGTGTAAATACACTGTTATGTCGTAATAATAGGCAGTTATTCTTACCTAACTTCTTGCCTGATTGATCCGCGATTCATCCATCTAAACCCCTCCTATCCGTTAGCATATTTGCATGTGATTGGTCAGATGGTGTAGTCTGCTGTGATTGGTCAACCGCGTTCAGGATGTGTCGCAAAGGGAATGCCTACCATCGTTGCTGGATTAGGGTTTACAGGTGGTTGGATAATATAAAGTGTATAGATGGAGTTGGCGGGGATTTTACCTTACCAGTTTGAGCCCGAGTCTGACAAAGAAACATCCGAAGACGATAGTGGATAATAGATAGACGATAATAGATTGAACACTTAAATTAGCGAGTTCATAGCTAGATAGCTATGATGCACACGCATCATGAAAAAGCGACAGTGTTTGGGTGAGGAGAATGAAGTTCTCCGCAAAACTTAGGCGGGGACCATTTCTATTGACGTATATACGCAGCGGTAAGAGACTCGGACTAGGTAACATCTAGCTTGCGAGTCTCTGATTAATCCCCTTTCCCATTGTTTGGGGCACCCGGAAAAAACATAGTCCGGAAAAGAAAAGGTGAGCACTACAATCAGTCCTGTGTCAAACCAACGGTAAAGCTCCTGAGACCGTTCACCTGTGGGGTTGCTTCTCAGCCAATGTAGTGGGTTCCGTCACAATTTTCCATAAGAAAACAGCCATGAACAAAGAGTGGTACAAAAACATCTTTGGAGAGCAACTCCCAACCATCCAAGAACAGTTTGATGAGGAAGAATATCTTTTCCAGCACGATGGAGCACCTTGCCATTAGGCAAAAGTGATAACTAGGTGGTTTGGGGACCAAATCATCAACATTTTGGGTCCATGACCAGGAAACTACCCAGACCTTAATCCCATGGAGAACCTGTGGTCCATCCTGCAGAGAAGCGGCGGACAAACAAATACCTACAAACCAGTGGGGATTTCTTTAAGACTGCAAGGGAAGCTTGGCTTCCCCTATAATGTCAAAAACTATTGGTCAACTGGGAAATTTGGTGTTAACATTTTATTGAATAAAAATATGTTTGAACACGTACATCACAAAGACGAGTTTGTTCATAATCAGCTACCTATAGCAGGCCGGCTGACTCTATTTCCTTCTCAAACATTCCCGTAGCGTCAGAGTGCATTTCCCTGTTGAAGCCTAGCGTCCATTGACTTCAATGAGGATGCTTTCAACAGTTTTTTTCAGTGCTTCGAAATTAGACGATCATTGGTTAAATGCTGCGATTATGTCCCGCCCGCGGACGCTCCGCGTCTCTGGGGGTGAATGGAGGAGTGGGATGGCCTGGACTACAAGCTACTGCGTGATGATTGGAGGGTCTGTCGAAAGACTGCATCTCGTTTTGATTGACAGCGATTTTGTTCTATAAAAAGCCGCTGATGCTAAAGCAATTCAATCTCAGTCACATTGCGGATTTTTCAAGAGTAGTTGAAAGACAAACTGCTGCAACCTATTTCTTGGTATTTGCTTGCCGAAATTGCTTGCCAATTTTCATCATACATTTCACACAATTATACACCACATTCCTTGTTTCAGTTTAATGTATACACACATTTCCTCCGTCGTGTTTATATATATTTTTTAGATAGTTTGTTCATTCATTCCTTGTGAAATGAGCTTCCCCTCTTTGAAAGACCAGCAGCCGCCACTGCTACAAACTCCAAGCAACGATTATGCAAGAATGGGCTGCAATCAGTGAGGATGTGGCCCAGAAGTTGATTGACAGCATGCACGGGCGAATTGTAGAGGTCTTGAAAAAGAAGGTTCAACACAGCAAATATTGAGTCTTTGAGGAAACTTAATGTAATTGTCAATAAAAGCCTTCAACACTTATGAAACACTAGTATATATACTTTAGTATACCATAGTAACATCTGACAAAAACATATAAAATCACTTAAGCAGTAGACTTGGTGAAAATTAATGTTTGTGATATTCTCAAAACTTTTGGCCACTACTGTACACCTATCCTACAAATGAACAAATACCATATAGGTAAGAGAACACTGCCTAGATAAGGTTAAGAGATGTTTCATTGCATTAAATTCCGTGTGTTTAGTGCACCTTTTCAACGGTCCCGAATAGCATGAGTTGTCAATTTAGCGGTAACGTTGGTGTCGTTGTTTAGTGTTTTATACATACAGCCAATAACACATTAAAGTCAAACAAAACAACTCATATACACATAGCAAACACAGATTAAATCCATAGTTCTCAAACAAAACAGACAGTATAAACAAAACAAACTTGCATTTAATGCGTTGCTGAAGCTGAACTGATGGTCAGCTATCCAACTTATGATGTTAGGCCGCAGATGATTAACGTTATCCATTTAACAAAAATGGTTACAAAATAAGTTTAGAAATTATAAATAAAAACCTTACTGTCAAAAAACTACAACACTTTATTTTAATATACAGTTTAAAACGTGTAAATACTTTTCAATACTAAAACGGCTTTTTCAGTTACTACTACAGGTGTGTGCTGCTACCTCTTTATCAAAATAAGAGTCCTTCTTCAGCAAAAACTCACAAGACAAAATATAAAGCATTAAAACCGGATTAAATAGAAAACATTAAAAAGCAAGCCTATGCGTATTTTTCTAAAAGCATAATCGTATGTCCTTTCTTGCTGTGCTATTATACAATTAATAAATAAAAAAATAATCATGTTAAACGAGTTGACAGGCTCACTTTCATAAACCACAAGGGGTAAAGTAAAACACCTGGCACAGCTTTGACTCTTGTTTTAACTAACGAATGCATCTGTAAGTTATATTTCAATTCTCAGATCTTCTTGTAATGACGACAAACTGTAATACATTTAATGACATTTGTTAGCAATAAGACGCTTATAAAATGTTTACTCATAGTTCCATGACTTATGAAATATCATTTTAAATTATTTACACGTTAAAAATAATGCATCACATATTTTTAAGTATCGTTGCTGGATGTAATATGTGGGACCAAAGACTATTCAGAAATACACGTTTATCTGTAGATGTTTTGGAGTTCCTACATGTCTTTAGCACCGCTGTTTTTGTGCGAGGTTTGAGTGATGGTCTGCTGCCCTCTTGTGTTCAGATTGTAATTCTTATTATGAATTTGAGAATTGTAGGAAATTCAGTAGATTTAACATTGTCTAAACAGCCTTTATTTAGAATATATTTTATTCAAATTTAAAGCAATATATTGTCATACATAAGCATATGTGAGACTCACTCAAGACAGTTCTTGGAAAAATATGTGTGTGTATGTGGATGGTGGTTTTAACAATTTAATTCACAATTTTCACATTGTTTATAAAATTCAAACTATATATTTAATAGATTTTAGAGGGTTGGAAACTCTTAATAGGCTTAAAGTATTACTATTGAAGTTAGATTTTTTTTTAACTCTTCAAGCCGACAGCCCTGTACAGTATTTAACCTTCCGGCACAGAATCCACTGCTCACAGCAGCTTCTTTGATCCGCTTTAAATGGAGCCAACACATCTGCTTCATTCCCTTCAATGTGGAGCCGCAAGTATGTGAACACACCAAAGATGACCCCGAGCACTGAAGCTGGAGCAGTGACACTGCCCTCTCACGTTCATCTGCGTTCATATGTGCACCTAAGGAAATGTGTGTATTGCATGTAAGAGACCTTTGGTTTTTCACACACAGCCTGAAGGTTCACGTAATTTCCAAATCTTCCAATTAAAAGAGCCCAACATCTCAGTTCCCGGAAGATTTGTTCAGAAGGGAATATCAGAATACAAACCAACACACAATAATAATTACAGTCATTTGCATAGAGAAATAATGTGGATCATTTTGGTATTAATTGTTCCATTTCCAAAGATGTTTTACAGATGAGGGAAAACACCACCATTCACAAACACACACACACACACACACACACACAGTTACACAAATGCAATTACATACATTATGCTAATGATAATAACTACACAGTCATTTAGATGTATGCGTTCATGAAAGATGCATTCAGTCATTAGTCTATTCTGGGTTAAGCAAATATGTGTGATGTGTTTTGATAATGCAACGCTCTCATCTGTTGGATAATACGAACTGTGATAAACATCATGAAATATGTAACAGCAAGGCATTTGGTGCAATGTAAATGACTTCGACACTATGACTAAATATGCAGTATGCTTTGTAGTATTTGTATTCTCTATAAGATCTTAAGTAGATATTATTTGAATTTTGCGTTAACACATAATGCTATTAAAATCAATATAAATAGTTCATTTTGGAATAAAGACAAAACAATAAACAAGCCATGTGCTTATAAAATGTCCTGCTCTTCCTCTCCGATGTGTCTAGGATTTCTGGGACAACCGCATCGGCGTCTGATCCAGTGAAGTAATCTCCTCCTTCGTGAACCTGACCCAGCGACTGCCCCTCGGTTCTGTAATTCTGCTATAAATCCTTCCTGTCTGTCCTCCTCCCAGACGTCCAGAGAAAGCTCCACCCTTCCAGATACTTCCACCTGCTGATCTCTATGAGTCTGTTCTTCTTCTCTCTCCATCATCAGTGTTTGCACGGCTCTGTCCGTCACCCGTCTCAATCTGTCCATCCTCGTAGCTCCATCACAGATGAGGTGCTCCATCCTCTCCAAGTGTTGTGTACTTGTTGCCGTCCCTTCACTCCTCAGCTGATTTATCTCCATGAGCAAACATTCCCTTAACAGAATGATCTCCTTCTCTCGTTCCATGATTTTCAGTCTTTCCGTCTCGTGTTCACTCTGAAGGGCTTCATTATACCTCTCAATCTCTGCTTTTCTCAGCTCCAGCTCAATTTTTTCTCGTTGTGTGCCAAGCTTTTCCAATTCACTCTTCTGGATGTCTTTTAATCGGTTTTCAAGTTCTCTTTTCATCTCCTGTATTCTCTTTCTCATTGACTCGATTTCTTCTCTACGCGGTAGAACACCTCTCTCTATTGTTTCTGCATGCTCTTTCTGGTCTTCAGTTTGTGTCTCTTGACTTACTACTTTGTCTTTATGTGTATCAGTGTCCAGTTGAGTCTTTACAGTCCTCATCTTCTGTTTTTGTAAGTGGGCTTCTATTTGATCCAGTTCACTCCCTTTGCCTTGACATGATTGTGTTAGATGTTCTGTCTCCTCTCTGAGTCTTAGGACCTCAGCATAAACATTCTCTAGACTCTTCCTACGCTTCTCGATGCTCTCCGTGATCTCTGACTTTGTTTCTTCGGCATCTCGACATTCATCCCTCGTTTTTTGCAGGTCTGCCTTTGCTTCCTCAAGCTCAAGGATGGTGGTTTGTAACATTTTCATTTTATTCTCGATTTCATCTTTTTCCAGCGGTAATTCAGATTGGATGATATTTTGCTCATCTTGTACTATTGTCACATCATCTGGATGTTGAGTTGATTGAAGGGCTTCATGTTGGGTGTAGTCAGGTGTAGAAGTTTGTGTCTCTGCATGTGATTGTGTTACTCTGTCTCTTGTGGGACTGTCGTCAGCATCTATCTTTTTTGCAATAGAATCACTAGCTTGTGTTTTAGTGGCTTCAGAGTCTTTTTCTAATTCTTTTGGTCTTCCGTCCTCTTCTTTCGGCATGTCATCCAAAGATGTTTGTGTCTCAACGTGTATTAATATGGTCTTTATCTGTAACTGTTGATACGTCTGGAGTACATCTGTCTTTGGTTGCTGCACCATTTCTTTGTCTATAAGAACGTCAGCATCACTCTCTTCTGCTAAGTGTTTCATTTTAGCCTTCTGTTTCTTTTCTTCAATTTCCTTGTTAAACATCTCCAGTTCAGATATCTTTCTGTTTGTTTGCTCTGTGAGACTTTTCAATTCCATTTGATTCTCAAAAATTTGGATAGCCATGCATTCTATTTCCTCCTTTGTTTTATTTTTTTCTTCTATCTTTTCTTTCATATTCTCTCTTTCTTTCTGTATCAGGTCCTTTTCTTGTTGCAGCAAATATCTCTCATGTTGTATGCTCTGTTTGCAGAATTCATTATCATCCTTTAGTGCGTTTAACTCATCTCTGTCTTTTATGATACAATCTTTTTCAATTTCAATGATCCTCATGCTTTGTTCAATGTCCTCTCTGTCTTTTTGTATATCATCTTTAAGCTTCACGAGTTTTTGATGTTCCTTCTGCACATTTTCGTTTAGGATTTGTTTGGTGTTATCAAGCTCAGACTTCTCTTTCTCGAGCTTCTCTCTGTCTTGTTCAATGACTGCCATGATGTCCTCTGCTACCTGTTGCTGTTCATCTATCATGGCTTTTCTTTTTTCAAGCTGGCATTTCTCTGAATCGACTTTGTTTTTCAGTTCTTCTAATTCTTTCCTTTGTTTCTGTAGATCGACCTGCAGTTCTAGTCTCACAGCTGTCTGGTCCGCTTCAGTGTCCTCTTTACCTGTTTTAAGAGTAGCTTGGATCTGCTTTTCTTCCTCCATCATGGTACTTTCTACTTCTTTTCCCTTACTTTTAATCTTAACTTCAAGTTCATTAAGCTCTGTCAATAAATATGCCTTTTTCTGCTCCATACTGTGCATCTCCTTTTCAAACATCTCTCTGTTGTCTAACATTTCTTGTTTGGTCCTTTCTTTCTCAACATTGAGTCTTTGCATTTCTTCTTTATCTCTTCTGATTTCTTCAATTAGACCATCAAGATCTTCTCTTTCCATTTTAAAATGTTGTGCCATGCTCTCTTGTAGTTGTTGTCTCTGATGTTCCAGATCAGTTTGCTTGGACTTGTTTTCATCAATCAATTGATCGACCGCTTTTTGCTGTTGATCCAAAGCATTTTGTCTATCTTCTAGTTGTATTTTCTCATCTGTGACAGTGTGTCTTATGTCATCTATGTCTTTCTGTCGTATGTCAAGTTCTCTTTCTTTGTTTGTCAGTTCAGTTTCTTTCAGTCTTATTTCATTCCACATGTTTTCCACGTTGTCTCTTTGCTCGGCCATTTCAAAAATCATCTCCTCCATAGCCTGTCTCTCTTTTTGCAGTTCCTCTTCATTCTTCACCTTTTGTTTTTCAAGATTCTCTCTTAGAATCTCATTCTCTGATTTGCTTTTCTCTATGTCGTCTCTTTGTGTATGAAGTAGAAACAGATCAGACTCCACCACCTTTTTCTGTCTTTCAATTTCAGCGTGAATGGCGTCGAGCTCTTCTTCCTTTCTTCTTACGTCCTCCAGCATCTTCTGAGTGTCTACTTTGTCTTTATTGATTTGAGTGGTTGTTTGCTCTATTCTCTGCTTCTCAAGCTTTATTTCCTCTTTGACCTTTTCAATGTTCCCTGCTTCTCTTTTTAAATCAGCTTTGAACTCTTCCAGGGAAGATCTTTCATCTTGAATATTATGTTTGTCTGTTGTAATTTTCTCCATGTCTCTGTTCAACTGAGATGTTGTATTTTCTATTTCATTCATTGACTGTTTAAAGATCTGCCTGTCTTCTTCAACTATCTGCCTTGCTGATTGTAACTCAGTTGTGATGCGATCCTGCTCATGTTTTTCCTTAGTCAGTCTATCTTGCATATGTACAATTTCTATCCTCTGTTGTTCCATTTCTTTTCTAAGTTCCTCGGCAACTTGCATCTCAGTCCTGGTGGTTTGCAGAATTCTATCCAGCTCTTGTTTTTGTTGTTGAATTTCAGTGTGCTCTCTTTCTATGATGTTCTTCAGCTCCTCAGTCTCATCCTTTTGTTTCTTTATTTGTGCTTCCCACATAGTTCTTTTATCTTTCTGGAGTCGTATATCTTCTTTGTCATTTTCCATCTCTGTGATTTGCCTTACCAACTCAAAATTCATCTTTTCCAAAGCATTCCTTTCACGTTGTATGTCGCTTTCTTTGATTTCAAACTGCTTTTGCTGTCTTCTTGTAAATTTTTCTAGTTCTTCCTTTTTGAATTGTATCTCTGTCTTCATCTCATTCTTCTCCTTTTCCAACCTGAACTTGGTGTTTTCTATGTCCTGTAGTTGTTTTTGAACCTCATCTTCTGCAGTCACTCGTTTCCGTTTGTTTTCCTCTGCTACTAAATCAATCTCTTCTCTTTCTTTTTGTTGTTGAATTGCTATAGCGTTTAATTTTTCTTTCTCTCTTTCTAATTCCTCCATCATTTTCTCAAGATCAGTTTTCTTTTCTTCAATCTCAGTCTCTTTCTGGCTCAGTTCATTCCTCCGGTCTTCTAGTTTTTGTTTTTCAAACTCTATCTCTTGGTTTCTTCCATCTAACTGGGAATGCATCTTATCAACATGCTCCATCTTTCTATTAATTCTCTCTTTCATGGTTTCAACATCTTCTTTCTCTTTCAGTAACTGATCCTTCAGGTGTTTGACCTCTTCTCTTTCATTGTTCAGGATTTGTTTGAGTTTGTCTCCTTCGTCTTGTCTGGAAAATTCTGTATCTACCTGTGCTTCATCCAACTTTCTGCCTTTTGGGACTTTTAAGGTGTCTTCTATTTTTTGTTTTTGCTCAGCCTTGTGTTGTGCGATTCCAGTATTTTCTACTTCATTCTTCACTTTTTCTAAGACTCTTGTCTGATTTTGAATTTCTTGTTCCATGTGCAGTAGCTCATCTCTTCTCATTCTCAAGTCTTCATTTTCTTTTTTAATTGTCTCTCGCTCTTTCGATATTTCAACATTGGCTTCCTCTAGAGTTGTCTTCTCTGCCTCTCTCTCTTCCAACTTGAACTTTTCAAGATCTTCTAAATCATTCAACCTTACATGCAGTTCATTCACAGCATCCTGTAACGCAGACAATCTTTCTTCCGCTTCTGTCTTTTCACTTTCTAGAAGTTGGCAGTTGCTATCCAGTTCTGTGTTTTTTCTGATCAAATCAACATTAATCCGTTCCAACTCTTCCTTCTGTCTCTTGGCTTCACTGAGGATTGATTCAGTCTTTATTGTTTCTTCCGTCATTCGCTGCATTTCAGCTTGTATCTGTGTCAGCTCATCCTTGACCTTTATTATAATTTCCCTCATATTCTCAATCTCTCTTTGCTTGTTGTCGAGGTCTGCATTGACCTTCTCTATTTCCTCTTCCTTTTTCTTCAATGAGTCCTGAGCATCATCATACTGCTCATATTGCACTTCTGCATCGGTTTGCTGTGTTTTTGTTTTTCCAATTTTCAGCTTTTCCTCTTTCTGTAAGTCTGCTTTCATTTGCTCCAGTTCAATCCTTTCTTTCTCAAACCCTTCTTTTATTTTCTGTATTTCTCCCCATTCCATGTCAGTTTGATTACTCCTTCTGTCCATTTCCTCTTTCTTCATCTCTACCTCATCCAGATCTTTTTGTGTCAAACTTTTATAATATTCCAGTTCCTCTTGCCTGATTTTAATATCCTGATCCATCGATTTGATCTCATCCATGCGTTTACTTTTCTCCTTTATAATGTTTTTAAGCTCCTCCTGTTTTTGGGAAAGTTGGGTTGTCATTTCTTCCTTCATTTTTTCTTCTTTTATGACTACTTCCAAAATGCTCTTTGTGTCCTCTGCTCTTCTTAACATGGGTTTCTGCTCATCTTTTCCAGTCTTGATGGTTTGTTGGATGAGCTCTAATTGCTGTTTTTGTGTTTCCAGATCAGCCCTTGTTTTATTCAGTTCATCCTTTTCTGAATCCAGTAGTGTCAGACGCATCTCCAATTCCTTTTGCTTAGTGTGGATTTCATTGTGCATTTTTTCAAATTCATCTCTTTCTTTCTTCAATGCCTCCTTCTGGTTCTGTATTTCATCTCTGTCGACCGTCTGTAACTCAAACTGTGTCTTGTTGGTGTCTTCCATGTCTCTCTTTCTTGTTATTTCTGTTTTAATCAAATCTAGCTCCTCTCTTCTCATTTCTGTTTCTTCTGAAATGGTTCTCATTTCTCCTAGCTTTGCTTGAAGTTGGACTTCTAGATCCGTTATTCTCTCCTGTTTGGAATTAGTCTCCGCATTAAATGTTTCAATATCTTTCTTCATCTTTTCTATGGTTATTTCTAACTCAGATCTCTCATTTTCTTTATCTTGTCTGCAGATCTCCATCTCATCACGTTGATTCACTAGAGCTGCTGCTTCTGCTTCCAGATATTTCTTTCCTTGTCTCATTTTCTCAACTTCTTTCAGCTCTCTCTGAAGTTCAGTTCTTGTTTTTCCGAGTTCCATTCTCTCGATCTTAAGCATCTCAGTTTCATCTGTCTGAAATGCCAACTGAAATGTCATGTCACTTTCCATTGTCGAAGGAGACATTGCAGTGTCCTCTCTGCTTGCCTCTATTTCAGCCTCTTCCTCAATTTTTATCTCAATATTTTCTTTTTGTATATTCTCAGTTAGGCTTTTCTCCATTTTCTGATCAGTTGATCTCTCTACTGTTTCATTTGTTGTGTGTTCCTTATGTTTTTCTGTCTGTTTTTCAGGAATCTTTTCCTGAGGGAGTGAAATGTCCCCTGTCTCTTCTAAATCAGACAGTACAGTTTGTGTCGCACAACTAACTAACATGACTTCCTGCCTGTTTGTCTGTAGTTTGCTCTCCATCTTTTCTAGAGCATCCTTCTGACTTTCTAGGATATTTTTGTTTATTTCTAGCTCCTCCCATTCTCTTTGAATCTCAGATAGGTGTTTTCTGATATCACATCTTTCCCTTTGCAACTGTTCTCTTTGAGAGACAATTTCTTCCTCCTGATGATCAGTCGATCCAGGTATGTCAAGCTCCTCAAGATCAAGCTCCTCTCGCTCCAAGTTGGATTTATTTGTACTTTGTTCCTCCATTTGTTGTGTTTGTGTTTCAAATTCAATCTTCATCTTATCAAGATTACTTCTATCTTCTTTCGTGGCTCTTAAACTCTCCTCCAGTTTTTGCTTCTGTTGGTTGATGTCTGTCTTTTCAGACTGTAACTGATCTTTAACTTCCTGCATTTCCATCTGAAGAATCTTTAGTTCATTTCTCTTCTTCATCATGTCCTCTTTTTCTTTCTCTAATCCATCTCTTTGTCTTGAGATTTCATCTCTCTTCTGCTCAAGAACTTCCCTCTCTTTATCAATTGCTATTATACTCATCTCTTCACTTTCTTTGAGTTTTATCATTTGAAGATCAAGGTCTTCAGCTCTTCTGTGTAGTTCTGCCTGTTCTCTTTCTATGTCTCTTCTCTCTTTCTTCATTTTTTCCTTCATCATGTCTCTCAGATTCTCATCCAGACTTTGCTGTTGTTGGTTGATCTCAGCAGATCTCATCTCAAGTGTGGCTGTTTCATTCAAAACTTTGTTTCTACCTTCTTTTATTTCCTTGTTTTCTTTGTTAATTTGCTCTTGCAATGAGTTTAACTTTTGTCGCTTTAGCTGTATGTCGTGTTGCTCCTGTTCAGCTTTGGTCTTTAGTTTAAGGATCTCTGCATTGAGCAGCTCAAGAGTTTTTCTTAGTTCTTCTATTTTCGTCTGATTCATTGTATCATCTTCTTTTTGTTTTCTTACTTGAGCCTCAGATTCATCAATTCTCTTCTGTAACTCTGTCCATTTATTATTTATTTCCATCCTTTCTTGTTCCAGAATAATTCTGTTAGTCTTCAGCTCCTGTTTTTGTTCATTTATGTCTGTACTCATATTTTCTAAATACTCTTTTGTTGTTTGTGTTTCCTGAATGATACTATCAATTTTCTCTTCTTCTTTTTGTAGACGGGCTTTCTTTTCATTTAGCATTTCCCTCTCTTTCCTTATTTCCTCCTCCAAGAATTTTATTTGTTCACTGTCTTTTTGCAGTTCAGTCTTTATTTGAGCCACCTCATACTTCTCATCTGCACTCTGTTGTCTCTCAAGCTCAATTTCATCTTGCTGGAGTAGTAAATGAGTTCTCTGCTGTTCCACCTCATCCATTAACCTCTGTACCGTTTCTTTGCTTCTTTCAATTTCATTCTTTTCTCGATCAATCTCTTTTATGTTCTGGTCAAGTTGTGATCTTTCTAGTTTCATGGTCTCTCTGATGTTTTCTCTCAGTTGCTGTTGTTGTGTCAATATTTCAGACCTCATCTTCTCCAGCTTATTTCTTTCTTCTTCAATAAGATTTTTGTCATCATGCATTTTCTTCTGTGTATTATGTAATTCCTTGTTTAACTCTTCAAGCAGAGATTTCTCCATCATAATCTTGTTTTTCATATTTTCATTTTCAGCTTTCTGTTTCATGTTTTCTATTTGCTGTTGGTCTAGTTCATCCTTCATTCTCCATATTGTCTCTTTCTCTTTAATAGTGTCGTCTTTTTCCATTAAGATCTCATTACTCTTTTCTTCCAGAGTTTGTCTCTCTGCCGCTATTTCAGCCAATTCCTTCTCCAGGTCTGCTCTCTTCTTCTTTGTTTCCTGTGTGACTTGATCAAGCTCATCTTTCCCACTTTGAAGTTCTGCTTTCATTTCAGCATTTCGATTTATGTCCGTCTCTATCTCTTCCAGAACTTTCTTTATATTGACATTCATCTGCTCCATCTCATCTTTTCCTTTCTGTTGTTCACTGTCAAACTCCTCTTTCAGTTTATTCAAGATATCCTTATTTTCTTGTGTTTCTCTTTCCAGTTCAGTCTTTAAAAGTTCAAGTTCCTTCCTCTGAATATTTGCTTCTATACTTATTTCCTCCTCCATTTGTTCTCTTTCAATGTCAGACTCAATCTTCATCTTATCGAGATTACTTCTCTCTTCTTTCATGGCTCTTAAACTCTCCTCCAGTTTTTGCTTCTGTTGGTTGATGTCTGTCTTTTCAGTCTGTAACTCATCTTTGAGTTCCTGCATTTCCTTCTGAAGAATCTTCAGTTAATTTCTCTTCTCCGTCATGTCCTCTCTTTCCTTCTCTAATTCCTCTCTTTGTCTTGAGATGTCATCACTCTTCTGCTCAAGATCTTCCATCTCTTTAGCAATTGCTATTTTACTCGTCTCTTCATGTTCTTTGAGTTTTATCATTTGAAGCTCCATGTTTTCAGCTGTTCTCTGTAGGTCTGCCTGTTCTCTTTCTATGTCTCTTCTCTCTTTCTTCATTTTTTCCTTCATCATGTCTCTCAGATTCGCATCCAGACTTTGCTGTTGTTGGTTGATCTCAGCAGCTCTCATCTTAAGTGTGGCTGTTTCAGTCAAGACTTTGTTTCTACTTTCTTGTAGTTCCTCTTTTTCTTTTTTAATTTGCTCTTGCAATGAGTTTAACTTTTGTCTTTCTAGCTGTATGTTGTGTTGCTCCTGATCAGTTTTGGTCTTCCGTTGCAGGACCTCAGTATTGAGCTGCTCTAGACTTTTTCTTTCTTCTTCTGTTTTCATATGTTTCAATGTCACGTCATCTGTCTGTTTTCTGACTTGATCCTCAAATTCATGAATCCTCTTCTGTAACTCTTTCCATTTATCATTTGCTTCTTTCCTCTCTTGTTCCAGAAGATCTCTGCTAGCCTTCAGCTCCTGTTTTTGTTCAGTTATATCTGTGCTCATCTTTTCTAAATCCTCTTTTCTTATCACTGTTTCCTCAATGATACTCTCAATTTTCTCCTTTTCTTTTTGTAGATTGACTTTCACTTCCTTCAGTGTTTCCCTCTCTGCCTTTATTTCCTTCTCCATGTATTTGATATATTCACTCTCTTTTTGCAGTTCAGTTTTTGTTTGAGCCACCTCATATTTTGTATTGGTTATCTTTTGACTCTCAAGTTCAATTTCATTTTGCTGGAGTATTATATGAGTTCTCTGCTGTTCCACCTCATCCATTAACCTTTGCACCGTTTCTTTGCTCCTTTCAATTTCATTCTTTTCTTGATCAATCTCTTTTATGTTCTGGTCAAGTTCTGATCTTAGTTTTATGGCCTCTCTGAGCTTTTCTCTCAGTTGCTCTTGTTGTGTCAGTATTTCAGACCTCATCATCTCCAGATCATGTCTTCCCTTTTGAATCACATTCTGATCATCATCTATTTTCTTCTGTTTATTATCTAATTCATTGTTTAACTCCTCAAGCAGAGATTTCTCTTTGTCTGTGTCTTCTTTAACCTTTAAAATTGAATTGCTCTTTTCCCCCAGAGTTTGTCTCTCTGCCTCTATTTCAGCCCATTCCTCCATTTTTTCTCTTTGTGTTTCAGATTCAATCTTCATCTTATCCAGATTACTTCTCTCTTCTTTCATGGCTCTTAAACTTTCCTCCAGTTTTTGCTTCTGTTGGTTGATGTCTGTCTTTTCAGTCTGTAACTCATCTTTGAGTTCCTGCATTTCCTTCTGAAGAATCTTCAGTTCATTTCTCTTCTTCATCATGTCCTCTTTTTCCTTCTCTAATTCATCTCTTTGTCTTGAGATGTCATCACTCTTCTGCTCAAGAACTTCCCTCTCTCCTTTCATTGCTGTTTTACTCGTCTCTTCATTTTCTTTGAGTTTTATCGTTTTAATCTCAAGGTCTTCAGCTCTTCTCTGTAGTTCTGTCTGTTCTCCTTTTATGTCTCTTCTCTCTTTCTTAATTTTCTCCTCCATCATGTTTCTCAGATTCTCATCCAGACTTTGTTGTTGTTGGTTGATCTCAGCAGCTCTCATCTCAAGTGTCGCTGTTTCAATCAAGACTTGGTTTCTACTTTCTTGTAGTTCATCTTTTTCTTTATTAATTTGCTCTTGCAATGTGTTTGACTCTTGTCTTTCTAGCTGTATGTGATGTTGTTCTTGTTTTGCTATGGTCTTTAGTTTCAGGATCTCTGTATTGAGCTGCTCTAGACATTTTCTTTGTTTTTGTATTGTTGTCTGATTCATTGATTCCTCTTCTTTCTGTTTTCTGACTTCGTCCTCAAATTCATCAATTCTCTTCTTTAACTCAGTCCATTTAACGTTTATTTCTTCCCTCTCTTGTTCGAGAAGACCTCTGTTAGTCTTCAGGTCCTGTTTTTGTTCTGTTAAATCTGTACTTATTTTTTCTAAATCCTCTTGTCTTCTCCTTGTTTCCACAATGACACTTTCAATTTCCTCTTTGTCTTTTTGGAGACATTCTTTTATTTCTTTCAGTGTTTCTCTCTCTGCCTTTATTTCCTCCTCCATATATTTGATATCTTTTTGCAATTCAGCTTTTCTTTTACCCAGAAGATCTTTTTCATCATTAAACTTTTGTCTCTCAAGTTCAGTTTTTTCTTGAAGGAGTTTTATATTATTTCTCTGCTGTAGCAGCTCATCATTCAACCACATAACTGTTTCTTTGCCTCTTTCAATTTCAACTTTTTCTCGATCAATCTCTTTAATTTTCTGGTCAACTTCTGATCTCTCTTGTCTTATTGCCTCTCTCATATCTTTTTCCATTTGTTCTTTTTGTTTAATTATTTGAAATCTCATTTTCTCCAGATCAGTCCTCATCTGTTGAATTTCCTTCCAGTTATCATCCATTTTCTGCTGCGTTTTATCTAGTTCACTCCTATCTCTCTCCAATTCACTCTTTACGAGATTCAGTTCTTCCCTCTCCATATCTGCTTTTACTCTATTCTCTTCCTCAATTTGTTGTCTGTGTGCTTCAGATTCAATCTTCATCTTTTTCAGATAAATTCTCTTCTCATTCATCACTTTCATACTCTCATCCAGTTTTTGTTGCTGTTGATTAATTTCTGTCTTTTCAGTCTCTATGTCACGTTTGATTTCTTCAATTTCATCTCTTTGTTTTTGCATTTCCATCTGAAGAATGTCTAACTCCTTCCACTTTTTCATCATGTGCTCTTTTTCTTTTTCTAATTCATCTCTCTGTCTCAAGGTATCATCACGCTCTTTTTCAAGAAGCTTTTCCTTCTCCTCCATGGCTGTTTTATCGATGTCTTCCTGTTCCTTGAGTTTCACGACTTGCACCTCTAGGTCTTCTCTTCTTCTTTGTAACTCTGATTTTTCTCTTTCAACATCCTTTCTCGTTTTCTCCAGAAGCTGTTTTTCGGCATCTGTCTTTTGATTTTGTTCTTCTATCTCGATGACAGTCTTTTCCAGCTCACTCCTCTTCTTGTGTACCTCCTCCAAAGTAGCATCACCCTGTTCCTTTATTAGTTTTAAGTGGGACTCTATCTTCTCAAGTGTCTCTCGCTCCTTATTGATCTCCTCAAAGGCATCTTTTATTCTGTCAGCATCATTTTTTACCTCAGCCTTTACCTGGTCAACCAGGTTTCTCTCTTCTTGGAGTTTGTCCATATCAGTTTTGATCTCTTGTTGTTTTTCTTCTATCTCAGCTTTTATGAGTTCCAGCTCTCCTGTTAATGCATTTATCATGTTCTGCTTTCCCTGCACATGTTGTTTTTCTTCCTCAAGTTTACTCCTCATCTCATTTAACTCACTTCTTTCTCCTTGTATCTCTTTTAAACTTTGATCTATTCTTTGTTGCACTTTGGCTTTCTCAGTGATCATTGTTTGCATTGTGGTCTTCATTTCATCACGTTCCCTCATTATTCCAGCTTCTAGCAGGTCTTGCATTTGTTTAATCTCTTCCTTGGATGTCTGCAGCTCTTGTGCTAAATGATAAAGTTCCTGTTTCTTTTCCAACATTTTTGTCATGTTCAACTCCAAAATCTGTTTTTGATCTTCTATTTCAGCCCTCTTTTTTTCCAGATGTTCTGTCTCTTTAGCATTTTCTTCCCTGGTTTTATCATTCTCCTGCCATTGGTTAAGTATGTCAATCTGCTGTTTCTCAATGTTGGATTTCTCAAAAATTACGTTTTTCTTTATATTTTCATTTTCATCTTGCTCATATTTTAGCTCTGATCTTAATATTTCTATTTGCTGCATGGTTGTGATCAAGTTATTCTTTTCTTTCTCTATTGCTTCTTTTTCTGCAAAAAGTTCATCCTTTATCTGCTTAAAAGCCAGCCTTTCTCTTTGTACCTCTCTCTTCATTACTGAAACAAGTTCTCTTTGGTCTAACCTTTGCATTTCCAGGTCTTTCTTTTCCTGCTCAATTTCATTTTTAATACTTTCCATCTCTCTCTTTTCATTTTCAAACTTCACTTTTGTTATTTCATTTTCTTGTTTTTGTTCTTCCACCTCCTTCATCATCATATCAAGGTCCCTCTTTTTCATCTCATTCCCTTTAGACAAGCGGTATACTTTTTCTTTCCTTTCCTCAACATCCACAGCAACAACTCTCTCCATTCTTTGTTCTAGATCATGTCTTGTTTTTGAAACTATTTCTCCAGTCTTTTCAATGTCCTGAAGAAGCTTCTGTAACTCTTTCTCCTCTAAATCTTCACCTCTTGCTTCCATTTGAGATGGTATTGAGATTGCTCTTTGGATCTCAGCTTTCAGACGCTCTTCCTCATTTCGCTCTTTACTTAACATGACCCTCTCCATGTCGAATTTCTCACTTGCACTTTCTAGTTCAACCCTCAGTTTCTCCATCTCTTCTCTTTGTTTTGCTGCCTGTCTCATTCTGTGGTCAAGATCTTTCTTCTTGCTGTCAGTTTCATCCCTGAGAAGCTGAAGTTCTCCCATCTCACGTTTCATTTGCTCTAGTTTATCTCTTTCATCTTGCATAGGGTTTTGTTGGAATTTTATCGCTTCTAGTTCTTTGTCCAGATTTGATTCCTTTTGCTCACCATAATCTATTTCTTCTTTCAGCTGGTTTCTGGTTTTCTCAGTCATTTCATTCTCATCCACAAGCTCTTTCTTAAGCTGCTCCACATTTTCCATGTTTAGTGTTGCCCTCAAATGAATCTCCATCTGCTGTCTCTGCTCCAACAGCTCAGCCCTCTCGCTATCAAGATCTAGCTGTTGTCTTGAGATCTCAAAATTCATTTGATCAAGAGATTCTCTCTCTTTTTGTTGCTCTGTCCATATGGTGTTGTTCTTCTCAGATTGGATAACGCATTGTCTGTTCAAATCTTCTTTGGCTTTTTCCAGATCCAACCTTTCCTTTATAATCAACTCTTTGTCTGCAGCAGTGACTTGATTTTCTATTTCTGTCTCAGCTTGAATTTTATCAAGGATGTCGCTTTTCATTTTGGTCTCTTCAGCTAGACTTTGTCTCTCTTTATCCAACTCTCTCTGAATTTCTAGCTTTAACTTTTCCATATCTTCTTTCTCTTTTTGCACCTCATCTTTCTCATTCTCAAATGCTTCTTTCTGCATTCTGAAGTTTTCTAAATCTCGAATTAACTTTTCTCTTTTTTGGTCCATTTGATCCATATTGCTTCTTTCCAGCGTTATATTGTTTTTAATGTCATCCATTTCCTTTTGTTGATCTTCAATTTCCATTCTCAATTGATGTAGTTCATTTTCTTTGTATCTTATAATTTCCCTCCTGTTTTCAATATAAGCTATTTGTTGCATGTTATTTGTATTCATCTGCTGAAGAATTTCTTTCTCACTCAGTATCTCAGCTCTTCTTTTATCTAAATCTCCCATGGCTTTGAATATTTCTTCCTTGGTTTTCTCCAGCCGATATTTTTCTTCTTGATGCAGGTCTTCGTCAGCCTGAATTGCTTTCCTTTGCTTTTCTTTCTCATCATATGTTCCATCTGGGATCTCTTTACTTATCGGTTCAGCAGGACTAAGTTCATCTCTTTGTTTTTGTGGTCGGAATGTCATCTCTGTAAGCTGCGATCTTTCTTTCTTTGTTTCCTCAGTTTGTTTCTCAAGATCTTCAGTTTGTCTTTGAAGGACAGTTCTCATTTTCTGGAGCTCTTCCTTCTCGTTTCCAATTATTTGTTTCTCCGTTTTTATTTTCTCAAATTCATTTTCTATATGTGCCCTCTGTGTATCCATAATTTCCAGATCTCTGGAAACCAGCTCTCTGTTTTGGTCAATGAGATGTTGTTCCTCATGTAACTTTATTTTCAGTTGTTTGTTATTCTCCTTCTCTGTCTCTTGAATGGCCATGTCACTCTCCATATTTCTCTTTTGTTCCATCAGTTTAACCCTTTCTTTTTCAGTGTTGGACATTTCTGTCTTTGTGAAGTCCATAAGCTCATCGACCTCTCTCTGTAAATGATCAATGTCGATCTGTCTTTGGTCAAGCTGATCCATTTCCATCATGACGATGTTCTTGAGTTCATCCATGTCCTGTTGTTGTTTAAGAACATCTTCCTGCAGTTGTGCGAGTTCACTTTCTCTGCGTGACAGATTTTGGTTTTCGTTTGTAATCGTCGTCATTTGTTGTGCGATGTTCCCCCTCATTTCCTCAAGAGTGTCTTTTTGCTTCTGTATCTCTGCCATTGTCGTCTCATTCTTTCGACTTTCTTCTGCAAGACATTCAAGTGCTTTAGCAATTTCAGTTTTGGTGTTTTCAAGACCAGCCTTCTCCATTTCACACTCTTCTGCTTGTCTTTGTTGACGGTGTTTCTGCATATTTATCTCCTCACAGAGATGCTCAATGCTCCTCCTCTCTTCTTGAAATTGAGCTTTCATTTCTTCAAGAATCCGTTTTTCATTCTGAAGGTTCTGTTTTTGCTGTTCAATGTGATCGGCTTCTCTTTGTATTCTAGCTCTCATCTGTTCCAACCTGGCCCTTTCTTCTTCAACAAGAAGCATCTCAGTTTTCATCTGTTCCATAACTTCCTGCTCATTCTCAAAAGCTTCTCTCTCAAGTTTGAGGCTCTCTAAATATCTGTCTGCATGAGCTCTTTTTTGTTGTACATCTTCTACTTTTTTTGTCAACATTTGCCTGTCATTTTCCAGTGATATCTTTTCAGTCATTACATCTTTCATGTGGAGATCAAGATTTTCAGTCTTCTCTTTCAGTTCATCCCTCATATTCTGTTTTTCCCTGACCACTGACGCTCTTTCAAGTTCAACACTCTTTCTTTCATTACTTGTGAATTCTACAATATCATCTCTCTCTTTTTGAAGTTGTGCGACCACTTTGTCCAAGTTTTCTCTTTCATTTAGCATTTCACCTTTATGCTTTTTGATATCATCAGCTTGTCTTTGCAGATCTAACTCCATTAATGTTAATTTGTTTTTTTGGACTTCAAACATTTGTTTCTGAAGTGATATCATCTCGATCTCTTGAGCTAGATTAATTCTGCTTTGTTCTACATAATATCTTTCTTCCTGGAGCAAGGTTTTGTTACTTTCAATTAATTCTCTTTCTATTATTAAGTCTTTCTTTAGAAGCTCCAAGTTGTCAGTCTCAGTCTTGAGAGAATCTCTGAGATTTTTCTCAATTTTCAGCTTCTCTTCTTCCACCTCTTCTTTATCTTTATCCAGTTGGCTTCTCTCATTTTTCATTGATTCCATATTGTTATTCACTTCTGTCTGTTGTTTATCTATCTCAAGCTGTCTAAGTTTAACGTGACTTCTTTCCTTTATTAGACTGGCTCTGTCATGATTTATGTCTCTTTGCTGATTCAGTATTTCAGCTTGTATGTGCTCAAGTACATTTTGTTTATGATTTAATTGTTCCTCTTGATTTTTAATGTCATGTATTTTTCTTGTGATGTTGACATTTATCTCCTCTAGAGTGTCTCTTTCTTTCTGCATCTCTGACAGTGTGATCACATTCTTTTCTCTTTGCTCTGCAAGTTGCTTTTCAATATCCTTTTCGGCTCTTGCAATTTCTTTTTTTGTTTTCTCCAAATCATGTTTTTCTTTCTCAAGCATGTCTCTATCATATTGAATGGCTTTTATTTTCTCTTCAATATCAGTATTTATTTCATCCAGTACCATTTGTTTTGTATTTGTTTCCTCCACAAGATTATTGATTTCATCTTTTTCTTTTATGAGCTGAGCGGTCATTTCCTCTATTTTTTGTCTTTCATTTTGAGTTTCTTGTTTTAACTTCTCAATCTCTCTTTCCATCTCAGTTTTCTCCTGTTCCATCACTTTCTTCTCGTTCAGAATAGATTCCCTCTCAAGTTTGAGACTCTCCAAATCTATGTCAATATCTGCTCTTTTTTCTTGTAGATCTTTCATATCGTTCTCCAGCAGTTTTTGGTGAGTAGTGATGTTTTGTTTGAGGTTTTCCATTTCACTGTGTTCATCATAAATCTCTTTTCGCAGTTTCTCTAGTTCATCTTTTCTGAGTCCTATATTTTCTTTCTCATTTTCAATGTCTTCCCTTTGTTTGTAGATGTTTACTCTCATTTGCTCGAGAACGTTTTTCTCTCTTTGTAGATCATCCAGTGCAGACTCGTGTGCATCTTGCATTTCATTCAGAATCTCATTCTTTCTCTTTGCCTCTTCAGTGAGCATGACAATATCATCTCTGTCTTTCTGTAGTTGTGCAGTCATTTCCACCACCTTCTGTCTTTCATGTTGTGTCTCTAGTTTGTGCTTCTCAATCTCATCAGCATCTCTTTGCAGCTCAATCTTCATCCGTCTTAACTTGTTCTTCTCATCTTCAAATATTTGTTTCTGAAGTGTTATCATCTTTGTGTCTTCAGCTAAACTCTGTCTGCTCTGTTCAACATCATCTCTGTCTTTCTTTAGCAATTCTCTTACTCTTAGTAAGTCTTGCTTTAGAAGCTCCAGGTTCTCAGTCTCTGTCTTGAGTTCATCTCTCAGATGTTTTTCTATTATCTGTTTCTGTGCTTTCAGCTCTTCTTTAACTTCATCCAATTGGCTTCTCTCAGTCCTCATCGATTCTATGATGTCATTCACTTCTGTCTGTTGTTTATCTAGCTCAAGCTGTCTTAGATCAACCTGACTTCTTTCCTTTATTATGCTGTCTCTGTCATCATCTCTTTCTCTTTGCTGATTCAGAATTACAGCTTGTAGTTTCTCAAGTTCATTTTGTTTTTGTTTTATTTGTTCCTCTTGATTTTTCATTTGTCTTGTGATGTTCACACTCATCTCCTCTAGAGTGTCTCTTTCTTTCTGAATCTCTGACAGTGTGATCTTATTCTTTTCTGTTTGCTCTGCAAGTTTCTTTTCAAGTTCATCTTTGGCTCTAGCAATTTCTTTTTTAGTTTCCTCTAAATCTTTTAGTTCTTTGTCAAGCGTTTCTTTATCACATTCCATGATTTTTATTTTCTCTTCAATATTACTGTTCATTTCATCTAAGACCATTTGTTTTATATTTGTTGCCTCCACAAGATTATTGACTTCATCTTTTTCTTTTATTAGCTGAGCGGTCATTTCCTCTATTTTCTGTCTTTCATTTTGGGTTTCTTGTTTTAACTTCTCAATCTCTCTTTCTATCTCAGTTTTCTCCTGTTCCATCACTTTCTTCTCGTTCAAAATAGATTCCCTGTCAAGTTTGAGACTCTCCATATCCATATCAATATTGGCTCTTTTTTCTTGTAGATCTTTCATATCGTTCTCCAGCAGTTTTTGGTGAGTAGTGATGTTTTGTTTGAGGTTTTCCATTTCACTGTGTTCATCATAAATCTCTTTTTGCAGTTTCTCTAGTTCATCTTTTCTGAGTCCTATATTTCCTTTCTCATTTTCAATGTCTTCCCTTTGTTTGTAGATGTTGACTCTCATTTGCTCGAGAACGTTTTTCTCTCTTTGTAGATCATCCAGTGCAGACTCGTGTGCAGCTTGCATTTCATTCAGAATCTCATTCTTTCTCTTTGCCTCTTCAGTGAGCATGACAATATCATCTCTTTCCGTCTGTAGTTGTGCAGTCATTTCCACCACCTTCTGTCTTTCATGTTGTGTCTCTAGTTTGTGCTTCTCAATCTCATCAGCATCTCTTTGCAGCTCAATCTTCATCCGTCTTAACTTGTTCTTCTCATCTTCAAATATTTGTTTCTGAAGTGTTAGCATCTTTGTGTCTTCAGCTAAACTCTGTCTGCTCTGTTCGACATCATCTCTGTCTTTCTTTAGCAATTCTCTTTCTCTTAGTAAGTCCTGCTTTAGAAGCTCCAGGTTCTCAGTCTCTGTCTTGAGTTCATCTCTCAGATGTTTTTCTATTGTCTGTTTCTGTATTTTCAGCTCTTCTTTATCTTCATCCAATTGGCTTCTCTCAGTCCTCATCGATTCTATGATGTCATTCACTTCTGTCTGTTGTTTATCTAGCTCAAGCTGTCTTAGATCAACCTGACTTCTTTCCTTTATTATGCTGTCTCTGTCATCATCTATTTCTCTTTGCTGATTCAGAATTACAGCTTGTAGTTTCTCAAGTTCATTTTGTTTTTGTTTTATTTGTTCCTCTTGATTTTTCATTTGTCTTGTGATGTTCACACTCATCTCCTCTAGAGTGTCTCTTTCTTTCTGAATCTCTGACAGTGTGATCTTATTCTTTTCTGTTTGCTCTGCAAGTTTCTTTTCAAGATCATCTTTGGCTCTTGCAATTTCTTTTTTAGTTTCCTCTAAATCCTTTAGTTCTTTGTCAAGCGTGTCTTTATCACATTCCATGATTTTTATTTTCTCTTCAATAGTACTGTTCATTTCATCTAAGACCATTTGTTTTGTATTTGTTACGTCCACAAGATTATTTATTTCATCTTTTTCTTTTATGAGCTGAGCGGTCATTTCCTCTATTTTCTGTCTTTCATTTTGGGTTTCTTGTTTTAACTTCTCAATCTCTCTTTCTATCTCAGTTTTCTCCTGTTCCACCACTTTCTTCTCGTTCTCAATAGATTCCCTCTCAAGTTTGAGACTCTCCATATCCATATCAATATTGGCTCTTTTTTCTTGTAGATCTTTCATATCGTTCTCCAGCAGTTTTTGGTGAGTAGTGATGTTTTGTTTGAGGTTTTCCATTTCACTGTGTTCATCATAAATCTCTTTTTGCAGTTTCTCTAGTTCATCTTTTCTGAGTCCTATATTTTCTTTCTCATTTTCAATGTCTTCCCTTTGTTTGTAGATGTTGACTCTCATTTGCTCGAGAACGTTTTTCTCTCTTTGTAGATCATCCAGTGCAGACTCGTGTGCAGCTTGCATTTCATTCAGAATCTCATTCTTTCTCTTTGCCTCTTCAGTGAGCATGACAATATCATCTCTTTCCGTCCGTAGTTGTGCAGTCATTTCCACCACCTTCTGTCTTTCATGTTGTGTCTCTAGTTTGTGCTTCTCAATCTCATCAGCATCTCTTTGCAGCTCAAGCTTCATCCGTCTTAACTTGTTCTTCTCATCTTCAAATATTTGTTTCTGGAATGTTAGCATCTTTGTGTCTTCAGCTAAACTCTGTCTGCTCTGTTCGACATCATCTCTGTCTTTCGTTAGCAATTCTCTTTCTCTTAGTAAGTCTTGCTTTAGAAGCTCCAGGTTCTCAGTCTCTGTCCTGAGTTCATCTCTCAGATGTTTTTCTATTATCTGTTTCTGTGCTTTCAGCTCTTCTTTATCTTCATCCAATTGGCTTTTCTCAGTCCTCATTGATTCTATAATGTCATTCACTTCTGTCTGTTGTTTATCTAGCTCAAGCTGTCTTAGATCAACCTGACTTCTTTCCTTTATTATGCTGTCTCTGTCATCATCTATTTCTCTTTGCTGATTCAGAATTACAGCTTGTAGTTTCTCAAGTTCATTTTGTTTTTGTTTTATTTGTTCCTCTTGATTTTTCATTTGTCTTGTGATGTTCACACTCATCTCCTCTACAGTGTCTCTTTCTTTCTGAATCTCTGACAGTGTGATCTTATTCTTTTCTGTTTGCTCTGCAAGTTTCTTTTCAAGATCATCTTTGGCTCTTGCAATTTCTTTTTTAGTTTCCTCTAAATCCTTTAGTTCTTTGTCAAGCTTGTCTTTATCACATTCCATGATTTTTATTTTCTCTTCAATAGTACTGTTCATTTCATCTAAGACCATTTGTTTTGTATTTGTTTCCTCCACAAGATTATTGATTTCATCTTTTTCTTTTATGAGCTGAGCGGTCATTTCCTCTATTTTCTGTCTTTCATTTTGGGTTTCTTGTTTTAACTTCTCAATCTCTCTTTCTATCTCAGTTTTCTCCTGTTCCATCACTTTCTTCTCGTTCAGAATAGATTCCCTCTCAAGTTTGAGACTCTCCATATCCATATCAATATTGGCTCTTTTTTCTTGTAGATCTTTCATATCGTTCTCCAGCAGTTTTTGGTGGCTAGTGATGTTTTGTTTGAGGTTTTCCATTTCACTGTGTTCATCATAAATCTCTTTTTGCAGTTTCTCTAGTTCATCTTTTCTGAGTCCTATATTTTCTTTCTCATTTTCAATGTCTTCCCTTTGTTTGTAGATGTTGACTCTCATTTGCTCGAGAACGTTTTTCTCTCTTTGTAGATCATCCAGTGCAGACTCGTGTGCATCTTGCATTTCATTCAGAATCTCATTCTTTCTCTTTGCCTCTTCAGTGAGCATGACAATATCATCTCTTTCCATCTGTAGTTGTGCAGTCATTTCCACCACCTTCTGTCTTTCATGTTGTGTCTCTAGTTTGTGCTTCTCGATCTCATCAGCATCTCTTTGCAGCTCAAGCTTCATCCGTCTTAACTTGTTCTTCTCATCTTCAAATATTTGTTTCTGAAGTGTTAGCATCTTTGTGTCTTCAGCTAAACTCTGTCTGCTCTGTTCAACATCCTCTCTGTCTTTCTTTAGCAATTCTCTTTCTCTTAGTAAGTCTTGTTTTAGAAGCTCCAGGTTCTCAGTCTCTGTCTTGAGTTCATCTCTCAGATGTTTTTCTATTATCTGTTTCTGTACTTTCAGCTCTTCTTTATCTTCATCCAATTGGCTTCTCTCAGTACTCATCGATTCTATGATGTCATTCACTTCTGTCTGTTGTTTATCTAGATTAATCTGTCTTAGATCAACCTGACTTCTTTCCTTCATTATGCTGTCTTTGTCATCATCTATTTCTCTTTGCTGATTCAGAATTACAGCTTGTAGTTTCTCAAGTTCATTTTGTTTTTGATTTATATGTTCCTCTTGATTTTTCATTTGTCTTGTGATGTTCACACTCATCTCCTCTAGAGTGTCTCTTTCTTTCTGAATCTCTGACAGTGTGATCTTATTCTTTTCTGTTTGCTCTGCAAGTTTCTTTTCAAGATCATCTTTGGCTCTTGCAATTTCTTTTTTAGTTTCCTCTAAATCCTTTAGTTCTTTGTCAAGCTTGTCTTTATCACTTTCCATGATTTTTATTTTCTCTTCAATATTACTGTTCATTTCATCTAAGACCATTTGTTTTGTATTTGTTTCCTCCACAAGATTATTGATTTCATCTTTTTCTTTTATGAGCTGAGCGGTCATTTCCTCTATTTTCTGTCTTTCATTTTGGGTTTCTTGTTTTAACTTCTCAATCTCTCTTTCCATCTCAGTTTTCTCCTGTTCCACCACGTTCTTCTCGTTCTCAATAGATTCCCTCTCAAGTTTGAGACTCTCCATATCCATATCAATATTGGCTCTTTTTTCTTGTAGATCTTTCATATCGTTCTCCAGCATTTTTTGGTGAGCAGTGATGTTTTGTTTGAGGTTTTCCATTTCACTGTGTTCATCATAAATCTCTTTTTGCAGTTTCTCTAGTTCATCTTTTCTGAGTCCTATATTTTCTTTCTCATTTTTAATGTCTTCCCTTTGTTTGTAAATGTTGACTCTCATTTGCTCGAGAGTGTTCTTCTCTCTTTGTAGATCATCCAGTGCAGACTCGTGTGCAGCTTGCATTTCATTCAGAATCTCATTCTTTCTCTTTGCCTCTTCATTGAGCATGACAATATCATCTCTTTCTTTCTGTAGTTGTGCAGTCATTTCCACCACCTTCTGTCTTTCATGTTGTGTCTCTAGTTTGTGCTTCTCAATCTCATCAGCATCTCTTTGCAGCTCAATCTTCATCTGTCTTAACTTGTTCTTCTCATCTTCAAATATTTGTTTCTGAAGTGTTAGCATCTTTGTGTCTTCAGCTAAACTCTGTCTGCTCTGTTCGACATCATCTCTGTCTTTCGTTAGCAATTCTCTTACTCTTAGTAAGTCCTGCTTTAGAAGCTCCAGGTTCTCAGTCTCTGTCTTGAGTTCATCTCTCAGATGTTTTTCTATTGTCTGTTTCTGTATTTTCAGCTCTTCTTTATCTTCATCCAATTGGCTTCTCTCAGTCCTCATCGATTCTATGATGTCATTCACTTCTGTCTGTTGTTTATCTAGCTTAATCTGTCTTAGATCAACCTGACTTCTTTCCTTTATTATGCTGTCTCTGTCATCATCTATTTCTCTTTGCTGATTCAGCATTACAGCTTGTAGTTTCTCAAGTTCATTTTGTTTTTGTTTTATTTGTTCCTCTTGATTTTTCATTTGTCTTGTGATGTTCACACTCATCTCCTCTAGAGTGTCTCTTTCTTTCTGAATCTCTGACAGTGTGATCTTATTCTTTTCTGTTTGCTCTGCAAGTTTCTTTTCAAGATCATCTTTGGCTCTAGCAATTTCTTTTTTAGTTTCCTCTAAATCCTTTAGTTCTTTGTCAAGCTTGTCTTTATCACATTCCATGATTTTTATTTTCTCTTCAATAGTACTGTTCATTTCATCTAAGACCATTTGTTTTGTATTTGTTTCCTCCACAAGATTATTGATTTCATCTTTTTCTTTTATGAGCTGAGCGGTCATTTCCTCTATTTTCTGTCTTTCATTTTGGGTTTCTTGTTTTAACTTCTCAATCTCTCTTTCTATCTCAGTTTTCTCCTGTTCCATCACTTTCTTCTCGTTCAGAATAGATTCCCTCTCAAGTTTGAGACTCTCCATATCCATATCAATATTGGCTCTTTTTTCTTGTAGATCTTTCATATCGTTCTCCAGCAGTTTTTGGTGAGTAGTGATGTTTTGTTTGAGGTTTTCCATTTCACTGTGTTCATCATAAATCTCTTTTTGCAGTTTCTCTAGTTCATCTTTTCGGAGTCCTATATTTTCTTTCTCATTTTCAATGTCTTCCCTTTGTTTGTAGATGTTGACTCTCATTTGCTCGAGAACGTTTTTCTCTCTTTGTAGATCATCCAGTGCAGACTCGTGTGCATCTTGCATTTCATTCAGAATCTCATTCTTTCTCTTTGCCTCTTCAGTGAGCATGACAATATCATCTCTTTCCATCTGTAGTTGTGCAGTCATTTCCACCACCTTCTGTCTTTCATGTTGTGTCTCTAGTTTGTGCTTCTCGATCTCATCAGCATCTCTTTGCAGCTCAAGCTTCATCTGTCTTAACTTGTTCTTCTCATCTTCAAATATTTGTTTCTGAAGTGTTAGCATCTTTGTGTCTTCAGCTAAACTCTGTCTGCTCTGTTCAACATCCTCTCTGTCTTTCTTTAGCAATTCTCTTTCTCTTAGTAAGTCTTGTTTTAGAAGCTCCAGGTTCTCAGTCTCTGTCTTGAGTTCATCTCTCAGATGTTTTTCTATTATCTGTTTCTGTACTTTCAGCTCTTCTTTAACTTCATCCAATTGGCTTCTCTCAGTCCTCATCGATTCTATGATGTCATTCACTTCTGTCTGTTGTTTATCTAGCTTAATCTGTCTTAGATCAACCTGACTTTTTTCCTTCATTATGCTGTCTCTGTCATCATCTATTTCTCTTTGCTGATTCAGAATTACAGCTTGTAGTTTCTCAAGTTCATTTTGTTTTTGTTTTATATGTTCCTCTTGATTTTTCATTTGTCTTGTGATGTTCACACTCATCTCCTCTAGAGTGTCTCTTTCTTTCTGAATCTCTGACAGTGTGATCTTATTCTTTTCTGTTTGCTCTGCAAGTTTCTTTTCAAGATCATCTTTGGCTCTTGCAATTTCTTTTTTAGTTTCCTCTAAATCCTTTAGTTCTTTGTCAAGCTTGTCTTTATCACATTCCATGATTTTTATTTTCTCTTCAATATTACTGTTCATTTCATCTAAGACCATTTGTTTTGTATTTGTTTCCTCCACAAGATTATTGATTTCATCTTTTTCTTTTATGAGCTGAGCGGTCATTTCCTCTATTTTCTGTCTTTCATTTTGGGTTTCTTGTTTTAACTTCTCAATCTCTCTTTCCATCTCAGTTTTCTCCTGTTCCACCACTTTCTTCTCGTTCTTAATAGATTCCCTCTCAAGTTTGAGACTCCCAATATCTATGTCAATATTGGCTCTTTTTTCTTCTAGATCTTTCATATCGTTCTCCAGCAGTTTTTGGTGAGTAGTGATGTTTTGTTTGAGGTTTTCCATTTCACTGTGTTCATCATAAATCTCTTTTCGCAGTTTCTCTAGTTCATCTTTTCCGAGTCCTATATATTCTTTCTCATTTTCAATGTCTTCCCTTTGTTTGTAGATGTTTACTCTCATTTGCTCGAGAGTGTTCTTCTCTCTTTGTAGATCATCCAGTGCAGACTCGTGTGCAGCTTGCATTTCATTCAGAATCTCATTCTTTCTCTTTGCCTCTTCAGTGAGCATGACAATATCATCTCTGTGTTTCTGTAGTTGTGCAGTCATTTCCACCACCTTCTGTCTTTCATGTTGTGTCTCTAGTTTGTGCTTCTCAATCTCATCAGCATCTCTTTGCAGCTCAATCTTCATCTGTTCTATCTTGTTCTTCTCATCTTCAAATATTTGTTTCTGAAGTGTGAGCATCTTTGTGTCTTCAGCTAAACTCTGTCTGCTCTGTTCGACATCATCTCTGTCTTTCTTTAGCAATTCTCTTACTCTTAGTAAGTCTTGCTTTAGAAGCTCCAGGTTCTCAGTCTCTGTCTTGAGTTCATCTCTCAGATGTTTTTCTATTATCTGTTTCTGTGCTTTCAGCTCTTCTTTATCTTCATCCAATTGGCTTCTCTCAGTCCTCATCGATTCTATGATGTCATTCACTTCTGTCTGTTGTTTATCTAGCTCAAGCTGTCTTAGATCAACCTGACTTCTTTCCTTTATTATGCTGTCTCTGTCATCATCTATTTCTCTTTGCTGATTCAGAATTACAGCTTGTAGTTTCTCAAGTTCATTTTGTTTTTGTTTTATTTGTTCCTCTTGATTTTTCATTTGTCTTGTGATGTTCACACTCATCTCCTCTAGAGTGTCTCTTTCTTTCTGAATCTCTGACAGTGTGATCTTATTCTTTTCTGTTTGCTCTGCAAGTTTCTTTTCAAGATCATCTTTGGCTCTAGCAATTTCTTTTTTAGTTTCCTCTAAATCCTTTAGTTCTTTGTCAAGCTTGTCTTTATCACATTCCATGATTTTTATTTTCTCTTCAATATTACTGTTCATTTCATCTAAGACCATTCGTTTTGTAATTGTTTCCTCCACAAGATTATTGATTTCATCTTTTTCTTTTATGAGCTGAGCGGTCATTTCCTCTATTTTCTGTCTTTCATTTTGGGTTTCTTGTTTTAACTTCTCAATCTCTCTTTCCATCTCAGTTTTCTCCTGTTCCATCACTTTTTTCTCGTTCAGAATAGATTCCCTCTCAAGTTTGAGACTCTCCATATCTATGTCAATATCTGCTCTTTTTTCTTCTAGATCTTTCATATCGTTCTTTAGCAGTTTTTGGAGAGTAGTGATGTTTTGTTTGAGGTTTTCCATTTCACTGTTTTCATCATAAATCTCTTTTTGCAGTTTATCTAGTTCATCTTTTCTGAGTCCTATATTTTCTTTCTCATTTTCAATGTCTTCCCTTTGTTTGTAGATGTTTACTCTCATTTGCTCGAGAGTGTTCTTCTCTCTTTGTAGATCATCCAGTGCAGTCTCGTGTGCATCTTGCATTTCATTCAGAATCTCATTCTTTCTCTTTGCCTCTTCAGTGAGCATGACAATATCATCTCTTTCCGTCTGTAGTTGTGCAGTCATTTCCTCCACCTTCTGTCTTTCATGTTGTGTTTCTAGTTTCTGCTTCTCAATCTCATCAGCATTTCTTTGCAACTCAATCTTCATCTGTTCTAACTTGTTCTTCTCATCTTCAAATATTTGTTTCTGAAGTGTTAGCATCTTTGTGTCTTCAGCTAAACTCTGTCGGCTCTGTTCGACATCATCTCTGTCTTTCTTTAGCAATTCTCTTTCTCTTAGTAAGTCTTGCTTTAGAAGCTCCAGGTTCTCAGTCTCTGTCTTGAGTTCATCTCTCAGATGTTTTTCTATTATCTGTTTCTGTGCTCTCAGCTCTTCTATATCTTTGTCTAATTGGCTTCTCTCAGTACTCATCGATTCTATGATGTCATTCACTTCTGTCTGTTGTTTATCTAGCTTAATCTGTCTTAGATCAACCTGACTTCTTTCCTTTATTATGCTGTCTCTGTCATCATCTATTTCTCTTTGCTGATTCAGAATTACAGCTTGTAGTTTCTCAAGTTCATTTTGTTTTTGTTTTATTTGTTCCTCTTGATTTTTCATTTGTCTTGTGATGTTCACACTCATCTCCTCTACAGTGTCTCTTTCTTTCTGAATCTCTGACAGTGTGATCTTATTCTTTTCTGTTTGCTCTGCAAGTTTCTTTTCAAGATCATCTTTGGCTCTTGCAATTTCTTTTTTAGTTTCCTCTAAATCTTTTAGTTCTTTGTCAAGCTTGTCTTTATCACATTCCATGATTTTTATTTTCTCTTCAATAGTACTGTTCATTTCATCTAAGACCATTTGTTTTATATTTGTTTCCTCCACAAGATTATTGATTTCATCTTTTTCTTTTATGAGCTGAGCTGTCATTTCCTCTATTTTTTGTCTTTCATTTTGAGTTTCTTGTTTTAACTTCTCAATCTGTCTTTCCATCTCAGTTTTCTCCTGTTCCATCACTTTCTTCTCGTTCTCAATAGATTCCCTCTCAAGTTTGAGACTCTCCAAATCTATGTCAATATCTGCTCTTTTTTCTTCTAGATCTTTCATATCGTTCTCCAGCAGTTTTTGGTGAGTAGTGATATTTTGTTTGAGGTTTTCCATTTCACTGTGTTCATCATAAATCTCTTTTCGCAGTTTCTCTAGTTCCTCTTTTCTGAGTCCTATATTTTCTTTCTCATTTTCAATGTCTTCCCTTTGTTTGTAGATGTTCACTCTCATCTGCTTGAGAGTGTTTTTCTCTCTTCGTAGATCATCCAGTGCAGACTCGTGTGCAGCTTGCATTTCATTCAGAATCTCATTCTTTCTCTTTACTTCTTCAGTGAGCATGAAAATATCATCTCTGTCTTTCTGTAGTTGTGCAGTCATTTCCACCAACTTCTGTCTTTCATGTTGTGTCTCTAGTTTGTGCTTCTCAATCTCATCAGCATCTCTTTGCAGCTCAATCTTCATCTGTTCTATCTTGTTCTTCTCATCTTCAAATATTTGTTTCTGAAGTGTTAGCATCTTTATGTCTTCAGCTAAACTCTGTCTGCTCTGTTCAACATCCTCTCTGTCTTTCTTTAGCAATTCTCTTTCTCTTAGTAAGTCTTGTTTTAGAAGCTCCAGGTTCTCAGTCTCTGTCTTCAGCTCATTTTGTGCCATCATTTCAGACTTCTCTTTTTCAAGATTGGCCATTTCAACTGTTACAGATTCCATGATTTGATTCTGCTTTCTCTGTTTTTGATCAATATCAATTTGCTTTTCTACAATCCTATCTTTTTCCACTGTCGTTGCTTCCTTCATGGACTCTATTTCTTCTTGCTGTCTGTAGATCAGAGATTGGCGTTCTTTCAGTTCATTTTCCTTGAGTGTAATTTTTTCCTTGTCATTTGCAATGTCATCCTGTTGTTCTGAAATACTGTCTTTTAGTAGATGAAGCATGTCTCTTTCTTTCTGGATTTCTGCAATTGTGATCTTGTTCTTCTCTCTTTCTTGAGCAAGCTGGTTTTCGAGATCCTCCTTTGCTTTGCTTAGCTCTGTCAAAGTTTTCTTCAGCTCCAGTAGAGATTTCTCTGGCAGGTGTTTATTGGTCTCATTTGCTTTCCTCTGCATTTCTATATCGTGATACATGTTTTGTAGATCCACTTTTTTCTTCTCCATTTGCTCAGCCATTCTGTTCACATATTCTCTTTCATTTTTAAGTTTGGTTGCTGTTTCTTCAAGCTTCGATCTGTCTATTTGTGCCTCTAGTTTCATCTTCTCAATTTCATCGGCTTCTCTTTTTAGCTCAGCTTTTTTCTGCTCTAACTTGTTTTTCTCATCTTCAATCATTTGTTTTTTAAGCGTAATGCTCTCCAGCTGTCTGACTATATCAAGCTTAATTTGCTCTAAATCATCCATATCTTTGTCCATCTTTTTCATGCTGATATCAATTTCTTCTTTTTCATGACCAAGCTCCTTTCGTTGCAGATCTAACTTTTCACTCTCCTTTTGTAGCTCATTCCTAAAATCCATCTCCATCTGAGTCATTATTTCAACTTTTTCCTTTTCAAAATCACCCCTTTCCTTCCTCAAATGTTCCTTTGTATCATCTGCCTCTTTTTTCTCTTGACATATTGTGGCCTTTATGTCTTGGAGTTTGCTTTTCTCCATAGCAATAATAATCTTCTCTTCATCTATCTCTGTTTGTTGTTGCTGTATTTCCATCTGCAGTCTTTGCAGCGCCGATTCTTTGTGTCCTACTTGTTCCTTATGTTTTTCTAATTCATCTTTTTGCCTTGAGACATCCTCCTTCAGCTGCTCAAGTCTGTCCCTCTCTTTCTGTATTTCTGCCAATGTAATTGAATAATTTTCTTTTGGAGATTCAAGCTGCTTCTCAAGATCTTCTTTGGCTCTTGCAGTCTCTGTCTTTGTTCTCTCAAGTTCTTTTACTAGAATGTCTTTATCAGATTCAAGCATTTCTCTTTGTTTTCTTAAATCTGCTTCCTCTCCACTGATCTTTGCGACACTCGTCTCAATATATTCCTTTTCTTTTTGTATTTTGTTTGCCATTATGACAGCACTAATCCTATCATTATTAATCTCCTGCTTCATTTTTTCAATCATTTCAGTTTCTTTCAAGAGCACAGCTTTAATCCCTTGCAATTCCTGCTTTTCTTTGTCAACAGTTTGCTTCTGAACGTATAAGGTTTCAAACTCCTGTGCCAAGATGCTTCTCTTATGCATAATCTCCTTCAAATCTTTTGTCTTGTTCTTTTCAATTGTTTCTTTTTCTCTGAGAACGTCTTGTTTCATCAGCTCCAGTTTTTCATTTTCCTTCTTCAGTTGCATTTGCATGTCATTCACCATTTGTCTTTCCTCCATGATTGTAGTTTTCTCTTTCATAAGTCTGTCCATGTCTCTCATGATTTCATTCTGAATCTCTTCGAATTTTTGTTGTTCTTCATACATTTCTTTTTTTTCAGTTTGGTCTGCCATGTCTTTTATTTTCTGTTTTTCATCCAGCAACTCTTTCTTTAATTTTTCCATTTTTTCAGCCTCTTTCTGAAGCTCAGCTCTCATCTGCTGCGTGCCTCTCTCAAAAGGTTGCCTCTGAAATAGTTTTGCTTTCTTCTGCTCAATTTCTTCTCCTTCCATTTCCAGTGATTTAATTTGGCCCTTAAATAATTCATTTTGTTCAGTTAACCTTTTCCTTTGGAGCTCCAGATCTTCATAGTTTCTTTTAAACTCTTCTCTCAAAGTTTTCTCCATTTCTTGTCTCTCGGCATCTGAATATTTCTGGGATTCATCTATTGTAGCTTGCAAACTCTCAACTTGTCTCTTTTCTATCCTCAAACGGTTCTTTAAGTCATCGGTTTCTTTTTGTTGGTTTTCATTCTCTGCTTCTTTTCGTTGTAGTTCACTTTCCCTTAGTCTTAATGATTCTTTATCATCTTCAAGACTTTGTCTTTGTTTTGAGATGGTTTCTTTAATCTCCTCAAGTTTTTCTCTTTCGTTATGAATCTCTGACAGTGTAGTATTGTTTTCCTCTGTTTGCCTAGCCAGTTCTTCTTCAAGATCTTTAAGCCTAGACATGTCTGCCTTTGTTTTTTCCAGTTCAGACTGTTCCTGTTCTAGCATATCTTTTTCAGACTTAATTGCCCACCTCTCCTTTTGAATCTCTGCTTGAATCTCATCCATTGCTTCAGACCTTCTTTTAATCTCCTCAACAAGTCTATCGGTGTTACGTCTGTCATTTTGAAGTTGGTTTTCCATGTCTTTCACTTTCTGTATGTCACTCTGAACAACTTGCCTTATATTTTCAATCTTACCTGCTTCTTTTTGCAGGTCGGCCTTCATCTCCTTCAGCATCTCGGCTGCTTTTGTCTGCGGTTCTATATCAGCTTGCATTCTGTCTAGTTCTTCTCTTTTTCTCCTAGTCTCTTCTACAAGACTGACAATGACGTCTCTTTCTTTTTGAAGTTCTGCTTCTGTCTTCTTGAGTTTCTTTCTTTCAGCTATTGTATCTTGTCTAAGCTTTTCAGTATCTTCAGCTGCTCTTTGCAGGACAGCTTTAATGTTCTCCAACTTTCCCCTCTCATCCTTGATACTTTGTCTCTGTAATTTTATCTCATCAGTCTCCCTCATCAAATCGGTTTTCTTTTGTTCCAGCTCTTCTATATCTCTCCTTAAGGTTATTCTGCAGTTCTCAATAAGTTGCTTCCCATCTAGTAACTCTTTTTTGATAAGTTTCACAGTTTCAAGTTCTTTGTTTATTGCATCTCTCATATTGCTCTCTATTTGATCTTTGTGTTTCATTAAAGCAGCTCTTTCTCTCTCAAGATTGTCCCTTTCATTTTGTGTGATTTCCTTGATGTCATCTTCTTTTTTCTGTTTCTCTGCTATTTCTGCTTTGCTTTTCTCAAGCTCACTGTTTTGTATGGAGAGAATTTTCTTCAAGTCTTCAATCTCATTTTGTTGTTTCTTTAGTTCAGTAGGCATTGGGTGCAGGCTTGTTTCTCTTTGCTCAGTTTCTCTTTTTTCGTTCTCAATGGCATCCATTTGTTTTGAAATGTTTTCCTGCATCTTCTCTACAGCGTCTCGTTCTATTTTTACCTTCTTTAATGTAAACTCATTCTTTTCTCTCAGGTTTTTGATATACTCCTTTTCGTTTTCTATATGTGCTTGTATTTTCTCGATGTCACACCTTTGCTTTTCTAAGATGTCTTTTTCAGTTTGTATTTCCTGTCTTTGTTTATCTATTTCAAGCTCCAGTTTCCCTAGGATCTCAGCCCTTCTGTTTGTCTCTTCTGTAAGATCTACAAGATTCTCCTTCTCTTGTTTAAGCTGCTCTGCCATTTGTTTCACCATCTGATTTTCTCCTTGTGTCTCTTGTTTTAATCTCTGATTATCATCGGATTGTCTTTGTAGCTCAAATTTCATGTTGTCCAATCTACTCTTTTCTTCATCAAATAGTTGCCTTTGAGAGTCTATGTCCTCTAGATCTCTTGCCAAACTGGCTTTTAGATCAGCCTCCATGGTTTGCTTCTCTTTTTCTATATTCAGTTTAATTTGATTTAGGACATCTCTTTCTTTTTCTAATTTTATTGTTATGATTTCCTCCTTTTCACTGTTTTTTAAAACTTGAGTTTTTAGGTCATCCCATCCTTTCTGTATATTTATCTTTGTCTTCTCCAGCTCATCTTGTTCTCGGCAGAGGGCATCTTTTATGCGATCCAGCTCTTGTTTTTGCAGCTCAAGTTGCATCTGTGTGCCTACTGCGGTTTTAGTTACGTTTTTGAATGTAGCTTCTCTTTGCAAAAGTTCATCCTCTCTCAATCTTAATTCTGCCACTTGGCTTTCTATTGAACTTTTCTGTGAACGTATGTCTTCTCTGATATCTCCTAGAGCTCGTCGCTCTTTATTCAGGTGCTCCATGGCCAAAATGACATCATGTTCTTGAGTCCTTTTTTTTTGTGGTTCATGTACATCATCCGGCACATCAGTTTGTACTTGAACATCAACTTTTCTAGTCTCTTTCATTCTTGTCCATTCATATTTCTCTCGCTGTATATTTACTTTAACACAATCCAGTTCTTGTTTTTTTAAAATCAAATCTTGCTTCTCTTTCCATATTGTATTGAAGTCTCTTTTGTTCTCTTCATTTGCTGATTGCAGTTTCTTCTCCCAGTCTTCTAGATTGGCTCGTTTCTTTTCCATCTCTTTTTCTTCCTCTCGTAGTTTGGACAACTGCTCTTCAAACTCATCCTTCAACGCCAGTATATTTTCTTTGGTCTTCTCTAGTTTGTGTTTCTCTATTAAAATTATTTCTTTATATTGTTCTAGTTCTGTTCTTTCTTTCTGTATATCAGTCAAGTTGGGTTCACAGTCATCTGATGTGAATGCTTTTATAGCCCCTAGTTCTTCAATTGTTAAGTCCTCGTGGCTTTCGACCGTGGTGATGGCTGGTTGAATCTGAAATACACTTTTCTGTTTAAATCTCTTTGTCCCAACATTCAGTATAGGTTTGAGAGACATATCTCAAAATGTAGTTTTAACCCACTCAAACATCAACTATATGATGAATAGAACATATGTGGAGGTTATTTCCCAAAATGAATAGTTTGTGTTTGTCATTTTTTAAATAACTTAACTTGACAATAACTACTCCAGTTATTTCTCCAAACCACCTTTCACTCCGCAATATGTCACATTACAGAGCTATAACTACGTGAACTTAAAATTTCATCTTGACTTTTTGGAAAATACAATTGCTGGTTATATTGATAAAACAAAACATCTTATGAACCATTTGCCAACAAGTGAATGTAAGTAATAACATACCTTGCCTTTTCCAGCCTTTTCTCGAGCAATCTGTTCTTTCTCTCTCTTTATTTCTTCTTTTGCCTGTTCCGCACACTCTTTCATCTGCTCCACCCTATCATTCTCTTTATTGATCTCCTCCAACCTCCTCTCCAGCTCATCTCTTTGTCTCTGAATCATAGATCTCAACAGTTCAACTTCATCTCGTTCCCTCAGTATTTTTTCTTCCCTGTATTCTATTTCTCTTCTCCTTCTTTGAACTTCAAACTTCAGCAGCCTCATCTCCTCCTTATCCCTCTTCATTATTTCCTTGTTTTGCTCCACCTCTTTTTTAAAACCTCGCAGCATTTCTCGAATATGTTCGATCTCCAAAATGAGCCTCTGCATCTCAGCATACATCTCGTCCTGGTCTGCTGTCTCCATCTGACTCCCATTTCTCACCATTTCTCTAGTTGCCTCGATCTGTTGTATCAGGCTGTTTAGTCTGAGGTTCGTCTGTTCTTTTTCTGCTTCTGAATCTCTCTCCTCCATCCTAAATTCAAACTCCTCTCTCGCTCTTTGGATTTCAGCTTTGACCTGTTCCATTTCCTCCTTCTGCCTCTGTGTCTCCATACATTTACGTTCCATGTCTTCCTTCGCTTTTTGTATGTCCAACCTCAGTCGTTCCATCTCGTCTTTCTTTCTTTTGGTAAGTTTCATCCTTTGGTCTAGTTCTTTCTTTTTCCCCACCATTTCTCTTTTGATCAGCTCCATTTCTCCAATCTCACGTTTGGTCCTTTGCATCCTTTCTTCCAGCTCCTGTCTTTGTCTTTGTATTTCATCTTTGACCCCCTGCATTTTGTCCATCTCTGCTTTGGCTAGCTCCACTTTTTGTTCAACATCCTCTTTTTGTTTCAAGATCTCTGCCCTCATCAGTTCCATCTGATGCCTTTCGCTCTTTGCTTCGGCCATCTTATTCTCAATCTCGTCCTTCTGCCTTTGCAGGTCTCCCTTCATCTTTTCCAGTTTAGTTATTTCCGTCCTCGCCTTTTCCATATTTACATCAGTATCGTCCTTCTGTTTCTTAAGCTTCACCTTCATATCTTCAATCTCCACCATCTCCTCCTTCATCGCCTCCATTTTCATCATCATCTCCTCTTTCTCGCTGTTTATTTTCTCTCGTTCCGCCTGTTCTCCATTTTCGGCCTCATCCCACAATCTCACAATCTCGGCCCTCACTCTGTTAATCTCATTCTTGACTTCCTCATACGTATCCACGCGGGTCTTCTCCAGATCTTCTCTATCATGCTCCATGTCCTCTCTCATACGTCTCAAACTGTCCTCTACTCGCTTTGTCTCCTCCAATCTTTTATTGAGATCCTCTCTCTGTTTCTGGATCTCGTTCATGAGAAGCTCAGCTTTCTCTCTGTATTGTTGTGCCAACTCTTTTGTTTTGTTTATGTTTTCTTTATCTCTAACTTGCTGCTGTGTGATGGACTCAAGTTCTTCTCTTTGTCTCTCCAACTGAGCACTCTCTTCGATATTATGTCTCATCACCTCATACCTTATTTTCTCAACATCATTCTTCTCATTCTGGACCTGAGACTGAGTCTCTTTGAGCTCTGCTCTTTCTAAATCTATTTCAGCTGAACGTTTCTCCTGATTCTCCTTCTCTTTGTGCAGAACTTTTTTCATTTGCTCTATCATTTCTTTCTCTAGCTTTGCTTCCTCCAGCATCTTCTGCAAAATGTGTTTTTCAGAATATCTCATCTCTTCAAGCTCAAGTTTGGTTCTTTGTATCTCTGTATTCAGTTGCTCTAACTCATCTGCTTTTTCATGTATTTCATTTCTCTGCTCCAATGTCTCTTTTATTGTTTGATACTTTCTTTTTTCTAAATCTTCTATTTGCTTTCTTGAGATTAATTCAGCTTCCTGGACTGCTAGTTTGGCTTGATTCGCCACTTCTTTTTCTTGTTTTGCTGCCATGATCTGGTTTTCTATTTCAGCCTTTAAGTTTTTGATTTCATCTGCTTCTTGCTCAGCCTTATCTCTGTTTTTCTGAATCTCTTCTCTCTCTTTCTCCACCGTTTCTATTATTTTTGCTAACTCCTCGTGTTTTGCTGTAGCTTCAGCCATCTTTATATTCACAGCCTCTCTTTCCTCCTCTGTCTGAACTTTTAATTTGTTAACATTTACCTTCCGCTGCATTAGCTCCATCCGGCTCTCCTCAATAGTTTGTTGGGATCTCTGGATCTCTTCTCTTAGTTGTTCCAATCTTTCCATCTCATGCTGGGTTTTTACTCGAAGTTCTACTTCCTCTCTCTCTTTTTCCTGCCACCTACCCTCCATTTCCTCCTTTACCCTGACAATTTCACCTCTAATAAACTTGCACTGTTCCATCTCACTTCTCACCATTTCTCGCTTTCTTTCCAACTCCTCCCTCTCCTCCTCTAACTCAGCCTTCATCTCCTCAATTTTCTCTTTTTCCTTCTGAGTCTCTGCAACACTTTTCTCAATATCTTCAATTTGCCCTTGAATTTCAGCTTTCTTTTTTTCCATTTTCTCATTTTCCCGCATTGTGACCTCCTGGCTATTCTCAATATCCTCTTTGGATCTGTTGATCTCAAGTCTGATTCTCTCGAGCTCCTGCCTCTCCCTCAGCATTTCATCTTGTCGTCTAGATAAATTGTCTTTTTCAGCCTCTATCTCTGCTTTGATTCTTTCTGTCATTTCCACGTCTCGTCTGGCCTCATCTCTTATCTGAACGCTTTCTTCCTTCTCTTTTAGAATCTTTACTTCCTTTATATCACTGGCTCTTTGCATCTGAACTCTCAAACTCTGCAGATCATCTCTTTCTCTCTGAAGTCCAGCTCTGTGCTCTAACTCCTCTGTAACCATCTCATATCTCTTTTTCTCCATTTCTTCTTTAGCTCTCCTTGTATCATCCCTTTGTTTCTCAATAATCTCCTTTTCTCTCTGCATCTCCGTTTTAATATGCTTCAGTCTTTCAATTTCTCTTTTTGTATCATTAACCCTGGCTTCCATCGAGTTGATTTGAGCTTGTGCGTCTAATTTGGCCTGTTCTATCTTCTCCCATTCCTTTTTGACCAGCTCTTCATTCATGACTAACTCCTCTCTGCCAACCTCAACCTTATGCTTCAACTCTTCCAAATCTTTCTCTTTTCTCAACACCTCTTGGCATTTCTTCTCAATGAGGTCCTTTTCCTCCAGTGCCTGAGCTCCCAGCGGTGCCAGTCTTTCGTTATATTGCCTCGACACTGCTCTGTTTCTTTCGACCTCATCTTTTGCTCTCTGAATCTCATCCTGCAAATATTTCAGCTCATCTTTCTCTCTGCAGATTGTAGCTCTCTGTTCCAGCCGTTCCTTTTCTGTTTCATGGCACCTTTGCTCCATTTCCCACTTCACTTGCTGTATGTCAAGTTTAATCTGCTCGAATTGTTCTCTTTCTCTCTTTATATTATCCTTTCTTCTCTCTAGCTCATTTTTCTCCTCGTTTATTTCGGCCTTCATGCCCTCCATCTTACTTTTTTCTTGTTTTGTTTCCTCAATCTTCATCTCTATCTCATTAATCTGAACCAGTATGGCGCTTTTCTTTTGTTCCAATCGTACTATTTCATACTTTGTGCTTTCACGGTTGCTGTCCAGCTCCTCCTTCTCTCTCTGAGCTTCGCATCTGAGCATCTCCAAATTCTGTCTCTCCCTCTTGATTTCATCACGCTGTTGTTCCAGGGTGATTTTTTCCGTTTGGAGTTCAGATCTCATTTTCTCTATCCTTTCCTGTTCTCTATTCATCTCTTCTTTGCTCCGACTTATTCTTTCGTGGGTGTAGTCCAATTCAGCTTTCGAGTCAGTAATACATTTCTCAAGTTGTCTTTTCTCTATGGTCATCCTGGCCATTTCATCTTGCTGTCTCTGAATCCTCTGCCTCATGTTGTCTATCTCGTTTCTTTCTTTCTTGGTTCCTTCCCAGAGTTTCTCTATCTGTTCAATGGCACGCATTGTTTCCAGTCTTCGTCTCTTCAGCGAGTCTTTTCTCTTCTGGAGGTCACTTGCATGTCCGTTTCTGTCATCATGTCTTCTTTTCTCTCTGGGAGAACTGGGTGGACTGCCTGTCGCTGTTTGCGTGTGCTTGCTGTTGCGTTGTAACCCCTCTGCAAAAAGTTTTTTTTCTTTACATTGCTGAAACTATGAATACTAAGTTTCTATCAAATTGTTTCTATTTCTTTTTTTAATATTTTAAAATAAAATAAGCTTCACATAGTAAAAATCTCATTGTATAGTGTTTCATGAAAAAAATGGTAACACTAAGGTGGCATTTGTTAACAATTAGTTAATCCAAAAGCTCACATGAGCTAACAATGAAAATCAGTTCTATATAATTTATTTATCTTAATTCATGTTAATTCCAGCTTTTACTAACATAAAAGTAAATGATGAAAGAAAAAAATATTGGGAAGTTCCCTTTAAATGATCACATCTTTTTTAAATTCACAAAAAAATCGTACCTAATTCTTGAATCAGCTCAGGTTCCGTCATTCTCAGGATCAGATGGAAGGATACTCTGTGTCGTTGTGATTCTTTATCCAGAGCCTCAAACAGGAGCTGCATCGCTTCCTGCTGGGTTGGAGCACTCAGCACTTGTTGAGCTGCCCGTTCATGGATCAGACTTTGGGAAATTACCGCCTCTGCAATTTCACTAACCTGTGTTGCTCTCACAATTATCACATCCTTAAATTCCACCAGGAAGTCTCCAACTGTTGAGTGAGAGAACATGTGCAGAACAAATTTATAAACAGTGCATCACAATCCCCATAAATGAACTTTTATTTTGTATTGTAGAAAACTTTACCGTAGTCTCTAGTTTCTGCCATGGCTGCTTTGCTACATGTGATTTGCTGGAAGTGTGATCTAAAATGTAGGCAAATAAATTATTGTAATTGTTTTGATACTGAAGATAATCCAATGCAGTTTTTTATTCTTTATATGGATAGGTAGTGTAGAGTGAGACAGATAATTATGGGATGAGACAGAGGGGATCGGAAGCAAGGAAAGGACCCTGAGCCGGGTTTTTTTAACTTGGGACGCCGTAAGTGCTGCAAGCAACTTCTGAAAACTATCCTGATTGTATTTTAAACTCTGCATGAGAATCAACAGCTTTTTGTGGTTTCTCCAGGAACTTATTGAAGAGAACTCTGCAATCAAACGTACAAATAAAATATATAAACAAATGAGAAAGTTATGTTTTGTTCTAATATTTGTCTAAAATAATGAATGAGAAAGAAAAGTAAATTACGAAATGTATTGCATATTAAACATTTATGGGGTCAATATAATACGACACAATAAATCATGGCTTAAATTAGCACATAACGAGGGTTAAATAAAGGCTTTATAATTATAATTCTGTAAACTATAAACAGTAGATAGGAAATATAATTTATAGAAGAAAGTGAAATATTATAAAATAGAATTTTACCTTATGTGGTCCCTGTCCCTGGATTATTCCTGTACATCTGTTCTGATGGTGAAGTCACATTGGAGTGATTACAGAAAACGTGTGCCTTAAGAATTTGTTCATAAACAATTTTATCTTCTTTGAGCACATGCATGATGTCTACGTAGCCTGTATACGTAAGATGCCACAGTTTTAGACTTCCTTGCATTTGATTGGCTGTATGAGTTTTTCTGGTCTTCTCAGATAAAAGCGCTGTACGGGTCCACCCGTGATATGGCGTCACATCAAAACTCACTCCAACACTGTGCTAACTGGTTTGGCATATTTAATGCGTAAACTTGGCATGGAATGCAACTTGTACAAACAAAGTATAAACAATGATTTTAAATATCTCTCAGGCTCTTAAGTGTATGATAAATCGCAAATAAAATAGGTAAAAACTATGTTCAAATAAAGTACACAATAATACAAAGTAATTATTAAAATTTAAATATATAAAGGTAAATACATATTCAATTTGCAAAATATTAAAATATGCCCACGTAAATACAAACGAATAATTAGCAATCTAAATCAGTCATAGTGGGTTTGGTTCGGCGGCGCTCTGTTAGAATGAGACTTTTATTATACATCGTTCTTAGGGACTTTTACAGTAACACTCTTCCGGTCTAGAGAAGCGCAGAGCCGGTGGAAGGTGCAGGCGGCTATAGATCATTTCTCACTAGCGCGTGTCTTTTAAAACTGCCAAAACGTCTTACGCAATGAGGTAAAAATGCTTATATATCTACTTGATTAATTTTGCACCCTACACTGTTTTCGTTATGTGGAACATTTTGTACGAACCGCGGCTTGATTTTTGTTACTAGGTTAGCTAGCCTGATTCATTGCTTGTTAGCCTATTGCTCTGTTAGCCGCTTTGGTATTGGTAGAAATAAGATGCACCTTTTTTGATTATTAATGCACGTCTTAAACATGTTCGAGGGTAGGTTACGATTCAATTCTGTTTATTCGATGTTTGTAAAATGCTGTTTATCTTGGTATAATTTGTTGCTGTAATAATTTGAATGAACGAAAGATTGAATGAAGCAGGCAATGGGGAGCATTGAAATGTATGCTAAGATGGTTCAGTAGTAACGTTAGTAAACATTTGAATTGCCTGAAAGATTAATTTCTTTAATTCTGTTTTTCTGTATTGGGTAAGCATGTGAAAGTTTGACCATAATTTGCTTGCAAACTTTGTATGCTTACTGTAATTTTCTTTACTTGTATGTATTTTTTTCATTCTCCAGAGGAGATCGTGGCAGGGGGAGGGGCGGCCGGTTCGGTTCCCGTGGTGGCTTGGTCCAAGGGTGAGCTGTCTAGCAAATGTAGATCTATATATGTTAACTCAAAATTATTTAGCCTAACATTACTGCTTATGACTTTTGCACTTGTAGGTACCGGCCGTTTGTTCCTCACATCCCGTTTGACTTCTATGTTGTAAGTGTATTTCTTCATTGTTTCATGTCTCTCATGTCATTTGACTAAAAGTGGTGTCATTCAATGTAGTTTGTTATAGTATTGTTATTTATTGTAGTGTGAGATGGCCTTCCCCCGAGTGAAACCCGCCCCTGATGAGACTGCTTTCAACGAGTGTCTGCTGAAAAGAAACCAAGATCTCTCTCCTTCATCTACTGAGCAGGTACATTTTTCGTTCAATAATCTAAATGGCCAAACAATAAATCCAGTGAGTTCTGTCCGAGCAGTTAATTTATATATCATGAGGATGATTGTATGGCTCTGTAGGCTTTTCAAAATTACCTCCCAAACCTATTTCAAGGAGTAATTCATTTTAAAACAACATCAAACATATATATACATTTTATCTTTTTAATTTCTCTCCTGCAGGCTTCTATTTTGTCCTTGGTCACTAAGATTAACAACGTCATTGACAACCTTATTGTGGCTCCTGGAAACTTCGAAGTGGTAAAAAACATTTTCATCAAGACAATTCAATAAATCAGTTTTTGTAAAAAATATCTTTTTATCAATGTCTATGATCGCTTTTACAGCAAATTGAGGAAGTAAGGCAAGTGGGCTCCTATAAAAAAGGCACCATGACAACAGGACACAACGTAGCAGATCTTGTGGTTATCCTGAAGATCTTGCCCACGTGTAAGTCTCATTATAGCTAGCATAAGTCAAGTATATGGTGATCTGTGGTGCAGTGTGAGCACATTTGGCAAGTGCCCTTGGCAAGTCTGTAATTCTCTTAACTTTTATTTTGCAGTGGAAGCTGTTGCTGCCCTCGGAAATAAAGTAGTTGAGACCTTGCGTACACAGGACCCTTCTGAGGGTGAGTGTGGAATTTGTCCTATTTGCTAATCTAAAACAATTTAGCCTCTTCAAATTTGTAGTCCAAGCTCTGGGGTGCATTTTAAACTGCTAAAAGACTCTCCCAATGGCGGATATAGTAAAAATAAGAACTGGGTATATTCTGATTAAAAATGTGCTTCTGTGTTTCTCACTGAAATCTTCACCCACCAGTGCTCTCCATGCTGACCAATGAGACTGGTTTCGAGATCAGCTCTGCAGATGCTACTGTGAAAATTCTCATCACCACAGTCCCACCAAACCTGCGCAAGCTGGACTCAGACTTACACCGTACGTCAACCTTTAAACACTTCCCGTATATTTAATGTGTCCTTATAAGCATGTAGCTTGTTAATCAGCCTCTTCTACTTTCATAGTGGACATCAAGGTTCTGCAAAGTGCTCTGGCTGCCATCCGCCACGCTCGCTGGTTTGAGGAGAATGCCTCCCATTCAACGTAAGCACCCGCCACTTGACCTAATGCAAAAAATGAATCCCGTATCCTTTGACCCGTGACTCACTCTGTTGTTTGTTTATTAGCGTGAAAGTTTTGATCCGTTTACTGAAAGATCTGCAAGTCCGATTCGCTGGATTTGAACCGCTCACGCCCTGGATTCTGGATCTGCTGGTGAGCATGAGACTAAGAATAAAACAACTTGTTGTCTCTTCTGCATTGTACCGGATGATTAACAACTGCAATAATGCTTTGTTTGTACGTAGGGACATTCTGCTGTCATGAACAACCCCTCCCGACAGCCCTTGCCACTCAACGTTGCATACAGGTAAAACATTGTGTTTTTGATTTAAATCGATTTATTGTAGTTTCTTGTACATCATCCTTATTGTAGAACCCGAGGATAAGCCATTGTGTGTATTTCAGGCGCTGTCTTCAGATGCTTGCTGCAGGACTTTTCTTGCCTGGTTCGGTCGGAATTACAGATCCATGTGAGAGTGGAAACTTCCGTGTGCACACAGTCATGACTTTGGAACAACAGGTAATGCAGATCTGTGAAAGCGTGAAAAAAATTCACTTTTGCTTATTTTTAAACATAGGAAATCTGATTGATCTTTGCCTGCAGGACATGGTTTGCTTTACCGCTCAAACACTGGTAAGAGTTCTGTCTCATGGAGGATACCGCAAAATCTTGGGCTTCGAAGGAGATGCTAGTTGTAAGTGTCGGAATATATTTTTGGATTTCTAGTATCCTTTTTGGATTCTGCTTCTCAGACTGATTTTTGTATGTGCAGATCTCCTCACCGAGATGTCCACCTGGGACGGAGTGATTGTTACTCCGTCTGAAAAAGCTTATGAGAAACCTCCCGAGCGCAAAGAAGAGGAAGATGAAGCTTTGGAGGAAGGAGGAGATGGGGAAGAGGAAAGCATGGAGACCCAGGAGTGATCCTGTTGTTTAATGCTTTGGCCACTTTGTATTTAATTTGTTTCGTTACGGATCCTTTTGTTATCTCTTACCGTGAAGTCCCCAGTACATCTACATTTGATTTTCCCTCCGGTCGTGCCATGCTAGATAAGCTCATGGTAATTGTCAGCAAATTATTAGGACCAAAAGGCCATCGATTGTCCCTTTTTTTCACTTCTCCTATTCTGATACGGTTATGACTACAAAGGGGACCGAAAGAGACTTCAATTTGGTTTCATGTTTTGTACCTGTGGTTTATTGTTTTTATCAGTGAATTAAATTTTATTTCCTCTTTTAATTAGGTCTTATTTATTATGTAGTCTGAACACATCAGCCCTCACTTAAGCCCTGATGTAAATTAACACTTAAGATACTGATATAACTTGAGTTTTGATTCAATATTATATGTTTTCCATGAATACAGAAAAATTATCTTTTGCAATTTTAAGAAGTTAAGATACCTTTGCTTTGAATACTGACAAAAAATAAAATACTACGTAAACGACAATTATTTTACCTTGCTAAAATAGCTTTATAATTGTTTATAGAAAATGTTTACAACTGTTGACAATATTACATTCTGTTTAGTTTTTACCACATCACAGTGTGCCATCTCTCTGATGTAATGCTAGCAGACATTAAGCTGTACAGTGGCAAGAAACAAAAACAAACTATAGTCTAAACATTTGATCAATGTACATATCACATGTGGTATCCAGCCGTTGTTTCAACAAATCCGTAAAAGTTTGATTTATTTCAAATCTAGAAATAAAATACCAAAAAGGTTGAAGTTGCTGTAAGCTATTGCAGTTAGCTCTGCTTGGTAAAATAAACAATGTAAAAAGCAAAATTAACATTTAACCTTGGCACTGTATCAAACAAATATGTGTATAAAAAAACAGGCAAAGAACAATTACAACCTTGACAACAATAGCAAATAATATTTCCACAATGATTTCATGTTTTGTTCGAGCAACTCGGTGTAGGATTTTTTTTTTTGCTCCACCACAACCTGCCCCCTCTTTTTATGGAAGCGAGAATGCATAAATGTGAAGTAGGCTCAGATACAAATCTACGTGTTCATTTTGTTTTCTGTCCTGGCATGTGATGTCTCGCATGCAACTGCTAAACATTAGTGGCTCTTTTTAGAAACGTCCCGTCAACCTCCGGTCTGTTTTCTACATTAGCAGCAATTACAAACATAAGAATAGAATCTAAACAGGGTGACTTTTACACATTATTAACACCCTTGAGAATACAGAATAGATTTTCTCTTTATAATAATCGCAATAACATTTTCTCACTGTATCTGAAATTATGAAATCAATAATAATACCAGCAATCATAACAATCCATGGAATATGAATAGGCTATCAATAACTTAAATCGACACAGATATATGTACTGTACATAAAAGACAGAATGTGAGAAGGTATTTGTAATTACACAGTAATTGTTTGTAAGTCTATGACCCATGTAATTTCCAGTGATCTGTTACGTGGGAGTTTAGAATCCAATGTAAAGTCTACATCACAGTGCCCCAATAACACACACAGCTACAAGCTTCTCTGTGCAACTAAGATCATTATTCATCACTTATATTAGTTAAATCTGGTCGCGGCATTTTATTGTATAAGGGCTACACATCATGTTCCCCAACGTATATCAGACTTGTTTTTTTATGACACCGAGGCACAGTTTAAGCCATCCATACTTATCTATACTGTTGACAATCCACATACCTGGTCATGTGTTGACATAGTGTTCAATACATCCCAGAGTTCCATCCATTGAAAAACATGTGGGTTAAAACGTCTCAGTAGTCATTCATAGTGTAATGTTGATTACTGTATCAGCAGGTGCCTGAAAAGGTAAACAACTCACCCATCAAAAAAAAGTTCAGTCTTTTTTAAATGTCCTGTTGATGTATCAAAAACAAATGGCCCTGATAAAAGATCAACCTAGAAATTCAAACTCCACATCACAGACAGTCTTGTAAGTGTTTTGAGAAGGCAGGTGTCCTTCACAGTGGAAGAAATAGTCTGTTGTGCTTTTCTGTCTTTATAGACATGCTGCATCTACAAAATGTGACATTTGAGCATAATTACAACTGTTTTGAAGCTTCAAAAGCACCTGGATCTACAAAGTGGGTTCAGAAAAAGCAATGTATAGATGAAAAATAAATACAAAGAAAGTGTGATGTGAGAGGTACAGTAACATATATATACTGCATATGAATGACAGGCTGAATAGTGGACTGTCGTGTCTTTAGATAAACCAGTGCGATTCAGAAATGTGGGTGTAGTCATCCTAAATAAATATTATAGATAAATACACCTGTCCTCTTTCTAGACAAGGGATAAGAATCTACAGTTTTGATAGAGTTTGTTCTTTTTATATGGATTAATAACAGCATGCAGGTTACATAGAAACATCCAGTGTGAGGTGGTTATTAGCTGGATAAGGTGGAAGAAATAATATTATTAGAACAACACATATTGTGTGCGAGTCATATTTCATATTGAATATAATGCTGAATAAGTTTTGAAAAAAGCCACACATAGTGCTCATGTTAGGCACATGTAGATAATCAAGATATAGAAAAGAGATTAAATATTTTCTGCCTGTGGACAACATGGCAAGTAGTCAACTATCTCTTGTTCTAAAATATCATCCAGTCTATTTCAACAAGCTCACAATTCTACCCAAAGTCTTTTTTAGATAAATCCAACTACAACATGAAAGTCCGCAGAGCTATAAATCTCTCTCTTTCTAAAGAGTCTTTTATAATATTATTATATTTAACACCACTTCAGACTATTTCTAATCTAAAAATGTACTTTATAAAATATACATATCCCAATAAAATATTCTACATCTTCCATGGTTCGACACCAAAAAAAATCAGATCAATCTTGTCTCCACTGTTGTAAAATCCCTAATTGGCACATAAACAACTTTTTCATTCGCTTATGTTGTATGTCCATGAATGTTTCTGTATCATCATGAGCACATACAAATCTCCACACAAAAACTAACACTGTTTTAGTAATGTTCAACAAATGAATTTTCTTTTGGTGTAAATAGGCTATTTATCACAATACAAATATAAAGTTTATGAAACCCTGTGTGAGAGGGAAGCAAACAAATAGAATGGAAAAGAGGATTTTGTTTGAGTAATTTCATGCTTCTTCCAACTAAAATTGAGAACAAAGAGTAAAAAAGAGACTGAAATTAAAGCACTCATTCGAAGTGCCGAAGCTACATTGATGTCACGTATGATGGTTTTCATCTGTTACATAAAAAAGGCAGAGGGGTGAAATGAACAAGACGTGTACGCTCCTCTCTCTGAATGAGCATTCTTCAGTGTACAGGTCAACTGTGAAATTTAAGATTGTCTTCATCACCCCCGGGTCCATCCTGCTGTTTTGCTGTTTGTGAACAGTCTTGTGATGAAGACAGTCATGTTTTAAAAAGCTTCACTGAATGTTGTTTCTTTCATATTTTTAGAGGTTTGCCAGTTTTTTCACGGGGGTTGTCAAGAAGCCTGAATGCATTTGTAAAATTGCCTTATAGGCTACAGGAGATGGATCCCTGATGAAAAAAAATTTCATCGGACACGCTTAACTTCTGGTCTGTGTGTTTGGAAACATAAAAAAATATTGTGTATTTAATTTATATTTATATTAATGTATATTCATATTTTATTGTATATATTGTAAATTTTAAAACTACTCAACCGTATTATATTCTTTGGGGAGGTCTACCGGAAGTTAAATTTGGGATACATAACGTTTGTTTATGTTGTTGTCGATGAAACCGTCTATACTGAAAACGTTGCTTTCAAGAGTTTTACAACCGTAATACTGTGACATTCAGTAACAGACCTCCAAATTTACAGATCTAGTCTGAGCTTTCAGGATGCATTACTCTAGTCTGACCACAAGGGTGGGCTCGTGTCACAGTGAAAGGGCGACGTTTACTTGACGTCCGCCGTACTGTGGAAACGATTAGGAAAAAGGTACAGTACACACTCACGAGTTCTAAATATATCAAAAGAAGGACTATTATTTAAATAATACCATAGTTTTAACATCCTCTCAATAAATGATATTGCACCCGTATGTGTGTTAGTGTGTTAAACAGTCCTAAAGATTTTCGTGTACTATGTGGACTAAGAGAAGTCTCTATCTTTAACCACGTGGTTGTGCTGGATGAGCCCTTTTTTTCGGAAAAAATTAACACGTGCTCAAAATAAACGAATAAATAAAAAGTGTGCAACGTTACATCCAAAGACCTTATCCCAAAAACAAGCAAACGTCAGGTACCAGCAGCATACTTGGAAGTCATCTTCATCTCTCCATTTGAAAATTCTGCACTCTTTTATGTCGTCTGTGCAAAGGTGTGAGGCAGAGAAGAGTTGCTCCGGTTGTCCAGGGGCATCTCATAGTCTCGTCTGTGCCTCTGTGATGTAGATCTCGATACTGTCTGCACTCTCGGTAGCAGAATTCTGACGAAAAGAGGCTGAACGCTTGGTCTGGAGCAACCTGCGCCTTGTCTCCAATTTCTGACGGTCTCCTATGTCCAGCGATTTCTCCCGTTCGGGCACGCTACGCCCTCGTGAGACCACCAGCATGCCAGCACTGCCCCCAACCACGGCCTCGGAGGCGCTGTCCGCCCGCAGGCTACCCGTCACACCACCAGCCGGTTTCTTTGGTAATGGAGGTGGAACTTTCTTGTCCTCCTAAGAGGAAGAGTGGGGAAGTGGCATGACAATATGGATGACCAGGAAGAATGCAGGGAAGCACACACAAATAAGCAGACGATGAATCGGAAAAAGGATGGAGACCATGACGGGTACAGAGTTTGGGACAGAGCCATGAAGATGCAAAGTGATATCGGATTAGTGTATTTAGGATGTGACACAACATTGTGGAAGCAGCGGACAGTGAAAAGGAAAGAAAACAGAAAAATTAGTAACTACACCGCAACGGAGGTTAAGTAGTCGTTTTAATATTCAAAAGCAAACAGCTCTCTTGGCAGTAAATCAGCTGTTGGTTGGTTTTTCAGAACATGCATGTCTTTGTTTTCTCAACGGTTTAGTTTCTTTTGTGGCTCTGGTGTTTAGTTGATGGGAGAGAGTTGTTGGGGGCAAACACATGAGGTGTTCTCCTGCTCACTCCTGTTTTGGCACTCAAGTAGAACTGAGCAGTGACCGGAGCAGAGCGGATGTCCACTCTCACCTTCTTCTCAGGTAGCAACCTCCAGCCCGAGTCCTTCAGCCGCTGAAGGTCCTGAAACTTCACCCTAACATCCTCCATGGCCAACTGCAGGAGGTCCCAGTAACTGGCCAAATCCTGTGTGATGGGCTGAGGGTACAACGAGGGATCCTTGAAGTAGTGAAAAAGACATTTAGAAATCAAACAGAGAGGGAAATATGCAAAAAATGAGTGAGGAAGTCTTAATTCGGGTAAATAACCTTGTTCATTTGATTGAACTGGTGTCGTGTCTTGTGTTTCTTAGCACAATAAATAAATTAATAAAAATGTCTATTGCCTATTGCAATGTTTATGTGACCACATTTACTTCTGCATTGTGATATTTCATAGTAAAATAAAATGTTGAAAAAGGAAAAATAGAGGAATGTAGATGGCTTGGATTGTTTTTCTTTTTATAATATAGTAATATTAACAATAATTGTAGTAATATTAATGGTAATAACATTCATATAATAATAATAATTATTATTATAATTGCTATTATTATTATTTTAGATAGATAAGCAGAGAATAATACTACTTCTACTACTAATAATAATAATAGCAACGATTATTATTATTATTATTAGTAGTAGAAGTAGTATTAACAATATTATTACTACTATTATTAGACATAATTACATATACATAAACAGATAAATATATAATAATATAGTATCTATAAATAAATAAAATAAATAGACAATAATAAACAAATAATAAAATTTTCGATTGCATGGGTGAATTGTTCACCACAAAACTAGTAATGTGTGCTAACAAAGTAAATAGGTTATATTTTGATCTATTGTGGACTTTAAGTTGAATGTTTTGTCTATATGGACATTTCACAACACAATACTACACCAAGGTAAAAAATATAATAAAACTTCACAAAAACATTTTTTTGGTGCAGCACGTATACTTTTGCATAGTAAATGCTATAAAATATATAAAATATATTTAATACATTTTAAAGCGGAGGTATCATATTATGTCATGCATTCTGACTTCTTTATACTGTTGAACATGCTGGCTTCTCATGCTTAACATGGTCATCTTGTTGATAAAATTTGTTTCGGAAAGTTTTTCATAAGTCTGGATTCCTGTTTCGTAACAGCGATCAATTGCTTTCATTAGGCAATTCTCCCAGAAAATCACGGCAAGATGAAGGATGTACGTCTATAATGTAAAAAACTTGAAGAGATTAATGTGATGATGTGTTGCATGCTCGTGCTGTAATTCCATCCCACTCTCCCCACTAGTCCCACCTCTAGCACCTCGTGTTTTTCTGTATATAAACGTACAGCTGTATCTCTCTTTTATAAATTGGATCAAACTAAATAATTTGAAGATACGACGTATGCAATACCACTAGGCTCTCAAGATTAATATGAGATTGGCAGAAACTGCCTGTGATACGCAGTCTTTAAATTAGGCATTGGGTTAGTGTGAGGATCAACTTTACACCTTAACAGATAAATGTTTATTTTGAAGCACTCACCACACTCTGTTGGCACATCCTGAAGAACTGTTGAACTCTCTGGGACATGAGCATCTGTGCACTGCCAACAGCTCCTCTGATGAGCTCCAGCACTGAACCAAACAAACATACCAATCAGAGGAAATAGAGAGAAGTAAAAACACACTCAGTATAACTATCAGCATTCAGACAGAAGAAAAAAAGAACTGTACTGGGAACAAATCTTACACACAACCGATTAAAACAGGTGTTGTTTCTCATCACAACTTACACCTGAGAAATCAGCAGGCTAACCTGACATCAATGCATAATAGAAACCAACGTCTTTATTCCCCACTCTGACACCTCACTGCCTCTTCTGTTCCTCCTCACTCACCTTCCTCTGGCAGCTCGTTTGTTTCTGCCTCTCTTTCCATGTTCTGGCACCATCCCTCCATCCTTTCCACCTCCGTCTGCAGGAGACGGAGGAAAAATTCTCCATCCCGTAAGCAGGGGGAAGCTCGGCCCGAATCGGGGAGACTCCGCGGGCCCTCGTTCCATCCTACAACTGCTCGGTCGGGAGCCAGGGGCAAGGGGGAGTGTGAGCGGGGCAGGGCCCTCAGTTCTGGGGGTCCAGACTCAGTGGTGGTGTAACCGCTTTGGTAATCCTCACGGTAGGCCCACTGGCCCTGTGTGTGCACCGTGCGGTACTCTGCAAACTGACTGGCTGACTCTGGTTCGGATGAGTGGCGCTGAAATGAGCAACCGAACTGCAGGCCTTTATCCTGAGTGGGGACAGTGAGCACACCGAAACCCTCGGTTTCAAGGTCAGCCTGGACACTTGCGGTTACACTGTTGGAGCGCTTGAATCTGGCTCGCCTGGAACAGATAACACCAAGATGATTGTTGACATTTTGGGATTAGCAACATTCGGTGATAAGCAATGTCTGCTGCCGATACTGTAATATGAACTATAAACTCTTTTCTGAATTTTTTAAATAATTCAAAAGTTTAGGGACACTTGACTGAATTTGTTTCTCATGACCATAAAACCCTTGTACTAAGTACCCTTGAATGTTTGGTAGACAAATATTGTAGTAGTATAAAGCAAAAATGTAGTACTAATTTACAATGATTGTGCCTTTACAGTGTAGACGGTTTCATTGGACGCACACGCTGGCCCCAAGTTAACTTCTGGTCTGTGTCTGATTAAAATATAGCTATTATTTTAATTATTTAATTTATATGAATTATAATCATATCGATATTTTATTGGATAAAAATTAGTGCTGTCAACGTGAATGTGTTAACGCATAGGTTTCATCATTCATATGTGTCTTTTGTCATCCTTTAGCTAGCAGTACATTATGTAATCGTGCTCTTATTCATGTAAAGGCCTTTAAACCATTTAATCATGAATTGAAACAGTTGCTGTGACGCGTTCAGTGTAGATAGACAGCTTCTAGATGTGGGACACATCGCAACGCGACAGTACAGAGAATGCAACAAACAAACTAACTAAAATTTATACAATTTTTGTCAACGGAAAGTCACAATATAACCTGGCAGACATTGCACCACAGTTTACCGAACATGATTCAGATAATTTAGCTTATTATTGTTGTCAGTAAGTACAGTAAATAAAAAAAGACAAAATAAATTGTACGATGATACAGTATATGAACCCAATGAAACTCAGCGAAGCTATGTAGCGGCATTTTCGTCAACTCCAAAAAGAGACATGTCTAATTAATGATCACAAGACACAAAGATATTACTTTCATTCGTGGATGAATGACATCATTTCACAAGTTGTGCCGTGTTGCGTGATCGCTGCCTAATTATACCATCTCACCTCACACACTGTTACCCGCACATACACCCCTGTGTGTGTGAATCTTACACCTGCACCTCTTGCTCATTTAACACTGACACATTCACACCCCATCCACCTCAGAAATAAATCCATGACTGCTGTTTAACCAATTAGAAGAACAAAGTGAAAATCTATAAGATATTTAAAGATTTGGGATATAAGCTTTTAGGCAGTAATCGTCTACTACAAAACGTAAAAAATGTACTTGTCGAATACTATCCATGTCCTTCCGAAACCTTGCATGTGTAAATTGCATGTTTAAATTGCATGTTTCACTGGTTTCAGATGGACAGCAGTGAGGTATATAATGCATACTCTTTTTCTTCCGGCACATGCTATTTCTGTAGATCAGTTGGTAGAGCAGTGTCATAGAAGCACAAAATGTACAGATTTGATTCAGGTTGATTAACCGTAAATTCCCCGTTAATTGTTTTGGATTAAAATGTCTTTTAAATGCATATCAAAATGCAAATATTGAAGTTTGGAATAAAATTGTCTCTAAACATTAAAATCTCTCTACCACCTGCCCCCCTATTAGAACGAGAAAAATCACAAATGTCTCTATTTGCGTTTCAGAAAAGATCTCAACAATGGCTACGTTTTCATGCACCCTCATAATGTGATTATAATAGGATTTTGACAATTTTACAATTACCCTACCTCATGTAAAAGCAATCATTTGATTTAAACAATGTGATGAAACTCATAATTGCAGTGAGAATAATCAAAGTAAAATATGTGCCTGTTTGCATGCGCACCAATAATGTGATTGTTTCCAATATATTAATTGCAGTAACATGTTTACATGACATGAGAACACATCTACATGAAAGTTTTATTAGTCTCATTATTTGCTATTATACACAGCACAAACAATGATCTCAGATACAATAGGTGTGCGTTCCTGGCTATCATTTTAATATATTTGGGTCAAACGTAAAACACTAATATGTGGACATATTTTGTGGTTTTTCGGCACTGTGATGAATATATAAATATAATGGAAAATGCCTCCATAACGGTGTACGCTGTCATCGCGAACGTGCTGTTTCTGTATGAAGATAAGGAGCAAATACTGCCAACAGCGAGTTTTGCAATCATGCATGAATTTGCACTTAAGGTGCGTGACAGAAGCACATGCGCACCTTGGTCAGAGCAGCATAAATGCGATTAAAGTGTTTACATGTCTTCTTATTACGATTAAAACCGGCGTACGCCACAAATGTTACTTTGATTATGCTTACTGGGATTATGAGCTAAATCGCATTATTTAGATAGAATGATTGCATTTACATGTGGTAAAATGTAATCGCAATATTGCACAAATCCCTTTTTATAATCGTATAATGAGGGTGCATGTTAACGTAGCCCTGCACAAACAACATGTAAAATGTAATGTCACAAAAAAGAAACTTATTGTCGAAGAGATGTTCAAACATTGATAATAAACAAACATAAGAAATCAACCTCTTGTCATCTTCCACTTGCACTCCAATAGAATGAACCTCTCTCAGGACTTTGCCTTCTGGGTCTGAATCTGACAATGTCTCTGAGCTGTCCACCTGGAAAACACACAGGGAGAAATTTAACAAAATTTGGAAAGGCGCACAGAGAAATGCTCTGAGCAGTGCTCCCGGCATAGTGCCCTCTCATACCTGTACTGCAATAGAGGGTCTCCACTTCCTCCCTCTCCCTTCCTGTTTGAACTCCTCTCCCCCAGTCAAAGCTTTAGCCAGGGACATACTGTTTTGCGGCAGAGAGGCAGATTTTCCCAGGCTTCCTACAATGCGCTCTCTGGATCCCCTGGGTCCCTCCAGGAGGTTATCAGCCGAGCTGCTGTGTTTGGGTTTCATTGGAATGGGCCCACCAGGATAGCCGATGCTCTGAAGAGCCCTGCCATTCAGGCTCTCTGCAGAGTTACTGCTCTGTCTGACCCGTGCCGAGCTCCCGCCCAAATAGTGCCCGCCCCTGGAAGTACGGCCAGCGGTGCTCTCCGTCAGGTCCACTGAGTTGCTGTGCTGCCTGGGTCGAACCAAAGAAGGCTGGCCTGTGCTCTGAAAGTAAGCATCCTGGGTGGATTCAGTGCTACTCTGGGCGGTCACAGAGATCATTGGTTTGGACATCCGCGGGGGCAGAGGAGGCGGGCCTTTCCTGTATGGGAACACTAGACAGACGAAGGCAGACATTGTTGACACCAGTTGTTTGAAAGATAAAGGGCTGTTTTGTGGCTTTGAAACAGTCATCACAGAAATAATAAAACAAGCCTTTGAGATAACTGAGGTATGTGCTGAGTAAGGTAAATTGTTAGCTTTAAAAGCAGGCAAGGAAAACAATCAGGAAGGGAAATGTGATGATGTACAGATGAACAAAATCACTAAAACTGCCTGAGGGCTCAGGTGGGCAAACGAAATACAATAAATCATTGTTGTTAGTCATCCTTTATGTTTTTAACTGGGTTGTGCAAATATCTTATCAATAAAAAGTATTAAAAAGTGCTTGCCAACTTTGACAACAACGTGTTTAATCATTTAAAAAGTACAACGTTTTTCCATTTCCTGGAAAACAACAAATTTTAACACATGAGCTTTCGGAAGGATTGCGGCAATGTACTATTATACCATTTTAAACAGCATATATTTAATTTGTTTGATTTATTGCAGTGTTTATACCTTCAAATTCTTTAATAGACTAGAGACTAGAATTATATATAAAGAACACTTTAAATAAACTATTAAAGGTAACATAGAATTAAAAAAGTTATATGATATAGTTTTGCGTATACGTTCATAAAAATTGCAATGTCATGTTTATAAAAATGTGTTACATGATATGCATAAAGTGATACATGATATGCATAAACCACCCAGCAAACTTGCATGTTAAATGTTTCTAGTTCTGAATGAAGGTCATATCACATATTCCATATTCATGAGCAAAGCTGACAGATTTAAGCATAGTGAATATTCCCTCTAGCACCCCACTTCTCAGTGGAGATCGTACAGAGAACTGAAAAATGTGAAATAATCAAGAGAAATGATAAGTGTGCATTGAAAGATGTAAATATGCTGTCTATATAGAGAAGACAGAAATGTGCACTGTATATACATTAAAGCTTAAAATCCCCACACGAGTATTATCATTCCAAAGCTGGGAGACATCCTCATGGCTTAAGTAACATCCACACGCGTACACTCACAAGCTCTTGAAAGCAGACACATTAAATTCTGTGGGACACACTTTGAGATTAAAGGAGTTTAAAAAAAGCAAGCCTAAGCTCTCCTTCTATCTCTCTCCTCATCCCTCTCCTGAACGTCATGAGTGTTGCCTTGGGAAGCTGCAGATGGATGCTTTTGACACTTCACAAGGGCTTTAAAAAATCTCCTGTGAGATTCTCTGCCATAAACGAGAGAACAAGAGACAATGGAAAACGACAGAAAAGCCATTCACATGATACAGAGGGAGAGAGAAGGAATAAAGTATGATTGCAATCACGACCCCTGTGTTGAGATAAAAAGTCCTCGTGGGGATTCAAGCGTTTTACAATGTTCACAACGTAGCGCTTGTTTACAGTCTTCATATAGTGAAAGATGAAAGATATAAAGAAAGCTGTTTGGATCCAAATCCCTTGGTATTCCTAGAGACTCATCCAAAAACTCATTAAGCCACTAAACTAATTCTTGTGACAACAACACTGATGACTCACCTGCCTCGCCCTTCGCGCTGCCCAGTGGGCCAGACATTGAGAAGACAGAGAGGCAATCGTCGTCCTGGGAGCAGCCGGCTTGAATGGCCCGCACATAGCTGTGACTGCGGGTTCGAAAGCAGCCGGGCAGATCTAGAGCCTCGACAGCCTGTGATTCCATCTCCCCAAACAGGTTCAAAGTTTCTCCCAGCTGATGCACACATACAGAGCTGGTATCAATAGTGGTTATGCTCCAAATATAGACCATGATGTTGATCAATTGAATCCGGTCATTTTAATACGTAACATTGTTATTTGTGGTTCTTTCTTAAGAAAGCACATTGTTCACATTTATGATTAGGATTTGATTCGTCATTCTTCTTTGTTTGTCCTATGATCATGAATGATGCCTCAGATTGTGCAGCTTATTGAGGAGTGGTGAACCTCTACTTTATAAAAAGTGATGATCTCAGTCATTTACATTCATGCATTTGACAGACAACATATTCAAAGTCATTTATAGTACAATGCATTCCAGTTATACATTTTGATCAGTTGTGAGTTTCAGGCAAATCAAAACTATAACTTTGCTTTCAAAGATAAACAAGAGACAGGAAGTGAGCGTGCTATACCTGAGAGCTGGTCAGCGAGCGGGTGTAACTGCGAGAGCGGGCGTGGCCTTTAGGTGTTGTGCGGCTGTTCGGGTAACCATCTGTACACTGTTTACAGGAAAACCTGAGGAGAGAATTGCTCCATTAAACCTCCAGTGGATACAGCACAGTTAGCATTTTATTATAATTTTTTTCATTATGGGTAATGCTGAGCATATTATGGGGATTTCTGTCTAGCTTTAATATGAAAATTTGAGGTTTACTAAGGTTTGTATTGCCACTGTAGCATGAATGTGACATATCAGTTTTAATATTAAAATAATTGCTTGGGCTTTAATTGCAGTATACAATTTGATTGCAGTATTAAATCCTTTTTATTGTTATTCTTAATAATGTTTAGTAATTACTTAAGGTAAAATGATTATTTAAAACAATGAAAAAAGATAAATATACAAAGAAAGGCATCTGGACAATTTATGAAACTAAATGAATGTTTTAAATGATCCAAAAATAATTTATGATATATATTTAATCAAATAATGAATTATGTAAGTATTTTACTGTGTAACCTAAAGTGATTTATTGTAATGTATACACATATGCTTATATGTTATATATAATTATTTACAGCATTTTGAATTGCCCACTGTAACAATATTGTACAAATTATTTTATCAGGATATACTGTACCATTTTATTGAATACCGGCACAAAACTACACATGCATGCAATTCATTGGCTTTCTGCCTTTTTATTAGTTTTTGCATATACATTTGGATGCTTAATTATGTTTGATTATGTTTCCGATCTATATCTTCAAATCGTACATTAACTGAATCAGAAAATGGAAGAGACTGACTTAGATGTGGTGGAGGAGCGCTGGTCCATGCTGATGGACCGGCGGAAGGCTTCTCTCTGAGCGATGAGGGCTGATTTTGGTGAGGCTTTGGGGCTGGTGTCAGAGTCGCCGCTGTCATCGTCCCCCATGGCCTTGATGTAGCTGCCACTGCGCATACGTCTACAGGGAATCTCTCCTCCACTTTCAGACGGAACGCCACCACCCCAGTCATCCGAGGGCACCTGCAAGAGTCACAGTATGATTCTAAGCTTGGTCTTTTTATAAAATAAACATCATTTTCGTTTACAAACAGAGGCCCCAAAATGAATACTTTTGTAAAAAATGGCACTTTGGTTAGACGTTTTATTATCTAATGAAACTCCGAAATGTCCAAATGCATTTCTTTTTTGGCCACTGTATACAACCACCTCAAAGATACTGGAGGAAATACAGTAGTACTGTATTTAAAGATTTATGTCTGAAACACAGTCATATTAGAGCTTTCTTATTGGCAGGTGTGGTAACCAGGGGGAATGCAGGGTTGAATTGAGGCCAGCTAAGAAAAATGAAATTTGATTGGCTTACGGGATGAAAGGCACCAGCTGCACATTTAGAACTGTCATCATTCTCAAGCTTCGCCCCGCGGCTGGGGCAGGAACCGAGCACAGATGTGCAGAGATAGCAGGTTTAGGAGGAGAGAGGTGAAATTACTTATTTTCATGAACTTTGCTCTCCAGAGCCATGTCCTTTTTTTTGATAGCATCGCTGTGTAGTATTTCTTCTTCTCTCCAATCGTATTGGCTTTCTGTCACATATTTTGTACACATACAGTAATAAATGGTGTCATACAAGCCATTGTGGGCTGTGCTGTTACTATAAGGCGGCTAGACATTTCATATCACAACCAATAACTCTAAGAATGAAGTGAGATATAGGTGAGAAGCTAGTATTGACAGCAGAATGTAAACTCTTTTTACTTGCTGTACTCTGCACTGTTTTGTCAAATATTCACAGTTTGCTTAATATTCAGCTCTCGTGGCGAAGAGATAAGCGTATTGAATTTCTCAATTAAATGTCAAAAGTTGATTGGTGCATGTGAGATTGTAGGTCAAAAGCTTGTTAAAGAAAAATAGTCACAAATGCAAGGTTTTTAATGGGCACAAACGCATTGGTGTACTTGACAGGTTGTAAAAATATAATGGTGACACCAAATTAAGCACACAAACGTGTGTTGGGTTACATGTTTTATGGGGACTTTCCCTAGACATAATTATTTATACCCTGCAAACTGTATATTCTATTCCTTAACCCGCACTCTAAACAAAACCCTACACAAACCTTTCTTTATTTTTACATTAAAAAAACATCATTTTAGTTTGATTTATATGCTGTTTTGCTTATGGGGACCAAAAATGTCCCCAGATTGTATGATTTACCAGGAACAAACCGGCACACACACGCAAGCCATGCCTTATCTATCAAATGACCACTCAGTGGTTATTTAAAGGTCATCTCTTTCAAAGGATGCTACTTGATCTCTCAATCTAGCTCTGTTTCGTTAGGCCCCGCCCCTCTTATTCTCTTTTCAATACACGCATGCACTTACTAACACACTGACAGACCCATACACAAAAATTACCTACAAATCTGGATGTTAACTAGTTTCTTTGAAACATATAAACATCCAATATATCTATATTACCCGTCTCCACAATGCTTATTTTTTATTTGGATATTCAATGCTTCTATAAAAAAAGAAACTCATTTAAAAGTTATTTTAAGCTAAAAATAAAGTTTGTTCATTTAATTTTAAACTTTTCCTTTAATATTACTGAATAACTTTTTAATAACCTTTATACCTCACAACCAGTGTTATTTTTCTCTTCTTTAATTTCCCCCTACAAGCCTGTGCATTCACTCTCATTATATCGACATATTTAACTTGCATTGGTCCCCTGCTAATTGGGACACAGGTCGGTTGACGTGTAACAAAGAATTCATCTGGTTCATCCCCTGTCTCCCAAAACGAGTCCCTGACCAAGCTGAAACCCAGCTGGGGTTTGTTGTCTCCCGGTGCGCAGGGGAGCTGAGTCAGCTGCTCTGCCTTCAGCTATCACTGTTAAACCCCTACACAGATTCCTCAAGACAATATGAGCTTTATTTACACCATCTTATACAAAATCCTTGAAAATCTAAATGAATGTGGCAGCCACAAATTTAAAGGGAAAGCTTACCCAAAAATGAAAATTCTGTCATTGTTTACTCACCTTCTTGTCATTTCAAACCTGTATGACTATGTTTCTTCCGCAGAACACAAAATAAGATATTTTGAAGAATGTTGGTAACCAAACCACAGCGGTACCCATTGTTCAGTTACCAACATAATACAAAATACCCTTAGGGTTGCTAAGATGTCAAACATTATGCAAAATAATGTAACCGATAAAGTGATTGAATGTCTAGTCACCTGAGCTACTGTCATTAAAGCGGCCCTAACACACCGGGTTTCTGCCAATCTCATATTAATCTTGAGTACCTATAGAGTAGTATTGCCTACTTCGTATCTTCGAAGAGTATATAGTTTGATCACATTTATAAAAGATAGATACAGCTGTACGATTACTTCCGAAATCATACGATGCGTGAGGGGGGGAGGGGTAGGCTGAACTAAAGAATGTGCGCATCCATTGCCAACAAAACAGAGACATCAGTTTCACTCATCGCATCCGGTGCATGTCCGGCATCTTTAGCACTGGGACGGCTCCACATATCAGTTTCAAACATTCATCACCCAAATGCAATACTACTCGTTTTTTGACAGGTTGACCATGTTAAGCATGAAAAGACAGCACGTTTAACATGTTAAAGAAGTCAGAAAACATGACACATCGTTGCAGCACCCCTTTTAAGACTGTCCATTAAAAGTAACTGGTAATAGAACAGAGTGTGTAGGAAGTGAATGCGAGTTGACTGGTTGTCTTGCTATGACAAATTAGCAAAACAACAGTGGTGACAGATCAAATGTGTGTGTATGACGGTGAAGCTGATGTTCTGTGTAATTGGACCTCTCAAGCGCTAATATTACAGGAAGTTAAATTAGTGTAGGGACGAGACCTTCCAGCATGCTTATGTCACCCTGGGCAACAATAGCACAGAATGCAAGAGACGGCAGTTAGTAGTGTCCATCTAACAACACAGATTCCTCTATCTCCCATTTAGGAAGCCCGAGGATGAAGTGACCATGAGATGGTGTGCGCACATGATGCTTATTATGTAGTTTGAAGCTATTATTCAAGCTACAACACATTCAGATCATGGCTACGTTTTATTCCCCAGGCCTAAATTCAGAGAATAAAGGATACTGTATATGACTGAAAATAAAGATATATATACATATTTCCTAGCCAAGTGTTCCAATGTTATTGTTGCAAAGAGAATATATAAATATATATATATTTTTAGTATAAAACTGTTGTTCTGTTCAGGAAGTAATTTTGACTGCTAAACACAACAAATTGACAAATGGATAAACATTTATTATAATTCAATTTTAAAGATATTTATCTAACATTTTAATTTGGTTATAAATGTTCTGTTGGTTGTATATTGTTCAAATTTTGTGTGGTGTTAAAACACTGAAACAGGAAGTTCTTCTGGAACAGCGGTTAAGTCTCCTGAAGCGGTCTATTGCTTGTAGTATTTTTCAATTAGTTATATGTCATTATGTATGTACATTAAAAGAGTAATATTAAAAGAGTAGTCTTTCTTTCATTCCACTATTTTAACCAGTCCAGTTAAAAAGACAGGCTTTTATAAACCTAATAATACATAATTATTTTTTATTTAATAATAAAAATGATGTTTAAACCCACAGAGATCAATCCAACCAATGAATCTTAGAACTCCAGTGTCAGTTCATTTCTTTGTTGCAAAACACAACGGGATGCACACAAAACTATGATTCTCTTGTCTGTACTTTACGAGTGATGATAAACTGCATCTCACCATTATACCTGCAACCCGCAACCTCGTAAAGCTCAATTCTGTTACCTTAGAAACCATACCCTGACACTTGGTAGGAGGTGTGAGAGCTCATAGGAGGTGCCCGGCATGACGTGGCCGAAGAAAATAATCCTCATTTAACCTACTGTCAGGTCAAATAAAGTCTCCCCCCACATTCATGAGTGTTTGCTTCCACAATTTTGTATTTGTGGTAGCACACCCACGGATGTCCTCAGCGGGTGAGTCTGAGAAGTGTATATGTGAGAAGAAAGCCGAAACACAAAGGTTCCGATTATGTGCTGCTCATTCATTAAAGGAGCAGTGGGTCGTACAAGTCTGCACAGAAATTTTAGTTTTCTGAATTTCTGAATATTAATATGGATAGCAGCGTTTGTGTGCGTTCACTGTTTCAAGCAGGGCCAAAGGTTAATTTGTTGTTTTCCTATATTCTTCCCTGCTTTTATTCACCTTCTAACAAAGATTCGACTGAGACTGGAAATAGAATCAGCCTATCGTTCTTCACAGCTAGCAGCTGATAACAAACATAATCATTTCAAGTAATTTTTTTCTCTCACACTGAGAAATTGTTATTTAGCGCATATCTCCATCTCCGCAAACAGATTAATTCTTTTGACAATGAAATGAATCTGCAAGTCAATAAGGGGTGCAGATTGATTGTGTTTGAGAACAGAGACTCCACATAAATATTGAAATCTCAGTGGAAGCCATGTTGGGGTCATTGCGTTTGATAATGGGATCGCATGTTATAAAAGACTCTTACTCTTTCTTTCTCTCATTCTGTTTTTGGCTTGCACTGATGATGATTTTCCATTCCTTCTATTGTTTGAATACTGAGCAAATAAAAAATATGTCCTAAACCTAAAACAATTCTGCATTTTTAATGAAATCATGATTCAGTATGTTGATTATGCCTTCTCCAATGAGATCCCCTCAAATTAGGTGATTTCAGGGTTTTTTATCCTTGTGAGGATCTGGTTTCCACAAAGATGACAAAACATAACCTTCGTATATTTGCTGTCCTTCCAAAACTGTGGATGTCATCTCAAAATTTAGCATTTTGTAGATGATGAAATATTATATTGTCAAAGTTGACAAGCACTTTTTATTGGTAAGATATTTTCAAAACCCAATGACAAACATAAAGGAAGACTTAAAACAACGATTTATGGCAAAAAAAAAAAATTGTGAAATATGGATACATGAGGTTTCAGAAGGACAGAAATGATATGCCTTACACACAAGCTTACCTGTAGATAGTGGAGTGACCGTTCCTTCATTTTCGGGTCCAGGGGAACCAATGCCTTGTCATATGCTCCTCCCCCTCCACGAGAAGATGGATAGACCTCTCTCGCCTGGCTGACCGTCATGGCCGACCACGTGCTTCTCTTCAGAGAGTGTCCGCTGTCCCCTGCAGACATGGCTATGTTGGTGCAAGCCAGGCACTCTCCTGGAGGGGGTCCCTTAGATTTCCTTAAGGTAAGCTCTTGGATGGCCGCATCCAGGGTCTCATGTCCGGTGGGATATCCCCGTGCCCCCCTGCCCGCCCCAACCCGAAAACTGCTGTCGCTGTCCAGGTTATCATCAGAGCTCCACCAACCGGCCGTTTTGCTGCGATGGCGGGAGCTTCGTGACTCATGGCGGGAGTCTCCGCTTTTGCTGCGTTCCCGGCTCTTGCTGCGTCGGGTAGAACGAGACTGGTGCGTTCCGGAAAAATGGTGCCCGCCACCGTCCTCCCCTCCACTGCGCTGCCCCCTTTCTCTATATTCTCCCCCACGAGTGCCATTGAACTCTCGTTTGGATGGAGTCTCCAGCGAATGAGACTTAGCAAAGAGACGTTGAACTGAGTTGACTAGATGGCGTATGCGACTTGGACTCTCGCTGCGTTGCTCCCCGCTGGCTGTGCGTTGGTATTGTAGAGTATGGAAGCCGTCAGGGTGGAAGGGAACCTGTTTCTCAAAGTGGTCCAGGAGGCTGGGTGGGATACGATGCATCTTTCCCCCATGGCCATGTCCTGTCGAGGTCAGGCACTCCTCACACGTGGAGTCGTAGGGTTGGTGCTGTTGACTGGGGTGTGAGCGGGGGAACGTGCCTCCACCAGATGGAACCATCGCCAGGGGTTCAGGGGGCCCACCAGGCGGGAAGTAGGGGTGATCATTGTGCCCCTGGTAGTGTTCGGGATGGTGCATGTAGTCCCGGGAAGCGTCGCAGTCCTCGGGCATGCAGTAGCATGGCCCTGAAGAGTGTTGTGATAGACTACGACTCACCTGGTAGCCCTTAATTGCCGGGGCGTGGTGGGCCGCCCGGGCCGAGAGGGGGCGCTGTGAGCGCGACAGGGCTGTGCCGGAGTCAACTGCAAAAAGAGAGATACAGAGAAAGCATGGATGAGACAACTAAACGAAAACATTCAACATTCATACCAAATTACAATATTATCATATGCTTATGTGTACTCTAACAATGTGAAAGCCAAAACTCAGTTAGCTGACGGTGCAGAACAAGCATGCTTTTATCCGCCTGCTGTAGTGGTGCCGTCATTGACCCTGAACGTAGATGACGGAGGGTGGGCAAACACTGTGTAAAAATAACTGTATCCATTCATCATTAATTTCACTCTCAATGCTGTGCTGGAGTGAGTCATTGTGTCACTATCTCTCAAAATCTGTTAATTTGGCAAAGCAGGATAATCTCTTCTGTTTCAATAATCTAGTTTATGTTCATAGCTGATAAACCTCCTTACTGTTTCACAGTTAAATTAATGCCCATGCTGTGATTTCGATAAAACAAAAAAAACTGCCTGAAAGGGAAAAGGCTTTTGCTAGAAGAGCGGGGCTTGTCAGCTGATTGCATTCAGTTGGGTCTGGTCTTTGAAGCAGGTGGTGCTATGGCAGACAGATGTTGAGGAGATTATTAGACGAAATTAGCCTGTTACTTTTAATGATCTAAATTTGCACAGCTAGCCTGATCCTTTATGTCATGACGTCATATGGAACAGCAGCTCAAAATTCTTGTTAAATACAGGCAAGTGCTTGTGATTTAGTCTGGTAATGAAACCTCAGATCAAAATGAAACTTACAAACATGAACGTTATAAACATTACAGCTTTACAAAATCGCAGGAAAATAGTGCTCAAGAAGAGAGATTTTGAGAAAAGTAACACACACACACAAATTACTTTACAGGGAAAATTCTGTCATCATGTACCAACCCTCTTGTCATTTTAAATCTGTTTGACTTTCTTTCTTCTGCAGACCACAAACGAAGAGATTTGAAGAATGTTGGTAACCAAATAAGAAGGTCAAACAGGTTTATGAAATAACAAGATGGTGAGTAAATAAATTTTCATTTTGCGTCCTTATTAAAAAATCACCCATATGTGTGTGTGTGTTTGAGGTAGGAAGAGAAACAGATAAAGAACTTGCATTCAAAAGATATATAAAGCTATATAAAAGCTATAAGTTGCATGGTGCAGTCACATCTCACAGCGGGAAAAACATAGAGTCTGGATTGTCTTGTAATTTAGTAGAGCCTGCTGTCAATCACTGTCACTCATTGCCACTTCAGGTGCAAGTTGGCCTCCATTTGCCTCCTTGAGCCTGACACGAAATTGGAGATTACTGGAAACAAAGAAGGGCATGAAACCTATCTCATAATTTCCATTCTGCCTGTCTTCTGCAGCCCAGAGTCTCTGCAGACTCCCTCTATTTCTCCCTTTTCCTCTCTCTTTCTCTTTCTAGAACTTGCTTCTGACCTACTTCTTTCACTCTAGTTTATGAGACTGTCTGTGTATTTCATCGGCAGCTGTTTAAATGCCAGTATGCGTTTCCTTGAGTTGTCTCTCCATCCGCGTCTTTATGCCATTCTTGATTTCTGATTTGCATCCTCACAGCATTTTGGTGCAGCGTTGCCAATGCATAAACATTGCCTAGCCATTATGAGCAATCATAAAAATCACACACCTTCTTGCTATTCTATTCTATACTATTCTATTATTTCGTATTGTCCGAATGTGTCACCAGTAACCGACTATAAAATCTGGTTTTGGCTTCCTCTTGCCATTTCCTCCTTACTGGATCATGGTTACAGCATCTCATACAGGTCAAAAACATGAGGGCTGTCACACCAAACTATTAACTGATTTAGTTTACTGGCTTGAGTATTGACTTGGCAAATAGAAAAAAACTACAAAGCCAAATAATTCAGTTTACCGGTCAACAGTCATGCGAAAATGACAATAATATCAGGCATTAGCACATTGGTCCTTATTATGAGAAAGCGGATGAATTCCAAGTCTGTTCTGGCAAATGGTATGTAAATTAAACTCTTTAACTGCTGAAACAATGCTGTTGATGTCAGACTTCCGCACCACCAGTTATGGACGCACACATTGTCCCATAATGGCCCTGGACCTGCGTTTCCAACAGTGTTAAATAAAGCTGGGTAACACAAAGAAACAGATGCATTCCAGGCAATTACAAAATATTATCTTATTCTCACATAACCTTCCACACAAGTGATGAGCTCATTCAGCCCTACGAGCATACAGAGATCTCTCTCTTTAAATATTTAGAACTGTTGAACAGATAGAGGGCTTGGTTAATTTTCTGTAATTGGATTGGGAGGTTATCATTACGGAGGTGAGAACATTGCAGAGCCGATAAGAGAAAATTGAACAATTCACTTTAGAACTATTAAACAGTAGGGGGAGAATTGTTGACCTAGATGAGGAATTATGCATTGTAGTTCTCCTTTTTCACCCAGGAGAAAACTGAAGCAGACATCTGCATTAAACATTACACAATATTTTATATAAATATTGTACCCTGCAAATCAAATGAGTTCTGCATGAAAAGGGCAAATTTTCCAGTCAAAATTTGAAAAAAAAATCCTCAGAGAATGTATTTATTATCAATATTGTACCACGTTTATATTTTACTACTGTTGACAGAGTCCAGACATAAAAAATATCAGTATATGCACAAGTTTTCTATAAAAGTTAAGGATGTGACAAAAAAGGATGCATGTATTTGAGAGACAACATACTTTGTATGATTTCTGTGAATTAATATACGCAAACCGGAGAAGGGATGGCTCTTTTAGAACATAACATATTTAGTATATTTAATATTCTTTAATGAGAAATATGGATTATTATTCCATAATCATTATATTCCTGACTATGGAAAACTATGCTTTAAAAACTTTAAGAGAGACTTCATATGAGTATTTAAACCATCAAATATTGACATCAGTACGGTGAAAAGCTACAGTAAAAACTTTGTGTATGGTGGGATATATTAATTAAGTTATGGATGAAATGTTGGATTTCCCTTTTCAGTTTAACAGAAATGATTTAACGTCCGAGTAAAGTGACATTGAAATGTGTGTTCTTAGATTGTCACACAACCGAAAACTGTGTTGTTAACCGCCCTGACAAATTGGAATGGAGAAAAAAAACATCCAAGTAAATAAAATAAGTTATCAAAATCTTTGAAAGACAAGCAGGATTCTCTGCTCTCAATCGCTGGGGGTGTGTCCGGTGTTGGCGCTGAAGCCACGCCCACTCAAATTGAGTCCCCAGCCCAGTAGGCTATGTGAATACGTATTATGGGAGGATTTGAATTCAAACACACGCAATATTCATCAATAGATAATTCACGAGCAGGTTAAAAGGTATGTGTATATGGTGTGCTGTCCGGGGAGAGGGCTCCAAACATGGCAGTTTCTTCCGAACTCGGAGTACTCTCCCAGTGTCCGTGGAGAAGGATCCGGGCCCGGTATTAGCCCAAGCCCGGAGCGAGTTGTGGTTAAAATGGCAGCCGGCAATTTTCAAAGATAGCATTTGTGCACAGAGGGAGCTTAGCGAGACAGGCTTCATAGGCAGCTTAACGGAAGTCTATTTGAATTATAAACAATGAGCGTGTTTGCTATAACCAATAACATATTTAAAAACGTCAATACTAAGTTCTCACTAGAAATGCAACCAGAAGGTTTTGAGTGTGAAAATTAAACTCACAGTTATACAAAAACATGCTCCTACTGGTGTTTCGACCTCAATTGAATTTTTCGAGCTTGAGCCTTCTCGACCAATCACATTACTTCAAAAAAGAAGCCAAGTGTGAACATTGACAGCTTTGTCTATTTGAAGTCTCTCTTGAGCTGATAAGGTAGATGCTTGGATTGCTGGTAGCGAACCAGCCGGGTGGATTATCTGCTTGTGCTCGTCTGGAAATTTGTTAATTAAACTGAAACACGTCACAGCCTTCCATTCACGTCTGTGTTACCATTTGCTTGTTATTTGGCGTGAGATTTGTTTAGTTGGGCAGAGTGAGAGCCTAAAAGCGTGTGCGAAAAGCTTACAACCCTGAGCTTGTGATTGAGTACACACCTGATGCTAGGCGCTCTAGTGGTAGGGGAGGAGCCATGCATGCTTAGATGCTCCATCGCGTCATTGGTTTTAACCATACCCAAAAAGATCCTGAACAGAGAATCAGTGAAAAACTGTTTAACGGTTTATACCACAATTCAGCACTACGTACTCTTTGTAATGTGTTTCAACAATACATTTCTAACATCTATAATGTGTTTAGAAACAATTCTCCAAATTCTATGGACTTTATGGTTATTTTTAAATTACTTTTTAATATAATTTATATAAACAAAAAGGGGTTAATTCTTTCTGTTCAGTGTTAATTACTTTCCAATGGCATTTATGGTCGTCAGTGATTAGTTGCAGTGAAATGTTGCTCCAGCCTTTGGGAAAGAAATGCATGGTTGAATTTGATGGCTTTCTCCTTTAAAAATATTTGCTTTTTTCTTTCCTGTTACAAACATGCAGTAAGACCTGCAGATTTTACAGAGGAAGAGGACTTTTTATTCCAGTTCCAGCATGTGGAGGTTAAACGGGAAACCAGAATACGTTTTTTCATAGATAACAAAAAATGTGAAGAGGCAAAGATAGAAAGGGGGATATCAGCTGTATGAAATGGTTTCAGTGTGTTGACTTTTGCAGGTTGCAATCCTGATGCAATCGGATCAATTGTGATAGGTTAAAGGCACTGATGTCCTTTTATGTTTTTCAGAATTATTCTTAACAAACTGCCATAAACAATTTCAAAATGCCCACAAAAATTCTGATGTACCTGTATATTCTGTGTTTGTGTACACAGTTAGAGCATTACTAGCATTCACTCCACATGAAGGGTTCTGATATGATTTCTTTCTGAGTCCCTCTCTTTCAAAGAGATAAGCTCTTGCCTCATCCCTTCCCTGCTCTGCTCTGGCCTTCACCTCAGCATGGACCGGAGCAGATAAATTGGAATTCACACCCTGAGGCCAGTCTCACTCTCTCTCATTCTCTACCCATTCTCACACTTTATTCTCCTTCTCTGCTCTCTGCAGGTGAGACTGAGTGTTCTCGAGAAGGATCTTTGAGATCCTGTGCATCTCAGAAAGAGAGGCACCCCAACAGGGCACAATCGTGAACAATCAAACCAGATATGAAACAGGAGATGTGACATATGACAAAAGGATCAAGGAGATGAATCGACCTATCCTGCATATAGCATCATTTCTGTTCTACATTGTGCATCAAATGGTTTGAATTAAAGCATTTTTATGATTCAAGAGTTATATACTGTATTGTAAATGCAAGGTAAAGAGAAAATAGCAGAATGTCGTATTTCCTGTTGTATAAAACACAAAGCCATACATGTCCGCAAAGATTTAATTGTAATGGGTAACAAAATGTTTAAGGGTGAACAATTAATTTTAATTTTAAATATTATGTTTTAATATAATAATGTTCTTAAAGCAGCTATATCTCTCTCTTTTTCAATGCCTCTAGACATTGGCAATCCGTGGTCCAATATGAAAGAGATCGGAAAAATGTATCAATCGTTCTACAGGCAGACGATCAAAGTCAGACAGAGAGCTGACTAAAAAAAGCAAACTTTGCTGCTGCTGTGAAGTTTCTACCACCTCATCCATTTCGCATGAGTCTCACTCTGTTCCTTACTGTCTAATCTAGTGTATATACACCTACAAGCATATTTTCCTTTCAACACAGAGAAAACGTGAACAGAGGGTAAAAGGGTAAGCGAACACGCCCAACCCCCACTGGCCTTTCACCCGGGGAGGCAGAAAGAAGGGACAAATCTGTCGAAGACAAATGGAAATCGCTAAGAGATTGAAGGACAAAATGGAAGGTCAAAATGTAGGCGGAGGGAAAATGGAGGGAGAATACATATGCATTGGGAATAGGAGGGATGGACTATGTTTGAAACAGCATGCTATCACTTAACCAATTATATACTGTGCGCATTATGCAAATGCTTCCTATAAATAGAATTAAAAAAATCTAGACGTCATTTGTCAAATAATTGCACTGAGTAAAATGCTGTATCCCACAATGCAATGCGCTAGACATGACCTTTCATTTCCAGTGTGCCAAATCAAAATCAAATTAACCAAAAATAATCTTGATTCATTATTTGATTCAAGACATTTTCCGCCCAAAATATATTAAAAATGCAAAATAACCTTTTTACTTATTTCTGGATGGATGCCCATGACTGAATTCAATTGCAACCTGAACTGAGATCATGCGACAAATATGCATCATACTAATGTTGAAATAACACGGAATAATGCCTGCAGTTTCACTTCAAACAGAAATGATACGCAACCACTTAAAAACATCCTGTACAAATTGCACGATGTGACAAACCCATAACCACGTGACCGTCCCGTTTTGCTCACTTTGATCTTTTCGCCTGTTCTAGGCTCGTGCTTTGGTGCAGACGTGTTTAATATTCATAAACACACCCTCTTTCTTCTTCTCTATCATTCTTTTTCTTTCTATCACACACACATGCTGTTATGAGAGCACAATGAGCCCAGGTGCTCCTGTGTTAATGGATGATATGCTCATTATTCATGTTACGGGCATGTGCACTATTAGCGGTGTGAGTGCGACGATGGGTTGAGAGGGATTTAAACAGCCCTCTGGTCTTTTTTACTGACTGCTTTACTGAGCAAACACTCATTAAGTGGTGTCGATACAAGGACGCTGAGCCACGTCACCTCTCTGAGGGGGATTGAATTGTCCAATCCTATGGTTTTTAGATTTACTCCATCAAAGCATGTCCCTCCTCACACACGTAACATAAACACATGTTCACACACACACGTACAAATCATCCTGCGTTGCTAGGCTACACACTTAACTAGGTTAGTTAATGTACAACAGGGACCCTTTTCATAATGATTTCATGTTGGGTTTTGCAATTCAGAGATCTCGTCCCGTAGTCTTGTAATTGACCAAGAACCGAAGTCAAGGAGATTTCCGTAAACTTTTTTTTCGTAAATAACGCAGTAGTTCCTCAAATTTAATTTTTTTCATGAATTATACTGTTCATTGATGTTACCATAAGCTTTAGAGCTGAATTTGAGTGAGAGAAAAAATGAAATGTCAACGCTCCCTAAAAAACAAGCTTTTGGTCAGGTGAACCAGCAACTAGTGCAAGTGTACATTTGCTTTCCTAAAACAACCAACTAGTTAGTCTTGAAAATTGATTTGAGCAAATAGATTTTTTAAACCCTTATATTTGAATAGCGAATATTTGCATACTTTGATATTTGCATTTATCATGTCAAAGCGATAGTTCACCCGAATGAAAATTCTGTCATCATTTACTCACCCTCTTGTCATTTCAATCCTGTATGACAGCCTTGTTTCTGCAGAATACAAAAGAAGATATTTTGAAGAATGTTGGTAGCCGAACAATTGACTTGCATTGGTTTTGTTGTTCATCATACAATTGAAGTGAATGGTTATCGCTGTTGTTCAGTTACCAACATTTTTCAAAGCATTTTCTATTGTTTTGCAGAAGAAAAAATGTCATACAGTTCGAAATGACAAGAGCTCAAAATAAGATAAATATATAAATATCTTACAAAATCTGCTAATTACAGAAATCTGTTCTCAAGTCTTTGCATAGATCAATTAAACGGCTACGCAAACAAACAACAGAAATCTGTTTAAAGAAAAGACACATGAACTTCACATGTGTTTAACGTGTACAAAAACAACAGTTAAATGTGTCTTTAAGGAATATTTATCTGTAAATCCCATGTGAATTTCCATGCGAAACCCATGGGATCACATGTAAAACCCATGTGATGACATGTGCAACATGTGGTGACAAGTGAAGAACATGTGATCCCATGGGATTTTACATTTTCACTTGGGTTTAACATGGGAATTTACATGGGATTCATACAAATATGTTACAAAAACACACATTTCACACGTGATCACATTAGTTTTTTGCAAATGTGAATTTCGTGTTTTTTCTGTAAGGGTGTGGAGTTTTGTTATTTAACAGGTTTCTCTCATGAAGTGAAGTCAAGACTGTAGGTCTATCTCTTTTTCAAAATGTATGTAAAAAGTCAAGAGATTTTGTTTTCTAACACATTACTTTGACTTTAGTTCACTTGACAAATTCTTTTATTTTGGATTTAAGACATTTCCATTAATGACATTTCTCTATAATAAAAGAAAACGTTTACATGTTTACATGACCATACACATTACCACATTACTAAGCAGAATCAAAGTAAGTCTGTGCATGTAAACACAATCATTATCAACATCCAAGAAATGTCCAAGAACTGAATGCGAGTGTCTGTCTATGCATTAAATAGTATCTTAAATCAGAATCTTATGATGTATATACAATGGCAGTAAAGTAGGTTAAATGGTAGGTAAATGTTAGTTTTGTTCTCCATGCACGGAAGCTAAAATGTGAAAATGTATGTGTGCTAGAACCACACTTTACATCTGAATTCTTACAAATGATAGAGGCAGGCTTAAATACACACAAAGACAACCAGGCGTGCACAACAACGTGCCAGTAGTGTATAATAACCAATAATTGTATTACAATAATTGCCACACATTCGCTCGTAGCTGACATACCACACTACTGGAGGCCGCAGCTTGGATGGCCATCCAAATAAAAATAAATTGCGACAACTGGCACAACTGGCTTATGACCAGACTGACAGACGATCTGTGTAATCATTCTTGTTAATATCAATCTGTTGTCTACAGGCAGGGGACATCAAATATCTGCCAGTTCAGATGTGTCATATTTTGTGGAGTACACTGAGACTATGTTGATATCATCCTCACAGACACATGGTTTATTAGCATTAAATAATGGCGTTTTTATATTTTAACGCCACAGTGTTTGGAACTTGCTGTTGAAATAAATAAACCTTCACTTTCTGACAGTGTAAAGAGCTGTTAAACCCAGTGTGAACAAACGGTGCTCTACATTTAGCCAGACATGCCATTCTGAGAATTGGGCGGGCAACTAAAGTAATATAATAACCACTCAAGTACAATTTTGCCAGGAAAATCTAATTTTTCTATTTATAATGTATGAATCGCAACCACCGCAATGTACAGTAAGTAGTTCACTCAAATATGTTTACCAAAGCTGTCAACCTTAAGTATGTAAACCTATAAATCAAAGCACAAACTAGGAATCGTTTTCTGTATTTTGGCCAGATAAAGAACTGCTTTAGTGGATAAAATATAAAATACACACAGCAGGAAGAACAGGGTGTTTCGTAGCTAATCTGTGTTTAGCAATGTGATCAAATTAGCACACAGACAGATACACGCACACACACACACACGCACGCACGCACACACACACACACACACACACACACACACACACACACACACACACAAACACAAACACAAACACACACACACACACACATTCTGTTCATTCTGTGATAAGAGACTCACTAGAAAGTCCACTAACAGAACACAGATAACATACAGATCACTGTCACTGACAGACTAAAGACAAGATCGGCCATTAGACACAAACTCTCTTAAGCTTCACTCAAGGACAAGTAACTCAATCTTATTATCAGCATAATGAGTCAGCTTACCAGGGACCCGTTTCAATAAGCTTTTATTTGAAAACTTAGGTTTAATACTGAAAAAAACATTTTACGTTTATGATCCGGACCACAGAAAAAGTAACCAATAACAGCACATAATAGATGGGAACTCCTTTAATGGCTTTTAAAAGCTTTCCATTTCAAGAAGCTGCTTGATAATATACAACGATTTTGCAACCTCTGGCTACTTTTAAAATGCTAAAATAAAACTTGATTTGATTTCCTTAGGATGCTTATAATATTCACAACATAATGTGGAAAGATCATTTAAGATATAGTTTTGAGGAGATTACTATTATTCTAAAATGTAAAATAAAGAATGAGTAGCCTAAATGTTTAAAACATTTGAACCATAATGTCTATACACTGCATATATAGTATATACCTGTAACTGTATAAAGAACAAGATCACAAATAAGTTGCTGTTCTTGACTGTGTCTTTCAGATTACTGGAGCTTCTTATTTCCGTGCAAAAGATTTCTCACAGCCTCAGTTCTGTAGAGAAAAATCAATGGACACACAGATGTACTCTAGTTGAAATGCTATCCATTCATTACTTCTGATTCAATAAATCTCTAGCTCTTTCTCTCCACACATTTTGAGTCCCCTGCATTCTGCGTGGAATTTCTTTTTATATGTGAGGCTTAGAGAGAAGATGGCTGAAGGTAATTGAGAATATGAAGTCTTATTAAAGCACACATGCAGGCAGTCTGACATCAGATCTCATTTGGACAGCTCCCACATGACAGTATAAAAGATTCTGTCACAATCGATGGACTAGAGTTTGGCATTATCAAAAAAACCTTGTTTGAGTAAAGGATTACCGAATCAAGGCCAAATGTATGTGGGCACCTCTAAACACCTCTTGGGTGAATGCCGACATCAGTATCCGACTTGGTGCTGATGCTGACAAGCCATGGTCCAGCATCGAGCAGAAAGTCCTCCCAAGGAAGGACCAACTTCCTATAAACAGATGTAACAATGAAAAAGTATGATGCCTTTATATAAACACACATATTTGAACTGCATGGTAATGCTGCGCATGTCCGCACCTGCACGCATACACAGCGGCACACACCCTTCAGTTCTATATCAGAACTAGGTCACTGCTTCTCTGGCACACTCAAGTATGAATTTCTGCATAATAGCTCTGCATGCTCCACTTTTCATCACTTGTCCTTTTCCCCCTCCATTTCGAGTGATAATTTTTCCTCCCCTGATGCAGACACACAGACAGACACACACACACAAGCGTATTCACAGACAAACACATAATAATCCCCCTTAAGTGACTAGCTCCCCTGTAAAAGCTCTCTTCTCAAGTTTCTAATGAAAGATTACAACATTATGCTCAGGAGTCCAAAGGATCGATTCCCTCATGAATAAATAAACAATACTGCTTCATCTGGGCATTTCTGGAGCGTTTGTATGAGATGGGTTCAGCAGCACTGATGGCCTTTCTAGTGTGGCCTTTCAAATGTATAGAAATAAATACATTTTTAAGGATTTGTCAAACTATTAATCGGCAGGTGTCTAAAGGTGTGGAAATGAAAGGGCAATGAAAAGGGAACCATAAAAACAGTGCTTGCAAACGCTTTGTCGCACAAATATAAGCAATAAGGTACTAGGGGCTGTGACTTATCGTGAGTAAATCATGGCTGTAGGCTGATGTTAGGCACAAAGTGAAGGTTTTATAAAATGGTTCCCACAAATTGCAAATATTAAAGCAAAACAGAACAATTTTATCAATGCAACTTTCATGCATTAGAATGACTAAAAGCCTTCCTTCAGCTGGGAAAATAGTCCCTGATCGACTGTGAACAGCAACACTATGTTTTGTTTACATGGTCTCATTTCAGAAAAGCGTGTTCATGAAATTATAATGTTTAACTCTTCTGGTACTGTTTAGAGTAGAAACTGACCAACTTTTTATTTTTCCATTTAAAAAAAAATATTTTTTATTAATTTGACAGGTGTAAGAGCGCAAAAAATGTTGATTGGTTATGTTTTGTTGCTTTCTTTATTTTAGGAACAGCAGAACAATTATTATGAGACATAAAAGCAAATTATATTAATCGAAATGTTATTATTTGTATGTTAATCACAAACTTTGAAGACAAACTGTCTGCTTCAAGTAAGAGCTATACTGTGCAGACTTGATACATACAGCACTGGCAATTGTAATGAAAACATTTTTCATACAAATATTTCCCACTAATAAACAAGATAATAAACTGCCAGATAATTTCATGCATATTTTCGTCCTGCCGTTCACAAAAATCAAACCCGCATCCCTATCTCCTCTGCTCGTAATGAGCATTTATGTGATATCATAGATGTGCCATAATAGGTTTAAGCGTGAAAGGCGAGAGAACCCAAGAGACTTCTTATTACCAGATCCGCACAAGAGAGATACCCAGATTAGCTGCCACTCACCAGTTTAAGAGCTGCAATCTAAATTCACCACAGCAATGAGGGTCACAGGTAAAAGCATATACACGTTATTTTGTAGCCTATATGTGTGAAAGAGACAGAAAAGGTGTTGGGATAGAAGTGATTTAGTGTGTGTGTGTGGCTGTATTTTGATTGAACTGTGTTGGCACGACAGGGCCGGCTCTATGTTTAATGCCAGTGTCGCGCCGTGTCTGGATCTTGTGCTTTTATAGATCTGTGTGCCTAAGCAGGAGGAAGCTGTCAATCACAAAGTCAACACAGAAATGCTAAAGGCTTTTAGGCATCACACGCAAAAGAGAGACACAGGAGGAGTCAATCTTTTTTTGCTTCTCTGCTGGAGCCCAAATGGTAGAAGAAGGGAAAATGGGGTAGAAAATAAGAAAAGAATCTGAGGATATGAAGCTGTGACACCGACAGATGAACTAAGGGTACAGATATAACACATGTAGTGGATTCCTTATATTGTAATACATTACTGTTAAAGGACTTATATAACATGTAATAGCAGATAAAATAACACCTTTCTGTTAAAACTGTTTCCTACAGGTAAGATTTTGAACAAGATATGCAAATACAGTTTTTTCAAATTATTGATCGCGATTATCCGTATATATTTGGGAAATATTTAGATGTATTCATTTATATTTACAGAGAATTGAATTATATAATGCATGCATTTGTATGTGTTTATGAATATAATATGAATATGCACAGTACACAGTCATATATTATGTAAACACAGACTTTTATTCTGGATGCGATTAATTGTTATATTTTATGAGATATACTTTTATAACAAGTTTTAAGAAACCTCCTGAACTGTCTCACAATATGGAGGCAGCCGAAGAGGTGAAGCAAAACCGAACGGGACAAAGCTTCATTTTCTCAAGCAATCACATGGTCCTTGGTATGAGAAAGTCAGTTATATAGCAATGATCGTAATGATCACTGGCCAGCACATTGGAGCTTTATGCCTCCGTCAACAAAATGTAACACGCCTTGGCCGTCTGAAATGAATCTTAATGACGAGACTGTATATAAAGAGGATGAGCGTGATATTGTGAGCTAAAATATTGTTGGTTATGGGGAGGATATTCAAGAAGGAGAGAGGCGGAGAGATATTCGGATGCTGTCTCGGACCACAGGGCTGTTAGTAGTGTCTTTCACGGGGGAGTGAATTCTAATCAAACCAAACAGCTTGTCGTCACAGGCTCATCATAATCGAATTAATTGCAATCTAAATAATTATGACATTAGCCCTCTGATTGCACGGCTATAAATTCTCGGAAAAGCTCCGGCCTCAAGTCGCAAGGGACTTCATCGCCATCTCTCTAGATTTGAAGTGGCTGGCCATGACGTGTTTCTTTTTCTTGAACTATCCCCCAAAACAAGCTTTTGCAGAACTCTTACACCTGCCCATTTAAGACTTAAAGGATTTGTCATTTTAATTCAAGGCTGGTCCGTATTGTGCAATATAGTGTAGGTCTTGAAGCTCTAAGAAGTGCAAACAGTGCATCCATAAAAGAGATATAACGATACATCGGCCAATAATCAGTATCAGTCGATAAAGCTGATGAAACCCAGATCTACATCTCGTTTCAGCTCGCATTACAGTCTGACTAGAAGACATCTCAGGTTGGATTAAAGAGCATCACCTCCAGCTGAACCCTGCCAAGACAGAACTACTCGTGTTTCCGGCACACCCCACGGTGAAACAAGATCTCACTATCCAACTTGGCAATACCACAATCACTCCTTCCAAAACAGCCGGGAACCTTGGAGTCATACTTGATGAACAGCTGCCCTTCAATGATCACATTGCAAAGACAAAGCGGTCATGCCAATAACTAGTAACTTTGTGTTATCAACTATTGTATTTGTAGTGGAGCAGGCGGGGCGAGACCGTGGTTCGAGACCGGTGGGTAATTGTAAATGACCGCCAGTTGTGTGCGCGCCGGTCTCCAATCACATAGGAGATTGGGAGCATATAAGAGAACGAGCGACCGGACCGTCGATGAGAGAGGACCGGGCCCGAACATGTTTTAGGTTTGTATTTATGTTTTTGTGTTATGATTTGTTTTGTTCGCCGGCGGTCGGCCGTGAGGGGCCACCGGCTGTTATTATTTATATTAAAACCTTGTTTAAGTGTCTTCCTGTTCCCGCCTCCTTCCTTCCTTTTAATGAGCTTTTCTACAGTATTATTGCTCCTGTATGATATATCGCTTATTGCTCCCTGTAAGTCGCTTTGGATAAAAGCTTCTGCTAAACGGCAATCTTTCACACTATCGGCTATCGGATGGTAGTTTGAGAAAAACAGCTGATGAACAGGGCTGATGTATCCTGTCAATCAAAAGTGGATGGGACAATGCGATGAATTTATATATATGAGGAGCTCTTTTTCAAAACGCATTAAGTGCCAAAGTAAAACGAAATGAGTTTGTCATTCCATTTTGCTGTGTACTAAACCTATTCACTGCTCCATCAATGTTTCATGCCAAATCGTTATATTTCCTTGTTTAAAATGTACTGCAAGATGCAGTTTCTTTCCAAAACGCTATAAATCCCGAACCTGTTTTTAGCCTAAATGCGATATGTCCTCTCGACCAATCAGAATTCGCTCGTTAGTGGAGTTTGTATGTGGTAAGAAATTATTGGAGCATGAAATTGAAAATATTTATTTTATTTTACTATTTAGTTTGTTACTTTTTATTTTATTTGGCTGTTATTTATTTCATGCATTTGCGTTTATTTGATTTATATTAATTTATAGTATGAGTCTATGATCTCATATGTTTCATGATCTCTTGTTTGTTTGTTTTTAAAAAGAAATAAACCAAAAGATTTTTGAGAAAAAGGTATAGGTAAAAAAATGTCATTTTCATGAAAACTATTAAAGTGGATTTATAGCATTTTGGAAAAGAGCTCTTCATATAGAAAATGTAAAGAAACATCACTGTTTGATGTTCAATATTAATAGACATTATATTAATTAATTACATTCAGAAAGTTAAGAAATATAATTTTCATCTTAAAAACCGCTCTCAGTACTTGCAGATATCACAAATATCATCGGTTTTCGGTATCGTGGAGTAATTTAGCATTCTCCTATCCATAAATAATACATATTACTCCAGTTGGTTAATATGTGTCTGTTGAAGCAGAACAATATGGTTGTGACAGAAAGGGATTTAAAATTTGATTTTTTTTGCGAATTACGTATAGAGTTAAATGCAGTAAGTTAAAATATGCTGGCACATCGCTAACATTGAAGCTCTTGGTTCTCATTTGTCTTGTGACTAGTTGTCATTTGCGTGTTTCGTCACATGATACACAAGATTTGTTATAAACATAAATTACAATTTTTTGTTTAAATGAAGATGGAAAGCCATTTACATCTAGGATGCCAAGAGGGTGTGAGTAAAATCTGAGAGAATTTTCATATTTTGATTCTTCGATTCCTTATTGAGAGGTAAGACCTCACCTTTCAAGTGATTGAATTAACCTAGTCTTCACAACATCAGTACTAACACGCTTAATAACGCTCACACTATGGCTTAAATTTTGGACTTTTAGTTGAAAGCACTACAGGAAATTCTTTCTTGTGAAGCCCTTCTTTCGCACAATGTTCTCTAATACCATTCCACTGCCTTACATCGAAAAAAGGTCATTTTATATAATGACTAGTGTACTCGGTGACTAGGAGTGGAGCAGCAACCAGACCAGCAGCACACAACGCTGTTCACCAAGCACAGTTAGATGATAAATGCAGACCATTTACCCTTCAGAGCACATTCATCCATTTTATCCCATAGAGCTGAATCTTGTTCTGACTGTGTGGAACAATACAATAGACCTGGATTTTCACAATGTCTGCCGTAATAATTTCTCCAGTCATTTCAATACGGTTCAACGACATAGACTCTTTCAATTTGTACAAGGTGAGTGTTTTCCACAGTCTACAATTGATTCAATTATACAGATAATATTGTATTGTAAAAAACAGTATTTTACATTTAAACATCTCACAAAAGATCATATTCGATAAAGCATTCAATGCAACTCAACGTGAAGAGTGCCATAACGTTTCGCAGATCTCGAAATCGTTGATTTCTTACTTTAATAAAGAACACACAGAACAAGCAAAATTGTGTTACAGCAGTGAAATGAGAACTTAGAAGCCAAGTCTATTTAAAAGTGAATGAGATCAGCATTCTGCTGTCCATTAGGATATTAGCTTTCAAGATAATCTATGCTACCCCGGACACAGAAGAGAGCCAGAGGTAATACACATTAGTGTGAATAAAATTACTTCATCTTATTCAAATCGGGCATACAGTGATATCCAGCCATTTCTCTACAAGTTTTAGGTTTACAACTGCTGAATTGTTAAGAATTAGGTTTATTGGTGTATTACCGAAGGATTTCCAGCACTTTAAAAAATATATATTTCTAAACCATATATATGGCCAAACTTTTGTAATTGTAACATGTTATACATTTGAGTGAATGTTTATAAAAAACCATAATGAGTAATTTTTTTATGATTTTAAATGTTAACTGTACAAAGTAGAGATGTTAGTGGCATCTAGTGGTTCCGGTGCGAATTGCAGCCTATGGTTCAGTCCTCCCCCTCTCCCTCTCAAACACTACAGCGGCTCTCACAGGACAAACCAGTTTGTCAGTTAGGGCCGGGCTACAAACAACATGGCAAAAGCAAGGGGCTTATTATATTCAAAGGTAATAAAAACATTCATTATATAAGGTCTTTATACACTTGTGAAGACATAGTTGTGTGTATTATATTGTATTTATGGTCAATAGCTCCACCAAAAAATTACACATAGGACCTTTAAATCAATAAAAGGGACAGTACAAGATTGAGTTAAAAGTAACATAAAATGGGTTGTCCTTAACTAGACAAAAAGATGTGTTCAGGTAAGGACAGATTGTGTTGTTTTAACACAACAGTGTTTAGAGTGTAGAACAGTTGATATTGTTTATGAACTTTAACCCCATTATCTCATATAGGGTAAATTGAACATTATGAACATTCAATCCATAAATTCAGCTTAGTTTCACTGTGACAACAAATTGTGTTCCAACAATATTACAGTGACTGGAAAAACATGAATTTAAAGTAAATCAAATCCAAAGTCTCAGCCGAAAGGGAACACGAAACGCATCTTATTCATATTCAATTCAAATGAAATCATCCCATGATGCACGCAATATGGTATTTTGCAGTAAACAACTATAAGGAAATGTGAATTCTGAACATATTCAGTTACATCAGTGATCTCTGACCGTTGTGGTTGTCTGAATGGATGGATTAATACAATCAAACCTAAACCGCCTGCAATGATACTTTCAATATATGCTGCTTCATTTTCTCTGCTGTAGATGACTTCATACGTCAAAAAATTACTTTGGTCATGCACAGACGTCTAGCTATTTTCAACTCCAAAGACTTGTTTGCCTTGTGTTTGTGTGAAATTAAGTACAGAGGAGATCACACATAACAGAAGGAAAATTCAGGTGAATTTATTTCCAGTCTAATGATCAAATAATTATACAACAAACATTCTGGCATTAGACCTGAAACACTTTTAAAATAGATCCTGCTTTGTAGAAATAGCCAACATCAGTCAAAACTGTCCTGTGAGAGCTCATCATATTGTATTTATAAAATTTAATATTTAATTTGTGCTTTTATCACTAAGTATCTTTGATGTGTTTTTCACTCTTTGTCTGCTTTTTCCTGACTTACAGTATAACAGGAGACCCACACATACACAACTTAAAAACACACATAACATGTTCCAAAAAAGCCCCAGGACATTTTGGTGTACGGCACTGACAGTATGGTCCTGCCTCAGTCCATGAGAATGTGGGGCAGCTCCAGGCATCCCACGATCCTCATATCCACAGTTGGTGATCTAGTTTTGCAAGCATGGACACATGGGATCTGTTCATAATTTATGTAGAACCCTGGAATGTCTCCACAGTGTGCCATGGATTATCAGTGAAGCCTGAACCACAATGGATTCATAAGGCCTTAAAGGGGACGTTTCATGAAAATCTGACTTCTTCCATGTTTAAGTGATATAATCGGGTCTCTGGTGCATCTATCAACCCAGAAAACATAAATAATGACAAACCAGTAACCTCGTGATATGTGAATCTATCTCAGCAAGCCTGTGAGAAATCGAGCCGTTCGGATTTCACTCCCTTTCTGACCGAGGTAGCCGTTCTTATTATAATATTACTGCCCCTTTTTCTGAAGTGTCCACCCATGGTGCCGCCCCATTTCTTTTACTTTCACTATAAAATGCGATGCGTTTGTCTTGATGATCTTCACTTATAGAAAGCAGAGTGATTGGTTTGTAAATACACGACCGGTTTGTCATACCTACACTCCTGTTAGAATCTCCCGTTTTTCACACGCATCTTCCGCCAACCTCCCGTTTTGTTATTTCACCAGTGAAACACCGGGACGCGATAGCGGGTCTCACCAAGGGACCAAGGGGACCGACACAACTTCACGAATGGCCCCGGGGGAAACAGGTATGCTTATAGAAAACAATGTGTTTGGTGTTCAGAGACAAGACACAGTGTTTCTCATTTGCTTTATGTGACCCTTCTTTCGTGGGGACATTCAGTTATAAAAAGCAGTGTTATGGTTTGTAAATACACAACCGGTTTGTAATGTGTAATTTCGCATATAGAAAACATGACGCCTTTGTTAGGAGTCTATAAAGGAATCATAAAATCACTCATAGTTTGGACAGCAAGATGAAGATGAGATAAGATTAAGCTAAAATATCTAAACAATATTCATAAATGTGTGGTGCAGCTCAGTGCATCATGAAGGCTGACACTGCTGGGGGTGGGGTTTGGAGAGAGAGTACAAATACATGCGATCCAGCCAGATTTTTAATTTATTCAAGATCTGTTCATGTCTACATCAGAGGAATTGTTTAATTCTGTTTCCATGTGAAATAAAATGTACAGTACTTGTTAGACTGGTATGGGTGGGGTACTTTTGACGAGAACAGCATTGAACAACGAAGGCCATGTGTTACACTATAGGATGTTTACTACATTTTACCATAATTAAGTATGATTTTACCAACAGCAATAGGATTTAAGACACTAATCTCATATGATTACATTTATATAACCCCTCAGACTTTATTAAAAATAACAAATTCTTGATGAAAAATTATTAAATCACTGTGCGTTAACATGAATATCTTCACTGTCTTTCTAAAATCTTGGATGTCCTAATTAGCTGTTTTTCAGGATTTTTTTAAATTATTGAATACTGTGTTGTCAAAGTTTACAGGACTTTATACTGGTTAGATATTTGGAAAACCCAGTAACAAACATAAAGGGTGACTAATAATAATGATTAAGGGCAAAAATGAATTCATGATACAATGTTTCAGAAGGACAGCAGCAATATATGGATGATTTTACAATACGCAACTTTAGCTTCCCCGAGTCTGAACTACTTGTTTTTTATAAACATGATTTTAACACATGTCCTCCATAAAAAATGTAACATTACTTCAACTTGCCTCCAGGAACAGGTATAAAACAAGAATAAATTACTTGACTTTCCACAGGGAGCGATTGGTACACACTATAGCGCAGGTCTGCCGGAGGTCTATATGGATTTGGCATCAACAGTATTTTTCTGGCTTTAATTAGGTGAGAGGAACAACAGAGATCAAAATGGAAAACAATGGGTTCATTTCAAATTATTACTATTTCTACACGTTATTATCTTTACACATAAAGCTTTATGGTCTCTAAGCCCGAGGAAAGAAAGTCAATCCCAACAGAACATTAATGTTAACTCTAGTGCTCAATGTAGTCAGTCATTATCATCTCTGAATCATCTCACGTAAAAATCGTATTCTCTTAATCACTTTACACAGTATGTAATCTCATGTGAATCACTTCACAGAAACATCATAGACCATTTGCAGGCTATGAAGATCCATCTCACATCCAAAACACCTTGAACAATATCATCCTCTCACAAACCCAGGAAAATCATTGTAGAACTGAAACGTATATACACAAATGCGAATACAAAGATAATTTTTCTAAAATCTTTTAGACAACAAACACTGTGTTAGAGTTTGGCTTTAGTATAAAATATTATAAAAAAATTCAAAGGAAATGAAGTGCAGCGAAAAGATAACCAGCCACATGGATGCAGGCTGAAAATGAATGAGTCAATGTAGATTTGTGTTTAGATTGAAAAGGAACCATTAAGTGAATTGCATCAACGTGTATATGATATTTATGCATAGACTATTTCCGTAACAGTCACCATTTATAAATTCAGCATCTTTAAATTCTGCAATCCTGTTTCAACATTCTAAGTGAAACAGGAAATGAGTGATGGATCAAGAGCTCTCATGAATCCATGAGAGGATGTCGGTTCAGGACTATCCTGACATCCTTTATTCATATCTTCAGACCAATTACCGTCATCTCTGCTTTTACAGTATATTAAGGGTTAATACGGAAGACTCGTATGAGCGGCACAGGAAATTATGTTGAAAAGAGAGAGACGAATATATAAGAAAGCAAAGGAGTTTAGCTTGGATGGTGCAATATTTGAGGTGCCACTTCAGGCACCAAGATTCTGCAGTTCATCTCTTATTCAGTAAAACCAAATCTTCAATATCTGACCTGAAGATGCTCCAAAGAGCTCAGAGAGGAGTGGTTGCTTGTGGATGTGTGTGTTAGTGTGTGTTTGTTTTCTATAAGAGAAGAGCTGGAGAGAGAGAAGAGCTTGAGAGAGAGGGTTGACTTGAAAGGCTTCTTTGACATTGGAAAATATTTGCTTTGTTCCATCAGTTAGATCATATTGATATACTGTATAGCACATGAATAAAACATTTCTTCAGCTTCAAGGCTACGATGGTTCTTTTGTCTTGTTTACACAAGGTTTGGAAAGAAATCGTCATGGGAACACACAACATAATAACTATCTTCATGACATATCCTACATGTTACAGATGGAGTTTTCATTTTTTATACGATTCGTACATATTTACTTGTCTGTTAAAGTGATAGTTAACCCAAAAATCAAATTTCTGTTATCATTTACCCACGCTCTTGCCTTTATGTACCTTTATGACTGTATTTCGTCTGCAGAACAGAAAAAGAAGATATTTTGAAGAATGTTGTTAACTAGCCCGAATTTACTTCTATTGTATGGACACAAAACCAATGCAAATAATTGGGGTCCGGATAACAACATTTTTCAAAATATCTTCTTTGGTGTTCTGCAGAAGAAAGAATGTCATAGAGGTTTGAAATCACAAGAGGGTGAGTAAATGATGACAGAATTTTTATTTTTGGGAAAAATATCACTTTGAATGGGATAGCATCACATTTACTCTTGTACATTTGTATATCAACAAAAAGGTTTGCATCTCAAAATAAATGAAATCAGCCAATTTGTTATTCAAAACATATGATCATGTGTTTTGACTATGTGCAATGGAGCATCCAACCAAGAGTGGGCACAATAAAAAATTGGGAGTATAAAATACTACAGTCAAAAGGTCCAGGCTGCTTTCCCTCTGGCAGTGTGTGTGTGGAGCACAGAGTAGGCAGAGACAGAGAGAAGTGTCATACAAAATTCACGCCATTCTCTGAGCATTTTCGGATTACTGTGACGGATACATGACAGAGTCCCTCAGGAACCTGGCTAACACACACGCATTCACTTGCGCACTGCACATCGACGCACTCACTGTCTCTGACGGCAGTGAGGAAACAGTTGGGAGTCCTCCCACGTGACATTTAACACACTTCTCCAGTATGACACATTACTTACAACATCTCAATGCTGCGTCAAAGTGCTGCTGCTGACTGCACACTACACTAAGAAACACACACTCCCAGAAACCCACACTCCTACATTTTCATTTGTTTTTTGCTTCAGTGTTTCTGTGTAATCCAGAGTTCAAATTTTGTGTCAGTGTGGATGTGATGTTTTAAGTGAGTGGATACCCAAGATGTGTCCATGTGCGGCAGGGCTGGGAACCGAGAACCATTTTTTTTATTTTGAACTAAAAAAGTCGAGAAAGAGGTTTTTATTCTTTTTTGCTTCGGTCCCTGAATGTTTGAATTTTCAAGTGATGTGTTTTTATAGCACTAAAGAAATGCTTTAAGGTTTTTGCTGAGTTGCGCTTTTGCAATTCAATTAATACTACAAAAAGAACACGTCTTTCAGTTGAGTCCAATTAGAGAATAAATGACTCTATGAGTTGTTTCTTCAGGGAATGGCCAAAAGAGACACAGCGATCAATGGGTTATTAGTTTGAATCAATCCACTGAATCATTTACCGACTGAATCAATGAGAAACGTCCTTAACTTAATCATTTTCATCAGGTTTTTTTCATGGTCATACATGTTGTTCAGAGCAATTAAATCAAATGGAATTAAGAAACAAGTCAAAGATGACCAAGTAGTTTAATTCTAATTTTCTATACCTTGTTATGTTATGTTAATATTAATTAAAGGGATATTTCACTCAAAAATGAAAATTCTGTCATCATTTATTCACCCTCTTGTCATTTCAAACCACAAAAGAAGATATTTTGAAGAATGATGGTAACCGAACAACAGAGGTACCAACTGACTTGCGTCGGTTTTGTGCCCATACAAAAGCAGTGAATGGAAACCAGCATTGTTCATTTACCAACATTCTTCTAAATATCTTCTTTTGTGTTTTGCATGAGAAAGAAAGTCACACAGGTTTGAAATTAAAATAGTAAATGATGCTGGAATTTTTATTTTGGGTGAACTATGCCTTAACCAAATCGATGATTTAAAAGTGAATTGAAACCAGAATCGTTAAAGTCCCTGCCATTCCTATTCACAATGTGAGTGTGGTTATGAATTCATTCTTTATAATTGTATTAGATGAGTGTATGATTCTGTGAGTTGTTTTGTACATGCAAGTTAAGTGGATCAGCTGGCAATGTGACCAACCATAACCGCAGGAGAACACACATGAAGACAAAAATCTGCCAGCACCCTTAGGACTCAAAACAACTCATGTGCAAACACATACTCACACATGCATTCTCATTGCACATTCATTCATGTGCAAACGGTGCAAATGGAATGCTTAACAAACTAAATTAAGGTAAAATTGATTTTATTAAACGGTTGATGATAGAATCCATTATGGCCGCCTGACTGAGGACTAAAATAATTAGTCTTTGACTCATTCTTATTCACCACAAACTCTTAAAATTTTTCCTATTATTGAGTTTGGTTGAGATGCTTATTTTGTTGGACCTGATTCATTAATCGTTGTCTTCTTCTGTGGGTTTGAAGTTGTGCGCTGATGGTTGGTTGAATAGATGTAAATTGCTGAATGAAGTACACCAAACACTGATTAAAAAACAACAGGAGAGAAAAATGAGAGGAAAGAACGAAACGTTCTTGTTGCAATCAGGAATTCTTTCATAACAGTGGGAGTTTCCAATAAAAATGATTTAATACAAGCTTCCCTTTCCCAGAATTCAGCACTTACGTATCTAGCGCCCACAGAAAAACAGATCCGACAGATCAACAATGGACAGATAATTAAGCCCAAAGTCAATTTAGTAATTTATCCCGAGACCATCACAAGGTTTGACACATCCGAGATATCGTGATTCAAGAATATTGAACTGCTTCCGGAAGGTCCCACCTCTAATTCCTCACGGTAGTATGTAATTATGTCACACATGCAGGGTAATGGGCATCTCCGGCTTTATCAGGAGAGGTTTAAGGTGTAATTAGTAAGTAATTGACAATGTTGCAGTGATATTCTGATAACTATATTCTCTACTGCCTTCACTTGCTTGCGTAATAATTTGTCAGCACAGGACAGGAATTATTTTCTCCCGATATGCATGTGGTTTAACATATTTTTTGTGCAACGTGTAATACTTTTTCTATGTGCAGATAGGACTTATTTCCTGTAATTGTGCAATGTATTTAGCATGTTCTAGGGAAAATAGAAAGGTTTAAATCATTAGTTAAAAAAATGCTGTATGTGTTTAGTTAACCCCATTTTGTCGGGGGCACCGATGAGGGCTTGAGCAATGATCATCCAGAGCCAGTCAATAGCGGGGGATCAGCTCCAACTCATCCCGTACCCGCTCTGCAATCCTCCAAAAGCCCTCACCGCCGCGTGAAACGGCGTGGACGTCGTAGCATGTCCTCAAACGGCCTCAAGCCGGTCCCGTCTGGCCTTCCAGTATGCTCCGAGCCGATCCTGTCCGGCCTTCTGGAGGTCTTTGAGCCGGTCCCGTCCGGCCTTCCAGGGGTCTCTGAAGTGTCATGATCCGGCCTACAAGATAACCTACCCTGAATCCCGTGCCGAAGCATGCACAAAGCTCCTTCCCGAAATCTGCCCGGAGTCCCAAGAATTTTTTGGGGGATGGCACCATAGGGACAGTGCGGCCATCCCCCTCCAGACTTCCGGTGCGGCCATCACCCTCCAGGCCTCCCGAGCGGCCAGCGCCCTCCAGGTTGTTGTTCGTAGGTGCGCGCCTTCCGGGAGGGGGGAGTACTGTAACGGTCCTGTTTGCCCCTTTGTGTTCCCCTGCCAGCTTTCCCTGTGTTTTCACTCCATGGACTCTTATTCACCGCACCTTAAACATTCTACACACTACACTCTCCATAATCCTTTGCACCAGTTTGTTACCATCTTTGATTAAACCCGCACATTAAAATGATGTTTGCATCCACACCCGATCTTCATTCCCTGGACCCTTTATATTCCTTGTGTTCATTGTCAGGTCTTGTTGTTTCATGTCCCGACACATTTACACCGCCTCCCTTGGATTCCTTTTGTACATACCCGTGGATGTTTATTGTTTACCGTACCCGTGGATGTTTATTGTTTACCGTACCCGTGGATGTTTATTGTTGATCATAACCGTGGATGTTACCAGTTCCTGTTTTCTGTGGATGTTTCCTGTTGACTGTTTTTCTGTGGAGTTTCCCTTATAAAGTGGTTTTGATTTAGTTGGTGGTTTTCGTGTTTGTCGTGTTAGTAAATGTGTCATTACATTGCCCATACTCTATATTATTTAATTCTTTACTTTATTATGTATGTTCATTCATTACATTTTTATTGAATTGTATTTTTATTAATTTAGTTAAGTAATTTAAAAGATTTAAACCAACAAAATAAAAATAAAAGATTTAGAAAAAAATAAATCACTTACAGGCGGGTATAAGTTTAAGTGCTAATCTCCGGTTGTCCTCCAGGTCACTTCATAAATCTGACTTCTTACGATTCACTTAGTGCTTTAAGATTATTCCAGAGCACTCATAGATCTACGATGATTTTCAATTGCTACTTAAGTAACGATGGTTTTGGGAAACAAATGGTAATATTATGAACACTCGCACGATGGTTTTTACGATCAATTTAGGCTTACGATGCTTTTGGGAAACCCAGCCCTGGTAGTTTTGGAGGGAGGAAGTTGAAATACCAGTTGGATTTTGAACGACAAAACTCTGACAAAAGGTGTTTGTGATATTGTGGTTTTTGACTGTGTTACAAGGTTATTTTATTTTGCTTAAATTAAAACTTTGAAAATATTCTGGGCTGCGATCCCGAAACCTTCTTTACGCTACGTCATAATTAAGTTATACCTTAGGATGTACCTTATTGTTAATATTTATTTCCCGAAACCATCTTGGTTAAATATACCTTCTGTTAGTCATACTTTCATAAGGTTGGTCTGGACCGCTCTCAGCTAATGCCTACCTCATCGCCTTTGATGGTTCATACTGCAATGCAATAAGCTTTTCAATATCGCAGTTTAATTTCAGATATAGAATTTAATATAATAATTTAATATAAAATTCTATTAAGTAATACATTTACAATTTTACTTTAACTTAGTTTCAATTTTACAAATAAAATGCTCTGGTTTAATAAGTGTAGGCTAGTGAAGTGTTTTCATGAATAAAATTGTCATACACTGATGGTTGTTAGAACTTTTAATTACAGCCTATTATCCCAAGGCACATCAGCTGACAAATCATTTGACATGAAAGGCTTTGACTATATAAAGGGAATGAATGTTATGGGGAGTTTGTTCAAACTATGCTAGCGAGACAGCGAACGTTGTCTTAAAGGCCCCGTTTTTTATTGTGTTTTTTGGGTGTTTAACAATGGATGTTCATTCTAGGTTCAAAAAACCCTTTATATTTAACATATTTCAAGTCTATCATCCAAAGGTGTCTCTCTTCTCATGAAACGACTGGATTTCTTCTGGTTTCTTCAAAGTCCCGCCTTCCAAAACGCTCTGATTGGTAAAGCTGACCAGGTCTGTCGTGATTGGGTTCCCACTTAGAGTGTGTGTGTGAAGATTTCCCACTCATATCATATTAGGGAGTTGCCCTACTCAAGCTATGGTGATTGGTCGGTCCCCTCTCAGTGCACGTTAAATCATAAGCTTTCGCTTTTAGAAATAAACAGTAACAAATATTGGCATCAACTTCACTTCATCAGTTAAAAACATTAGATTTCGATTGAACGGATGTCTGCTAGTGCATACGCAAACGTCAATCTTTGTTAGAGATCGCAATTTTTTTCTACTATGGTGAGGGAAATGACACACTAATAACAGAGTTGGATAATAAAACAAGCAGATTGACTAGGTGACGGCAAGCAGGACATCAGAGGACGTTTCGTAGAAGTGTTTAAGATAGAGGTATGCACACACCCACACAATATCATTGTATCACACAGAACAGCTTTCACAGCCAGTGATAAGGTCATGGAAGCAGTTATTTGACCGTTGGTTATCTTAGAATGTGTGTAGCTGAATTCTTATTACCAGCTGTAGGACTGTAGTGAAAGTGAAAGGCAAATGTTTACGATCTCTGATAACCGAACACTAATCAAGCGGCTCATCCACTTCTCTAAGGAAGGCCTTGCCCCTTTTTTGGTGTATTCCTTTTGGCGGAGATTATTAAAAGCACTCGGAGACATCATGTTCCCGGGAAGTAGAGGGCTGTAGTCTGATCCAGCCGTTCTATGTAGTCTTTGAAAAGTGAATTCCGTTAAAGACAATATCTCGCTTGGCACTGAACTTATTTATGCTCTAACAGCAACATTACACACAAACTTAATGTTGAAAAATGGGAGAGCGGGGAACATGCTCTTTAAATCATAGACGGCACTATCCGCGGAGCAAGGGAGTGTATTTGCACAATTTCATTAGAGAACATTTTAGTCCCCCGGCTGCCATGTCAGAAGAGAAAATTCTACACAAATTTAGCCTACCACGGGAGCAAATTATGCAGCTCTTGCATCTTGTTGGCTCAACTTTGTCGAGACAGACTAGACGGAGCTACTCACTCAGCCCCCAAAATCAGCCGCTGCATGGCGGCTCTCTGTTTTTATTGATTCCCGCGGGATCGATATCAACCTATTCAGCACCACCGCCATGGACAGCACCTGTTATGGTCGCAATTAAAAGGTTTACTTCAAGTAAACTCCAAAGGTATATTCGGGGAACACGCCTAGAAATGGTATAACTTGAGTGAAGGTGTACCTTAAGAGTCTTCGTACCGCGTTAAGAGACAACGTTATCGGGAAACGCAACCCTGATTATCCAAATCAATTAAAATATTGGCCTTAAAATGATTGGATTTTTTAGGGCACTTATAAACAAAAAACTTAAACTAAAATAAAAATGAATCTTGTATAGCAACATATAAATAAATAAATAATGACATGACAAAAAACTTTGATCTGATAATAATATGAAAATAAAAGCAAATTTAAAATATTACTAAAACTAAAAACAAAACTCTGCTGTGTTGCTGGTATAAACCAACAAACGTTATTTATTTTATGGACCTACAAATGAATGAAATAGACGTTGTATATAGTTGAACGCTTCTGAATAATAATATCAAATAATATAGTTTATCTTGGAGCACTGAGATATTTTTAGCAGGTGAATTTTCATTTGTATATTTACAAATGAGAATTACATACGCAGAAGAAATACAATACAAGTACCTAATATGTCTACGCACTACAGCAATACCTTACTAGAGCAGTAATGCACTTTTTCAATTTACTAAAATGTTGGATTGTTTTACATTTTCAAAGCACGCTGCATTGCAAATGTTCCTTTCAGGGAATATATCAACATAACAATATTTAGCTTGAATACAGCTTAGGGTGAAAGTGTCTGCCATTTGCCTTTAAAAATATTAACAATGTTGACTGAAATGTATGATGCTAATATAATATATAACCAACAGAATCAACAAAAGAAATTGTCTAGAATCATCATGACAGGGCTTGGCAGCATGACAGCAAATGTCCCTAAATCTTATAACCTCTTATACCTTATAACCTCCGAATTTGTTATCCAAATAACCATCCATCAAAACAATCTATCGAAATCTAGACAAACATCTGTATACCAGTCTTTGCTGGAAACAGCAACTTCAGGCATCAAAGCTTGATATCTCAAGTGGCAGAATCGTGTGCCAAAATCTCCGACCAGACTGAAAACTAGAGCTTTTGTTCTCTTACCCCTAAAATGATGGATCACTTTGATTAGAGCTCAGCAGTTCACAACATCTCACATCTGAGCGGCTCCTAACAACTTTGATTTTCACAAGTCTAATGCACTCACACATACACAGAAACAATGTGAAGTAGGTAGAATAAGATAGATGTTGAGGAGCTAAGACTAGACAAGCCCACACATCAGGATAAAGAGATATATAAATCATTTCAGAGCGAGAAACAGAAAGAGAGAGAGAAAGAAAGAGAGAGAGAGGGAGAGGGAGAGAGAGACAGAGAGAGAGAGAGAGAGAAAGAGAGAGAGAGAGAGAGAGAGAGAGAGAGAGAGAGAAAGAAAGAAAGAGAGAGAGAGAGAGAGAGAGAGAAAGAAAGAAAGAGAGAGAGAGAGAGAGAGAGAGAGAGAGAGAGAGAGAGAGAGAGAGAGAGAGAGAGAGAGAGAGAGAGAGAGAGAGAGTGAAAGAGAGAGAGAGAGAGAGAGGGCATCAGTAAAGCAATTAATCCTTCTCGTTGGAATTAACCAAGCACCTGACAAGAGTAATAGAAACAGAATAAGACGAGCTGTTATCATTGACAAGAGGGGGAAGAACAGACAGAATAGCTGCAAAATACTACAAAGACCAGCTTAAATTAACATAAATTTATTGTCGTTTCAATTTGGTTTATGATGGTTTACACTGGTCATCTGATATAGCCACATATTTAACAAGATGTAGTATACTATAATATAATATAATATAATACAACATGCATTAGAAAGATGCAAAGCTATATGTAGTAATAATAGTCACCTGTGAACAGAAGTGCCATAGCGACAAAACATTTATAATTAAATATTTATTTCATTTATCATGCAAAAATACTGGTTTACCTGCATAGTCTTGCTGGTGTAGCTAGGCAGAAGTGTAATAAACCAAACAGGCGGACAGGGAAATACTGCAGAAGAATCCTATTTTGCTCAGACTTTTAGCACAATGCTTACATAAGGGTTACAGAATATTAGTAAAACGTTTTTACACCCTAAAGAAATCAATAACAAAACGAGAGGAAAAATATGTGCACGGCTAATTCCTAGTCTTCTCTCTTGCTTGTCACAGATAAGCCAAGCTGAAGGGGTGATAATAAAGAAATGCAATCAATACTCCTGCATTTGCTCTGACTAGTTTTCCCTGCTCGGAAAAAAGCCATCTTCATTCAGGACATCTCACTCCCTCTATAGCCTACTCTCTCTCTTTCTGCATTTGTGATTCAATGATATTTTTTTCATCAAAAGGAAAATAGAAAAAAATAGCAACCGATAGCAAAGTAAAGACGAGACAGCTCTCTAGAGTCTAGACAGTCTTATTTACAGTTTACTATATACAATACATCCATAATACACCTTACATCCATAAGGTTAAAAAAGAGCACATTATAATTGAAAAAACTATCCTTTGCAGTATAAAACAGAAAGCTGATACCTATTAATTGGTACCATCTAAATACTGCACAGGCACCATTAAGTGTTGAATGACTCATGGGCGTAAATCCATAAAGAGAAAAAAATAAAATCAAGCGAATAGCGTTAGTTCTGTCTGGTCATGTGAGTCTAGCTTGGATCCGCTATATTTATGACACAAATTCAAAAGCTTCCGTTTAAAAATTCATTCTGCTACTCGCAGCTTATTTCTCAGGAGCAAATTACCCTCCTCCCTCCCCAACTCCACCTTGACTTCTGCTATTCCTTTTCATAAGTCTCAACCACATTTGAATTATGTGTTACACTTAAATGTCTTTAAGAACTAATGAAATCTGCTTGTTCTGTTCTGTTTCCTCTAATGGGGGTTATCGCCGCACTCCCTGCACATATTCATGCTTGCTGCAAGGATGGGCATGGAGACACAACCAATCTAAACTGTATGCTAATTGTCAATCATTTTTGACAGTTGTGAACCTGACAGAGGTAGATTTATGGTACACAAACATGAGTTAAAAGCCAAAACACATTTACAATCCCAACAGAGAGCTATACCGAGGTCACTAATGTATCAATCTATAAAGCATGGCAGTGTCCGTTATTCTTATAGGACCTATGTACACTCATAAAAATAAAGGTGCTTAAAAGGTTCTTCACAGCGATGACATAGAAGAACCATTTTTGGTTGCAAAGTATTGCCGAGGATAAACAATAAAGCAAATATGAGTTTACTACTCTGGGGTCTGATGTACACACATATGCGAAAACTAAAGGCAATCAATGATGCAGAATCTCCAGTTTGTGGATGTGTGGTGTTGATGAATTGTTTGGATGGGAGTTCAGAATTAATAAAATGTTATATTATGCAACATTGTAGCTCATAATGTGTAATGTGCTACACCATAACAATAGATGAACTCTTATATAACTCTTATTATTTTGAAGAATGTAGGAAAGAAAACGGTCTTGGGGCACTTTTGACTACCATTGTAATTGTTCCTACTATGGTAAACAATAGAGGCCAAGAACTGTTTGGTTACAAGCAGTCTTCCAAATATCTTTCTCTGTGTTCATCAGAACAAAGAAATTGATAGAAATTTGGAACAATATGAGGGTGAGAAAATTACGAGAGAAATTTTTATTTTTGGGTGAACTTTAACAGAGGTTTACTTACAACCAACATCCTATATCGTTAACCCGTTAATTCAAATTTATGTTGTACTAAAAAAACTATGATATAGGTTAAAAACATTTGAATAAACATATAAAATGTTTACTTTGAATACCTTGTAAAATGTTTAAAATTCTTATTGTGTCAAACGATCAGTCGCATCCAGAATAAAACTTTGTTAATATAATATATGTTTGTGTACTGTGCATATTAATTTTGTATTTCTAAAGATATAAACATCAATGAACAAAGGCTAAAATAATTTGCTGAGTACATAGACATATACAGTATTATATAAATGTAAATGATGTTATAAGGAGAGCAGAAAGTCATTTTGTGCATGTTGTCAATCTAGCTGGAATTCTTAATTCTGGCTATTTTGAACACCTTGTGCAGACGTCATTTAAAAACCATTTAGACAATTAAGTTCTGTAGATAGATAATACTGCTTCAGTTTTATTATTAATATGGCACATCTATTTTCGACATGATGTGTCTGATATATAAATATATCCATTGAGAAATACAAGTTCACATCTATCCTTTGGTCTGTGCTTTGTTGTCTCTGGAATTGCATTTTTCCTTTCACAAATATAATTTTTCCTGGTAACCAAGGTGATCTGTCAGACCTCAGATGACCTTTTTTGCTCGCTTGAAGAGTTCAAGAGACTTGTAGAGACTATTGTAGATACCTTGGTTACTAAGTAGAGGGAACCAGTTTTCTAATTATTGTTACCATAGTTACCTAAAACCTGAATCCAAAGCTATGCAATTAGACATCTTATGAATATTATTTGTCTTAGTAAAGTCTTGTGTGTTGGCAACTGCATTTCTTAAACCAGTTTTTATGGCTTTGTGTCCTTTCAGGATTTCATTTCTAGGTTATCACTGGCTCTCCAATATGGTTATCTCTGCACTTACTGCTTTAGTCATCCTATATAAATCGTATCATAAATATTATTTTCAGCTTTCCGATATATCTAGTAAGGAACTCACCATCAACGAAAACATCTTATGGCAGTCTTATGTAAATTCGTAAACTTTGAGATTCAGCAATGCTGGCAATTCTGTTAACCGAGAACATATCAATATCCACAAGAAACCATCTAACCTCTTGTGTGCAATAAAACATCTGATGTCAAACCCTTGGGAGAAGAAGTAATTCCAGAGACACCTTCTCTCATTAACCATTGAGTGCTTCTTCAACATCTGCAACTCATTAAGAGACATCTTGTTGCTGCTTGGTTGACTCATCATCTTCTCTTTAAGGGAAGGTAAAATCATTTTAGTTTGTCTATTGTTTTTAATAGACAAAATGAAGATTAGATGAAAACCAAATTACATTTTAGTGCAAGTTTCTTGAATCTCAGATGTTCTTTAGAGAAGGAACCATTGATGCCGTACTGTTATAAGAAGTCTCTTTTATGTCACAAACCAATTTGACAAGTCTTCAGTCGAGCCAATATTATTATAGATTAATACATAATCAATAGTATGTATAGTTATAGTTATAGTATGTTCATTGATTTAAAGGGATACACCCAAATATTACAATTCTGTCATCCTTTTCTCACCCTCTTGTATTTTCTATTCTTTATGGCTTTCTTTGTTTTTCACAACACAAAGGAAGATATTTTGAAGAATTTTATTAAACAAACAATTGTGTTACACATTGATATTTGTTTGTGTCCATACAATAGAAGTCAATGAGTACAGTTGTTTGTTCGGTTACCATAATTCTTTAAAATATCGTCTTTTGTGTTGTCAAAAGAAGGAAGGTTTGAAATAGCATGAGGGTGAGTAAACGGGTTGAATTTGGGTGACCTATCCTTTTAATGTATTGGTAATGAATTACAACTTCTAATTGATTTGAACAGTTTCATTTGCATTTTGTGTCTCTATGCATGCAGGGTGATGACGTACGTCTAATAAAAACTCAGGCATTTAAGCCACTTCTGCTCTCATAGCGCTGAGGTAATGTTTTACCAAGTGATGAGGATGTTTACTAAAAAAATTCAAATTTCAGCAAACTGACAGCACTACAGCTCAGCATTGTTATGTGCCTCTGTGATCAAGCCTCAAGTAAATGCAAAGGGTTAATCATATTTATAAATGTAGCTTGCAACCCATAGCCTGAATCTGCTCCCCTTTTTGGTTGTCAACGTATGATATAGTCTTTGGATAATTGGACTCACGTCGTTGACCGAAATCCTATGTGCATCTTGAGTGAAATCTTCATTGTTCCCTATGGACACTATGTGCGCGGGATGTAACTGAGCTTACTGAGATAAAATGCAGAAGCGATCGTGCATAGAGTCTTATTCCCTCTCATCCACTTTCTAAGAAAAGCATAGACAACATTGATATTGAAACACTGACAACTCTATTAAATTTCCTAAGGTACGAAAGAGCAACCTTTGAGAATTTATTCTTGGTATATTTATGATAGCACAATTTAGTTACTTATGGATAACATTCTCCTAATCTCCTTGTTTTGACAGACTCCTACATGATATCCGATCAATGTTAACATTTCAAACCTTGATGAATTTCTCACTTTTGCGCACCATCCACAGTCCAGTAAAGTTTCCCAAGATCACAACGTACTACTGGACAGCACAAAGTGTTCCATTGTTTCACAATATCCATATATTACTCTGTTGGTATAATCAACTGAGATGCCAGCAGTCAAAGACATGATTAACAACAGTGAACAGATCTTAAAGGCTGCACTAGAGTTACAAATCAAATGTCAACGACAGAACAAGCAAAAAGTAATAAGCATCATCAATCTGAATACCGAAATAAATTGTTTGCTTCAATTGCTCTTCTGCATTGCAGGTATCACTGCTAAATCGTGTACTTCCATTCTTTCATTTGTACTATAGCTCTGGTACAAAATAACCTCTTCCCCGAAGTGGACATCTACCCAACATAGAAGGTCAGAACGCTCCCATGGCATCCTGGTGTCATGAAGGTCAGATGTAATATGTGTTTGTCGGGGATGGTTTGAGCCAGTGAAGAGATTGCGAATGTTAGCCAAGGGACCGTGTTTGACAAGCCGCATACTGATCGGTGCTAAGAGACCCCTTTTATATCTTGTGTTAAGATCTGTGTCGGAAAAGCAGATTACAGGTGGACAGCACTATATGCAGGTTTGAGCCGGCACATTCAACTTCTCTCAGAAGTCATAAATGATACAAGCGTAAAATTTAAACATTAACACTTTTTTTTTCTATTAAGGACTGCAGGTAAATAACCGTCATTGGGCATCTGAATAAAAATATTAAGTGCTTTACGATTTTCTTGTAAAATTGAATATTCATGGTTAACAACAGTCATATTTTAGAATTGACTTATGCATAATACTGTGACTAAAAAGCTTAGACGTAATAGTGGATTGACCATTACAGAAAAATAAGGTCACCAATACTGTTCATTTTGGACAGCTGTGGCACAAACCTTACTGGTGGTCTAATAAATTTGTAAAGCACTGTATGTTATAATCAGGTGTATGTGGCTCCATCACCTGATCACTTAAGATCAGAAAGCCTACCATGCAGGTGGGCATTTCCAGCTTAATGGACGTGACATTTTGCGTTAAGGATGTGACATAAAATGCTCAGAGAATGAATTTGTTACGATTATATTGAATGCACAATCCTGAAGCAATGATATCAAATGAATGGAGAAGGGGTGCCTCTTTATAGAACATAAAATAGTTACTTTATGTTAATGTTCATGTGTTCATTTATGAGGAATATGTAGCGTTATGGATGTCACAATCCTGAAAACATCACTTACCTGACTATGAAAAATCGTGCACTAAAAATAAAACAAATGCTTTACAAATTTGAAGAGAGATCTCACATGGGTATGTGAACCATCAAATGTTACCATTTTGTAAGAGTAACAAAGAGTAATTTTAACATCCACCTCCTATTGCTTAATTCAAAAGAGATTATACAAATACACATCTAAAGCGCAACAGAGGGAATGGTTTTGGCAAATATAACTCTATAAATGATGTATGAAATGTAAACTTAATGTAATATCTTTCTTTCATAACCACAACGGTGCCAGTGTGAGAGTCAAGAAAATGTGTAAAACTTTAATTTGAAGAACGTTTTTTGACAACGCAATACTTTCAGCCTAAAGCTCTTTCATTTCATATTCCACGCTTTATTTTCTCAGCATGCAGACTTTTCACTTCAGACACTGTGAAACTAAGTAAAATGTATGAATAAGCACGTGCAAGCAGGCTCCTAATTGCAGCCTGGTTGATGTCGCATTAATATTTGGTGCATAGTTGATCTTACACTTGCATCTAACTGACTTGCATGTTTGAGACTTTAGTAAAGATTAAAGTACCGAAATAGCATACAAGCTGGATTTAGGAAAAAGAAAGAGTTGTTTATCGTTAAAGTACACATTGAGAGGATTCAGTGATAAATCAGCGGGTTGTTCCTCATACACTTACGTTTCAAAAATGTATTAAGAACTACACAGAGCTTCAATATACCATTAGTTATTTTCAATTCATGACAACATTTTGCAACCCTCTTTGAAGTCTACAGCTAAAAAACTTTTTTCGACAGTTTACTAAGTGACATTTGCAATGAGTGGCATTACAGCAAGCTATAAAAAGAAATGATAACCATCATTATTATACTCTAGCACTGCCAATGGCTGAAAGGCAGCGTTTATTATTTATTATTATGATTATATATTATGATGTCTGACTCACTGCAGACAGGATACTAGTTAAAGTACTCTGCATCGGAAGGCGAACTTCTGAAAAAGCTGCTGAAAGGTGACGTCCGTTCTTGAGGCAGACAAACATCTTTCAAAAAGCCTAAAAATAGCTCATGAAGCTGTTGTTCAATTGAGTGCGGTTGTTTGGTGACCGTTGTGCGGTGCAGAGTGACCTGGATAGATGAATCTCTTTCTAAAGGCACGCTTTAAAGTGTTTCCATTGATTTTTGAGCTCAGAGAAACAAACAAACCGTTTTGTGGTTAAGGAAAAGGGGTGTCAGGAAAAGAGGAAACTAGGACTGGCTGCTTACAGCAGTCTTCTATGACGACTGCCCATTTGACAAATAACCCCACACAGATGGACACAGCTTAGAAATGTGTTGTTTTAGCCTCAGGACAGCCGTCACAACAAACCACCCAAACATCTGGTTAATTGTTTTTGTATAACTGCATGTTTTGTCTTGATCAATCGAGTTATCAAGTAGTCTCGATATTTTCTCAAAAACTACCACGCAACCATTCCATGTCATGGATCACATCCCTTGTTCTTCCATCAAAATAACAGACTGCTTGTACTGTGCATGGTCTCTTACATTAGCGAAATCCCACCCTGTATCCCCCCAACCTGATCACCATGACATGTTGATCGGCGACAACAGGAGAGGTGAGACTAGGCATGCTCACAGCAATGCACAAGTCCACATACTTGCATCAGATAATGAGGAAAAATTACTAATCCAGGTCAAGCAGGGGACGATCTCTATGCATCTACAACCGACAAATGACAAGAAGTGGGCTGTAACAGCCAGCAACAAAGAACAGGAAGCACACATGACTACATAAAAGGGACCCTCTGAATTCCAAACCGGTAGCTGTACCAGCTCAAAGCCTGACATCATCAAAGTGGTAAAAAATGACAACAGATATGCCTGGTCAACCAGAAGCATCGACCTGTTTGTAGTGTTGTCTATGTGACTCAGAGGAATGCAATGATAGTATCTGAACGGCATGCTCTGCATTTAGACACAACGTGTCAACCAACACAGAACATGATGATGAGCTCTCATAATGAAATACTTGATTGACTTTGATTTTTAACACATTCAAACCTCAGGAGTGACATTAGGTCATCCAACATCAATGTGAAAGACTGACAGCCTGACAAGACACATGAAAATGTTTAGGTTATCACATAAAAAACATTATTTTTGAACTTTTTCTAAATCCATGTACAAATATAACAGTTTTATTGCTTAAAAGAAACTTGTTTTCTTTGCATTATTTGAGGTCTGACAACATACAGTGCAATTTTTTTAATATTCTAATTTCGAACTGTTTCTCCCATGTTTTTTGTTGTTTTTTGCACATAAATGCAAGAAGAAACAACATTTGTATTTGAATATGGAAGAAATTTTCTAAGTAGTTCACAGAATCAAACAAAAACTATAATTTTACCGAAAACACATACCTATAAATTGTGCATTATTGTATTGATTTTGAAATGATCTCTTATATTTCTTTCTGGAGCTTTATATGGTTTTATAAATCTGAAACCTTGTGATTGTGCACAATCTGCTGTCTCTCTTTAGTGTGCAGTTTATTAAGTTTTATACATGAGGCACAAGGTCTAAAGTCTATGGAGCTATCAAATAAAGCAAACTTATTCTAGCTCAAAAGGTATTAGTGAAATAAGCCTTTCTACAAGAGCCTGTTTGCAGGCTTTGTTTGTAATTGTGCCGTACGTTCAGAATATGTGTGCAGTCTTGAATTATCTCCGCTAATAATTAATAAGAAATGTAAACAAAAAGACCAGTATCCTAACATTGTATCTATTAAACACAGACAGGAAAGATACACATGTCATAGATGGGGTTTTCGTGATCGGTGATGTCAGCACACTCAGATCCTGTTTTAATGATGTGATCTTGTACTACTGGCATATTTAAAGAATCAAACCTTCTCAATGATGTTTAAAGACCTCACTCAGCACACATACAGTAAGCAGCAGTCTCTTGTGGCACTATGTCAGCTTCCTGAATAATCGACAGGCCAGGATTGAATAATGCAAAATCTTTAGTCAACACCACCATCCCTTAATGGACAACCACAAAACCACACTAGACCCCAAAGCACCCTGGACCACACGTCCAGCAACGGTATATTCAATACACTGTAGTTGAATAGATTTATTATAGACCAGAAAAATTGCCAGGCAACTCTCTCTCAGACTCTCTTCACATCAAAGATCAAAGAATGAAAAGGACAGTTTCAAAGAGCATTAAAGGAACGGGAATCTTTGAGGTGAGGTTTTTTGGGGGGCATTACAATGACATTTGTGTAATCCCAGCCACGCATTTGCTAGAAGATTGAAATTGAGAAAGGCTTTCCATGAAGCCAGAGAGAGGCGGTTTTCAAACGCGAACCGAGGGAATAAACAGCTCGGCATGCGCACGCGGCTGCAGTCGGAGATGAAATACTCACTGCCTCCTCATGTGGAAATGGTTCTTCATTATCGTCAGAGGGGAAACGGTCTCTTCACTGAACACACGCTGAACGCTTCTGCTGTCTGCAAACACTCACAGATTCCACTCAGCGATCTAAAAAGAGAGATAGAGACAACCAGATGACATTACAAAACATCAATGATTGTTTGTTTTTATACACCACATTTTTATTTTGCTTACACGCTTTTGAGGGAAACATTGTCTCTTTTAACAATGAAAGGATTTCACTGGCAGCCACGAGTCTTTATAATGTGACAAAGACGGGGATGTGTTTTAAACGGTCTCTTGCATGCAAAACTACCATCGTATGATGTGTTTTCAGGCTGGAAAAGATATGAAGAGGAAGTAAAAATGGTGGCAAAAATAACAAGAAAAGAAAAAAGCTTATTTGTCTAAATATGTCGTGCAGGTGCACTGGACAGGTTTTTAGAATGCATGACATGGTTTGGAAAACGCTGAGGTACAATGAGTCACGGTAATGGACCATGCTAGATGGTCTGAAGGGAACCTCAAGCACGCTGTTTACCCTCATTACAGCGCTTGCTTTGAAACCAAACTGCGGGGTTTACATTTGGCGCTGTGATTCATTAAATGCAATCCCCGCTCGATGCTCTAATGGATTCGAGCCGCATAAAGAAGTGCTTAATATGAGAAATCGCAATAGATGGTTTACATTATAACAGTGGAAAAGGAAAGAAAATTGATGCAGCACTTGATGTGAAGGTAAACCCGAGAGCAGCGTTCTCAGCTCCCATTGATTCGAGAGTGCATCCAGAGGCAGAATAATTAGAACACAACTTTTCCATTGTTCTAAAAAGGCAAAGGCAATCAAAGAATATAGGTCACCGTAGACATTTGTGCTTCCACGAGTTCACTCCGAACGTGATTATAAACTCCAAAACTCCAGGAAAACAATTACGAATTCATGTGTTTGTTGGTTCGGGTGATGTCAGCGTGTGCTTGTGCAGATGGATGCGCAGCGAATCGAGATGGATCGGCTCCCTGTGTTTGTGAGAGCCAGTTTTTGCATCATTAATGTTGAATTAATTTCTTATTCTGATTATGTTTGACACTGATTTTGAGATTTCATTTCTTACTGGTTGAGAACAAGACGAGTAAACACAGGAGGGGGAATAAAACGAATTCTCTTCTGCCCTTCCTGTTTCTGACCTCTATATTTCAGCAGGATCATTTTTCTTTTTCTCTCCCTTTACAGAATGTCCTTGTGTTGCAGACTTCAATAATTAAGGACAAACTTTCTCAAACTCATTTGTTGCTCTCACATCGCCACGGTTCACAAACTGTGCACATCTCCTGCAGATTACCAATCTTTAAGGCCTTAGCTTTAAATACAGCTACTGGTACTTTCCCAAATCTTTTTAGCGGCTCATCCTCTTTCCCTTCGGGTAATGAGAAGCAATAAACAGCCCAGAATCACTTAGCTAGTCTCACGGTTTCATAAAAACTGGAAATGAGATTGACGTCTATCTGTCCCATTGGTAAACATGTTAGACTTGAAATACGACCGTTGGTTTTATGATCGAATACAAACGTAGATCTGCTCTATGCATGGAAAAGCTTGTGATACTATTATGATTTAAAAAGGGGGTGTCTGTCTGTGCACTCCATGATCAATTAAAATGACTTTACTTGAACATAAAATATAATTTTACTGGATATGCCTCATGAGCTTCCAAACGTAATATACATACACAGCCATGGAAAAATTAAAAGACCACTCCCAATTTTCCTTTAATCAGCATTTCTAGAAGTATTGTGGCCATTCCATTCCAGTCTCTGTTAAATAAAAAAAATCTAAACTCATGAGTGACTAAGTCATCCAACAGCAATGTGAAAAACTGACAGCATTGAAAGACAACAGTGATACAAAATCGAGATTATCAAATGAAAAAAAATATTTTTTAACTTTTCCTAAATACATAAAATATTACTGTTGTATTGCTTAAAAGTGAATCTGAACTTATTTGAGGACTGAAAAAATACAGAGCATGATTTCTGTTATTTTGACTTGATCCTCCAGTTTTCACTCTATTTCTGCGAATAAATGCAAATAGAGACTATATTCTTAGTTGAAATTTGGAAGAAATATTGAAAGTAGTTCACAGAATGAAACTAAAATAATCATTTACCTTTAACACATATAGTACATTTTAAAATCAGTCTCTGAAATTATCTTTTAATTTTTTCAAGGCTGTGTTTGATTTTAATGTTTTAAAAAACGAATAGTTGTGCAGAAAAAGATCTCCTGGCAAGAAAAATTAAAAAACACAAAACTATTAAATAGATTAAATAGATAGCCTTTGTCTACTCAACTGCTGCAGATTTAACTATGATGTAATAGTTATCTTACAAAAGAGAGAAAGAAAAGAGGGCAAATAATGTCTTTCGGAGACCAAATGCCAGTTTGTGTCTTTTCATCGCTGACCCACAGCCAATGCGACAAAGGTGACTGTACTAATGCAGTATTCATGGAGTCCAAGGTGGGTTACAACCCTGCATTCAGAGTAAAGGCAGGTCTGCGTCCCGTGCTCTGCTGCTGGGTAAATAAGTTCAGGTCACCTGCCACTGCGGATGTTTATGCTAATGTGATCAATAGCTCGCTTCTTTTTGACTCTCTTTTGTTTTGCATGGCACTAATGAGAGACTGCAGGCTTTTTTAAATCAGGGGTCAGCTATCGGGATTTCCCGGAAGACTGAACAAGATACAAATTGTTATCGGTGGTGTATAAAGTGCTGACTCCTTACGATGTACTGTACCATGAGGTATGCAGTACAATTTCAATTGTAAGTGTACACTATAGTGTGAACACACTGATGTCCTGGCTCACACCAGAATAGAGGAGACTGCATGCGCCGTAAACACTCATTGCCATGTTCTACTTGACCTTGTATACATATCCAGACATAATTTCTATGCTAATTTAGAAGAAAAAAAACATTGACACATAACGCTCATCCCATCTTCCACTGGGAGACTGTCTTTTATTATAGAAGTAAATCTGCTTGAATTACATTTTCTTTAGATAGGCAATAGTCGTCCTATCGTTCAACAAGGACACTGACATTTTGATTTGACCTCCACCGTCTCATCTGACCTTCTTAACCAATCATCTTTCAGTATGAAATGAAAATCGTGTCAAAGGGCGAGTCTGTATGGAAATTATTCAACACTGCTTTATACAAGTGAAAAGGGAGTCAATTAAGTTTCATTGGCCCGACTACAAAGGATTACAACTTTGGTAAAGCATTCAAGTACAGACACTGTGAAAAATGGTTATGAAATATATAAAAAAAGATAGTTAGAGTACTGAAAAGAACATCATGTCTTGTTCTCTCTCAGGTGCTTTCGAAAGGCATGCAATATTGAAGTGTGCAGATGCAAAGGGGTAAACGCAGGAAGAAAAATGTTCAAAAAAGATGTTTGTAACTAAATAGACGAGGGATGTGCATATTCTCAGAACACATGGCAGATGAGGGTATCTGCTTCACTGACTTAAGTAAGAGAGCAATATAATAGTATGAGTTTGCATGTGGACGTGATAGCTAACTATATGTGTGTTGTGCCGGTGGACCCAGGTGCGTCCTGATTTTAATGTTCATGCTTGTGAATGACAGATCAGTAGAGAAGATCTGCTGCAGTTTTTATCGCTTTCTGTCGGTGTTTGTGTGTTGTGTGGTTTACGGGTGTGAGCTACATTCTCTCCTGTGGTTTATACTCTTTTGCTGACTGCTTCACGTTGCTTAAAGAGAGACGAACGTGCTTCCAAACCTGAGGAAGATTAATATTTAATACCCAGCCAGCTTTATATTCCAACCCCCTCTTTGGTACTCTTACATTTCACCTTCTTTCTTTTGTCTCTCTCTCTGAGTTCACATTAAACACCTTTTATTGGACATCGGACAGGAACAAGTCCAGACTGATATCAGTACACTGTCCCATTCAGTGTCTATCTCACCTCTCTCTCCATTTTCCCACTTTGTGATAGGAGAGAATCCAAATTTCATTTCTCTATAAGTAAAATCCCAGTACAGCCAAGCTGTCAACTGTACCTCACTTCTTCAGTGGCTGGTGTTTCTACTGAAGTGAACTGCAATGCCAAATTAACTCTTTGGAATTGCTATAAAGAACGACAGGTACCCAGAGAGAAAAAGACAGAGAGAGTCCTAGTCTTATGGGAGAAAGGGAATGAATGTTTAGCCTCACTCTCCAAGATGGCCCAATTATGTTGCAATTTTAGTCCACTTTGCTGAGAGTCTCTACAGCTCCGTCCTGGCAAAGAGGACCTTTAATGAATATCAAAATGCTCTACCGGAGCTACTTTGATCTCAGGCATGCAGTATGAACAAGTTTTTCAGGAATGAAATATTTAGTATCATTGTGTTTTAATCATTTACATAACCCCTGTGTTTATAGGGGATGAAATATACAGATCATACAGTATATGTGGGGTTTTCATGTTTTATTGGAACTTTTCATCGACATAAACTGTACATTATATCCCCTAACTCTACCCCCTAAACCCCACCATCACAATACCTTTGTGCATTTAGACAATTATAAATAAATATAATTTAGTTTGATTTATAAAATGTTTTGTCCCCAAAAAATGTCCCAATAAAGTAAACAATTAATGGTATTGCTATCTTTGCGGGGACATTTGGACCACACGCACACTGCTTGGATTAGTAGGTTCTGTAAGCAAAACCTTATTTACACACATTTGTTTTATAACCATTCCAGAAACAAGCATCTATCAAAGGTAGAGTTTGTAAGAATTTTGCAGTTAAATATCCCAAAACCACTAGGCCAATGTTGTATATATTTTTCAGCTGAGTACTTTAAAATTCTCAAATGTTTCCGACTGCTTTTAAATCCTGAGAAAATTGCCATTCTAAACAGTGGACGGGGGCCGTTTAGTCACCTGTCAATGGCGTCATATCCGCGTTCCCCTTTGTTACCGCCTTTACTGATGTAGCAACCACGTGACAATGTCGTAGACAGATGCAGAAGTAGTCTGTACCGTCGGTCCGTCTAGCATTATTGCAACTGATGTGGGTACGTTCAAAATAACTTTTACTATGATTGATTTGAACACTCAAAACTGCTCAGTGTTATCACACCATCAATTGGAAAGTTACTGTAACTTCTATGACTAACTAATTCATTATAATGAATAAAACTTTATTAAACCTCTTCCGCTAACATGTTTTTTCCTTCCTGCCTGATTTATGTATCAGCGCTACAATCAGCGGTGGAGTTGAAGACAACATATCTCATCATTCCATGCTTCTACACAGCGTCATCAAGCTACGCGATCGTACTCTAGCGGAAATTTCTACAAACTGTACCTTTAAGATTTGCTGTTTTAATCTAAAGCTTATTGTATTTCTTTATATACCCTTTTCTCCATTAAACATAATTGCTAAAGAAATCTTTCATCAAAACATAATCCGCACACATTCACCTGATCTAGACTAGCAATCAGATTTCTGACACTGGTTTAATTTCTTAGTTTCATGTAGCATATTGTATTTTCTCATCTGCACTTTGCATTTCTCTAGCATTTTCTCTCTATTTTATTACTTCTTAGATTGTGAAAAGTGGTCTGACAGTGTGAAGGTAACTACAAACAGAAATCTGAAAAAAATCAAGCCTTGAATGGAAAGAGCTCACATTTTCTACCGCCTTCGAAATTACCACCCGCTGTGTTGCAATCACAGGCAGACAATTTAGGCTGCGACAAAGCAACGATTTATTAATTTCCCTCTTTCCACATTGAATACGCCCAAGCTCCGACAGCAGACACATGGATAAAAAACTTTTCTTTCTTTTCAGAAAAGCAATTTTTACGAAGACAGAACAACTGAATCTGTTTCACCTCACCCAACGGAAGATATCAAATATTTGACTTGAGACACAATTCAGTCTTTGCAAGGACAGAACTGCACATCAGCAAAAAGATTAGAAATAAGGGAATTCATTCATCATTGTTTCCCACTTCTTCACAGAAGAAGAATACTGCACGCTATCTTTAATGCCGATTTCTTAGAGATACCTTACAAATATTTGGTGAGATGTCCCTTCAATTGTGTGTTGCTTGACTCCTTTGTTGCTTGACCTTGTGTGGGTGCTGGATGGTTATTTGATGAATAGATTGTGTAGGCATTAGTGACAGAATATTGGAAATCTGACACTTCTGCTCAAAGTAGGTGAAGGCTTTGGCTCAAGACATCAAGAAGGGTTAACAGATCGCTTAGAACAAGTACACAAAAAGTCCCAGCTTCCAGCACTCCAGCTCCGGTGTACAGGAAATCAAGTTCACATGTGGAGATGCGACATATCAAATGGCAGTTCTGAACAATTCATTCGTTCACTGTGAAAAACATCAAATGTGCTGGAAAATCACTATTAAAAATTGTTATTTTTTGTATGACACTAAAATACCTTATATAGAAAATAGAAAAAAGGCTAGAAAAAAGGCTAATAATTTAATACTATGATATGTCATTTTTTTAAATGATACGACAGTATACTCTTAGGTGGCTTTCACACTTGAAGTCTAGTTCAGAACGATGCACGGTTCGTAAGAAAAATCACTAATGTGAATATAGACACCCGAGACTACCTGAAGGAGGTGGTCTTAGTTTTGTTGCTCAAGAACTGTGGCGCGCAAGAATATGAAAGCAACAAGGACCCGGGTGCGCAATTGATAAGGAAGTGACCAGCACATGCGTTTAAGCCAATAACAATGTATTTCCTTCAATAAAACACATGTAGGAGATGATTGTGCTGACGATTTACCATAGATTTGAGCAAGATAGAGTCTGCATCGTATTTATGTGTTGAGAGTGAAATAAGAGCGGCAGGTCAATGCTAATCCACTGTTTTCTCAAAATAGTCTGTTTGCAAGCAGCAGAAAGCCGTCTGCATGCAACGCACAAAAAGTAAACCCAAATGTCATTTACCCTGGTGTACATAATAGTACCAGATTTATAAAAACACAATGTATTGATCTGTGTTCTGTTTCCTGTCATGCGGCGTTAACATTTTTGATGATGTAAAATTAATGCAAAAGCAACGCCGGCAACAATCACACTCAAGTTCAGATCGCAAGCAGACAAGTCCAATCTGAAAATGCTCACTCTTAAAAATAAAGGTCCTTAGAAGGTTCTTCACAGCAGTGCGATAGAAGAATATTTGTGGTTCAACAAAGAACCCTTCAGTCAAAGGTTCTTTTAGGAAACAACTCTTTCTTACTTTTTATTATCTGAAGAATGTTGGATGTTAAAGGTTTCTTATGGAAACATTCAGACAAAAACGTTTTTCTATGTCGTGAAGTACCCTTATTTTTAAAAGAGTGTGTAGTTTCTTGAGTTCAGGTCTGAGACCTAAGCTAATATACAGTTGGAGAGAAAAATATGAGATAATTTCAAAATATTTTTTTTACCGTTTAACATTGATTTACCATTCATAGGTATGAGTTTAGGTGAAATTATCTTTTTTTTATTCTGTGAACTATTAACAATAATACTCCCACATTTCAAATAAAATATTGTTTTTATTTGCATTCATTTGCAGAAAACGAAAACTGGTACAGGTAAAAATAACAAAAACGTTCTGAATGCTCTGCATTTTTTCACACCTCAAATTCTGCAAAGAAGTTTAGATTCACTTTTGAGCAAAACAACAGCTATATTTGTACATATATCTACGAAAGTAAAAAATAAAAAAGTATCACAGTTTTTATTACTGTACAATTTTCATTTGTGTCGTCATGCTGTCAGTCTTTCATGCTGCTCGATAACTTTATGTCACTGCTGAGGTTTGATTTTGTTGAAATTCACAGACAGTGGACTGGAATGGCCACAATAAATCTAGAAATGCTCATTAATGAACATTTGCAATGGTCTCTTAATGTTTTCCGCAGCTGTATAATCAATATACTGTATCTCCTACAATGATGACCAAACAACAGAAAGAAAACATACACCGTTGAAACACTACAACAAGAAAAGCGGAACAACTGTATCTTCTCAGTTGTGCGTGCGCAAATTTATGATAAAAACAAATACAAAAGGTCGAAATATGTGATTAATTCACAAAGCCGTTGTGGGATTTAAATGTAAATGGATAATTTTCTTTTTGTATTCGCTCTTTGCTGAGCGAAAACGTGCCTGACCTGGCACAGACATTAGTTTCAAATAAAAAGATTATTGGAGAGAGCTCTGGAGAAGTCCATCCATCTAAACCCTCCCAGCTGGCCTGATCACCGCACTACATCTGTACACCACTACAGCAGAGAGAGCTTTGGCGGAGACTCCGTCACGCTCTGATAAGGTCCGCCCAGCCTGCTGCTCTCAGATTTGCATATTTGCATATGTTTTTGTGGCTAATTACAGATTAAGCTGTCTCTGTATGGTCCGCTTGATTTAACGTTCTAAAGTGATTTGTAGCTTGCTATAAGAGCGAGAGGAATTAATTTATGTGTTTGGGAACCACAGTTTTATTTTCGCAATATCAACCCAATCAGAGCAATAAAACTGTGGAAAAAAATACGTGTTGATAGAAATTGGTCTATACAGTGTCCAGGCCTGAAGACGTCATGTTGTTCTGCCGGGCCTGGCGTCAGTACATTCTCAGTAGGGGTTTAGTGTGTTTGAACCTGACGAGCATCTTTAAACCAGGACTCAGCGGGACAAGGAGGTATCGCGCCACTATTGCATTACTAAATTTCTCTCACCCGTCTAATAATGGAGCAATGCCATCTAATTGGAAGAACTGAAGCATAGCACGCTGAAAGTAAAAGCTCTGTGGAATATGGAGAAGATACAGGCCGAGGCTACAGCAGGGAATCTGCACTGAGACTATGAGTACTTCATGGTCAGTGATTAACCCGCCATTGGCGGATACAAAAACACACTGAGCTAAAAGCCCTGAGACTAATTAATTCTCCAGGACTTTTAATTGAAGTTATAGCTTAGGACTCACACGCTTTTCGCTTTTTAAAAACTCTTTCACTCTGTGAAACGGTCACTTTTACTATGTGAAAACAAAGGTAGTCGGTGTCCTTGGGGATGTTGACTGGAACATATTGGTCCCCCTTTAGGGAGCGTATAAAGATATTTACAACACTCTGCCCACTTATTGCAAGTCAGCATGAGATGAGGCCCGAGGCCTGTCAATACGGCTCATTCCACCACTCCCTTTCGAGGCACTACGGAGGCAGAGAGAGGACTAAGATGTCGTCACGTTTTCGTGAGATACCGTTTTCACGAAACACGCTCTGTAGTGCAGTTTGTCCTTTTAGGGATACTGTAGAAACAACATGGGAACACATTCCATGCAAGCAGACCTGCGGTGTATGTAGATAGAAAAAGCTCATTCTAAGGTCATTAAAAACATAATGCTTCATTATATAAGGTCTTTATACACCTCTGAAGAAATTTCTGTCAGTAGATCCTCCAAAAAATTACACACTGGACCTTTAAGTGTGGGAAAGTCTGAAATAAATGATAACATAATAAGATAACAAAATAATGAATGAAACCAAAAAGAAATAAAGTAGTGCCGCAGAGAACAACAGAAGAACAGAGACAACAGAAGAAAATTGCAGAAAATGGGTGGAGGCTTTGCCAATCACATTGATTTCAATCCAAAAGCTATAACAACGAAAAAGCAAAGCATACTGTACAAAGTGTGCTCCATGCATCAGATGAAGTGTAAACAAATTGCCGGTTGTCTGTGAACGTGCTCAATAAGATTGAGAGGATATTAATATAACAAGGATGTAGCAAAAAAGGTTTTCAATTGCATTTTTTTTAAATCATGCACACACAAAAACATTGTCAAAACGAGCTGCGTACACATTGATGAATAAAAACAAGTCAAACGTTCTATCATGCATGTCACTTTGCAAAACACCGCATGCCTGCGCACACAGACTACATAAGCATTTCCAGGTTTAACCCAAAACTGCTTTTAGAATAACCTTTGCCCTCATATATGTATGTTTACAATTTGGCAAATGTGAAAATTGTGTCATCATTTACTCGCCTCTGGTGTCGTTTTAAATGTGTGATTTTCTTTTTTCTGCGAAACACAAAGGAGGATATTTTGAAAAAAGGAGGTTACAGAAAATCGTCGGTCCCCATTGACTTCTATTGTATGATCAAAAACCAATGCAAGTCTATGAGGATCAATGGTTTTCGGTTACCGACATTTTTCAAAATATCTTCTTTTGTGTTCTGCAAAAGAAAGAACGTCATACGCATTTTCATTTTGAAGGTGAACTAGCCGCTATTGGGTCATTGTTGTTTCAGTCCCCCAAAATGCTGTTTTCGTGTAAATGAACAACCAAAACTGATAAAGATTGGTCCATTTTTAGATGAAAACACTGTCAGGTAAATGGCGACTGAGACGAGCATTCACCATTTACAACTAACCCCTTGTTGAACCCTATTAAAATCACATACTGTAACACAGGTCAATCAACAGTGCTTCAGCATACAAGTAAACACTTTGTCATAGAAAATAGAATATCAGCCGACAGACTGTCTACCATCCCCAGCGTATCCATATAAAAAATACCAGATTTCATGTCTTTTAAAAATAAAGTTTGAAAAGCAGAATGTAATTAATGCACGGCACTGTAGAGAAAGGGAAATGTTGTGTCATGGCCTGACTCTTTTATCGCCTCATTAATTAAGTTCTGTTAGCATCTTGCCACTGGTCATTCACCATGACTTTTTACGACTAGATATAGCCACCCAAGACGGGTGTATGATCATTAACGCATTCTTTTTTCTGAATTCAGTGGCTTCTGCCAACAGACGATGCTATAATGAAAAAATTCATTCTCAAATAGCAGAGGATAAAATGCATGTGTGTTAAAGAGGTAAATATGCAGCGCTGCACAACGTGCATATCTTGGCATTTGGATACAGGGCTCGGGGCACATTTGTGACATGAGTGGGAGATAAAAGCAATTAGGATTACTGGGGAAAACATGGAATTTAGTACACCAAACAAAAACCAAAGTAAACAAATAATATCATAGAGAGAGAAAAACACGTTTTTTTGTGCTGTGGGCATATAGGCTACTTGGTGTGCATTTTCTTGTGCTGTATGTGTCGTGTGTAGTTTGTGTTAAATGAAGACAACAAAATGTATTCCTCTGCGGTTTCACTTTATGTTTTCTAATTATGGTTTAAATGGAACAGTGAACCCATTGGTGCATAAACAACTAATGTACCAATGATGAAAATGAACATGGCAAAGAATTATGGGAACTGTCAGTGACGCAAGTGTTTTGGTTTTATAGGTAACCCAGACCAAATGAGACAAAACCAGCTGTGTTTGATTGTTTCACATGTCAGTCAGATGCCTCTTTATGTGGGCTGTTCTTTTCCTCAGTCAAAGGTCTGATTAAAGCAAGGCAGAACAAAAAACGGGAATGCGTCAAATTTAATCAATAAATATGCAAAAGTGAGTAGTTTTAACCTCCAGAGGTTGCCTTATGGCCTTGGCAGCAGTTCGGAGGGTCGCGATGATATAAGCAGATATGTCAGTCAAGCATTTCTATTACACAGTCTGCTCGGGATGTAGGGGCGAAGCACACATCCACACAGGAATGTTCAACTATCATCATTCATTCTCACTAGCACCTGCTCTGTATGGCTTTTGATCTGTACCCACATCACTTCAACACCTCTGATCTAACCCCCACGGAGATAAGAAAGCTAGAGAGACAAGACTCAAACGTATTTGACAGATAAACAACCAAGGACGAAAAGCTTTGTTACTTGTTTTTTTTGTAAGGCACTTTGGATAAAAGAATAAAAATGTAAATAACTTTATAGGGGGATAACTCCACCCAAAATCCGTCATGGAATTCGCCATGTTGTTCGGAATCTGTATACATTTTTTTTGTTCTGCTGAGCACAAAGAGGATGATTGGGATAATGTTAGCAACTCACAATAGAACATCATTAACTATCATAGTATGGAAAATATAAAGGGTAGTCAAATGTGCCCCAGAACAGTTTGCTTTCCGAAATTATTTACTATAATCTTATTTTGTTTAACATATTTATTTTTCATTTTTTCCATCTATGGTAATCAATGGTGTCAGTTGCTAACATTTGTAGAAATTCATCACATAATGGGAGAGGATAAATGGAAAAGAATGAGAAAAGGGAACAGGAGGGAACAAAAAAGGGAACATAAATGAAGAAAATTATTGGGTAAAGTATCACTTTAAGTTATTTAAGTTATGTGACTGAAATATTCTCACAATGCTAATTTGGGTCTCTGAGACCCCAAACACATACAACTTGAATAAACGTTTGACACCTCTTGTTCCTCTCTGCTCTGTCATGTTCTCATTATCTCCCTCTCAACCACACTTGATTCGTGTCAGTCCTAATTAAACGCGAGAAGAAAAAACTCTTCACATCACATCCATCCTGTGAACACACTTTCCATCCAATCACAGCCTGTAGTACCAGTGCCTGCTATTTTCACAGTCACAAACACATACGCACACGCAGATCTGTCAACACGGCTTCCTTATGACTTAATGAGTCTTTTTAATACGAACATCTCGTTTCAAGAAATATAAGCGCCTAGTTTTCCGTGAGACTGTGTTCAAGGAAATGTCAACCAGCAGATTAAAGGCAACTCACTGCATGAGAGCGTTATCTTGTGCCGTCGCCAGTAAAACCTCAAACCTTAGTTTGTGAATATTTATGCAGAAATTAAATATGCAAATAGCAAACATATTACCAGGCAGCTGCATAAATACAACACATCCGCACTGACATCACGCCTTTGGCATCTATACATGTGGGAAACTGAAATGATTTAACATCTTCAACTCCAAACGTGCAGCATTGGATCCAATCCCATATTCATACCAAGTGGCTCTTTGAAATATATTTAAAAGATCGTATTTTCTTTCTTTACTTGTAAAGCCTTATTTAACAAATGCTAATGCACTCCATCCAAAAAGCATTTATATTTTATGAAGTAGTTGCACGTTGTCTCTTTAGTCAGGTTGCAAATGAATTACACCAACTTTTTCTACAAAATCCAGAGTGAATGGACACCAACCACAATGTTACAAGGGGGCACCATCACTATTCACCTTACGCTTACTTAAAGGGATAGTTCACCGAAAAATGAAAATACTTTCATTATGTATTCACCCTCAAAGTTGTCGATTTGGGAACACTGAAATTCGACAAAACAATTAATCTTGACAATCGACTGTTTCATAAGCCTTTATTAAATATAATTATTATTTTTAACAAGCATTTTTCCATATTATGATCCATATAAAGTGATTCGAATTTTTGTCATTCTGGTTGGAAGTCTATTAACATCCTGATAGCAATCAATGAGTATACTGATAAATTGGTATTTTTATAATTATATATTGTCTGTGAAAGGAGTAGGACCAAAAAAATTTGCCCCAATCATTGCCCTCGGTCATGTGTACATTTTCAGCCAAAGTATTTTGCATCCCACTGTTACCCTGCAGACACCATACATCAGCGCGATAACATACGCTTTGCACACAGTGAGAGAATGTCAAGTAAACAGCTGGAACGTAACTTTCCCCTTGTTAAATGTGGCACTTGCAGAGGACAAAAAAAGACCATCTTAAAAACTCCCATGACTAAAAATGTCTAATCAGCAAAGAGGTGAACAAAATAATTCCATGTGCGGATGTTTTCCGGTCCCTGACGGTCAGTTTCTGGGGGGTTTCCCTCTTTCGGTTTGTGACTTTGTTACGGAGGTTTCTACAGGAGATGGGTGTGAAAAATTGGAGAATCCTGGCAAAAACGGTAGTGTTGACGGGTATGATAATAATTGGTGTGGCTTTTCCAGACTGGGAGCAACTATAGGATTCAAGGGTTTCGTGAATTAATCCGATGGAGAACATTGTAGCGACTTTATGTACTTGTCTTCAGATAGCCTAGACACTGGTCATTTGATTAATGAATCTGGTCATTTTTGCCAACGTTCCAGAAATGTCCTAGCAACGCCCTCAAATAACATTGAGAATTAATCCCATAGAAAATGTTGTAGAGACGCAATGTACCCGTATTCAGATAAACTAGACACTGGTCATTTGATTTATGAATCTGGTCATTTCTATTTATTATGTTATTGTCTGGAAAATTTATGATCAGAGTCAAATCTGTTATAATGTCAAGACAAATACTGTAAAGCTATTAAACAGAAGTTTCTTTTAATTTAGTGTCCGCACATGCATTCTCTGTTTAGCAAAGAGCAGCGTGCTCACATCATTTAAACGTTAAGGTCATTTCTTTTTATCTCTGTAGCGGTTTTAGCTGCATGTTAAAATAATGATGATCTTAGCTCACCAAATATAATTGTCCACCAGATCTATCAAGATCACATTCATGAAATTAGTTATTTAAAACATCCATTTCAGTCAAGGAATTGGTTTAGCTCAAACGTAAATACATATAATATTCATTATTAAATATATATATTTTACAGTCTCTAATTAGTAACATAAACTATAACAATATTTGTATGTAGAATGCAGCGAATGCGTCAATGATATTATACACTTTACGTTATCTCATGGCCAAAAGTAACATGACATTATCAAACAGGATTTAGAGCAAAGGTAGCGTAAATCGAACACAGTTTAAGTGACTAAGTATAAATGTTGAGCACAGAAAACCCATCGCAGGTGAATATATGGTTGCTTGTTTTAAACTCTACTCTACATAAACATTACGACGAACGCATAAACACATCCAATACATGAAACACAAACATGCGATAGTAAGAGCATGGCAGCGATTTCTGAACACACATAAAAATCATCTTTGGCAAAGCGGCTCAAACTTAAAGTTATTCTACGTATAGAATTGGATACGTGCGAGCTCTGTGCTGGATCAATGTCCAACAAGCGTGGACAGATGCAAGTGTTCAAAGGTTTCAGTATGCAATCCTGCCGGAGCGCCAAGTTTAGCCTTGGAGTACGAAGTTTGCAAGGCCTATACGCGGCCTCCCAGCGGTGCGGCCGGAAGCCACCGGTCTCTGTTGAATTGTCTTATGCCCCAAGTACAGAATTTTCAGGCCTAGCAGCCCTATCAGTCCAGAAGCAAAGGAGGAGGTGCGAGGAAAGGTCCAACGTTGCTTTTTCAGGGAGAGAAGAACTTAAGGTAGATTAAAACTTAACTAACCAACTAAAGTTCTGTGTCCTCGGTCGATATTAAACTTCATGAAAGGGCATGCCCACCTAGTTTGAATAAACCAATTGACATTGAGCAGGGAAAGGTTTGATTTTCCCAATTCACCCGCTAATTTGCATCTTTGTGATCTCCTAGCAATTTTGCACACTATGACTCCAGATTATTATATAAAGAGTTTAAAGAGTTCTATAGTCACACAATATGTATGAACAACGAGGAAATCAAGAGACAAACATTTAGGTACCAAATATGCCAGGTTTGAATAGCATAGATTCATAATTCATTTCAATGTATAAATACAAACAGAGCCTGAATCAAGCGTGCATATTTACCAGTTACAAATAATTTAATAACCAGGGGAGCCAACATATAACAGACAATTATATATACAGAAAAGGACAGTTTAATCACATAAATTCCTGTTTGTCAGAGAAGTTTCTCTGGATAGTCTCAAATGGTAAGTTCCAGGTGAGACAAAAGAGAGAGACTTCTCACCTCTGCTTTGAAGTTAAGTAGTCTCTACACCTTACTGCCTGATATATTACTTTAGCAGATGATTAATATTCTTTCTTTACTTTATACCTTACAGATGTGAGAATAAACACATATTTTAGTGGTTTTCCATCGATTTAGTGCGTTTTAATGAACGGACCCTGATGTTTGTGTGTTTGACTAAAGACGCTTTTGATTGTTGTTTCTAAAAACGGAAACTGAAGGCAGCAATAGACAGATAAAAAACAAATAAAACTATTTAAGCAGAGTTCAATTATTATATTGTTTAAACAAGTCAAGTATAAAGCACTCAACTAGCTTTCATGTAGCTCAGTGGTTAGAGCAAGGCAGTAGCAAAGCCAATGTCATGGGTTCGTTCCCAGGGATTGCGCATCCTCAAACACAAATGTACTGTATTAGCAATGTAAGTTGCTTTGGATAAAAGCGCCTGCCAAATGCAAAATATGTAAACTTTGGTGACAATGCGGCTCTTCGGATCAATTTTATGTCCCCACCAAGTTCAAAATCAAACTTTTTTGTTGCTTACCTTCATATAATTATTTCATGTAATGAATTTCTTTCTTCTATGATATAAAACAAACAAAAAATTAAATATACTTTTTGGAACAACACCAAACAACATTGGCACCACTCACTTCCAAAATAACTGCTTTTGTGTTCAACGGAAGAAAGAGTCCTATTCAGAATTTGAATGACATGGGGGGGAATTAATAATGACAGATTTTTTTATTTTTGGCTGAACTATCCCTTTAAAAACAGCTGCTAGAGGACTCAGAGTAACAGTGGTGATTCACTGATGAAACAAATAAATCACAGATTCATGACTCATTTATGAAATGCATTTGTAATTAGTTGTGTACATCAATACTCTATAATGCTGTCAGCCATTGTTTTTGCCACAGATAGATAGTGCTTTTGTTCTGGTTATAAATGAATAATATAAACTTTCAGATTATGTTGTCAACTTAAATAGCTTTTAATGTATTTAGCCAAAATTAGCTGATAGCTTGTAGTCTAGCTAATTAATTTTTAAAAGGTTACTTGACTTGTTGTTTACGTATAACTTATGAGCATCTTGTAGCTTGTCAAGTTACAGTCACAGAACAGCTTCCACATCACTGCCAGAGGATGTGTGCAGCAACCCAGCAATGTCAGCAGTGCGTGTCGAGGTAATAGGAGGTGAATCAAAAGGCTGAGAGGATGTTAAAGTGTAACATGCTTGCATGCTTGTCATGTAAATCTTTCAGCAGTAGAAAACACACAAGCTGTAAAAAAAACACCCAGTGGGAAACCAAAGGGCCCTCAGGGAACCAACCAAAGACAGATCCGCTCAATCCCACAGGCACAGGTGAGAAGAACACAGCAGGAGGAAGTAATCCTACACAACGACAGGAGTGTAAATGTAACACAGTGAAAGAGTTTTGGGCTGCAATATGACAGAATCCATTCGAGAATAAGTGAAGTGTAAAAAGCTTGAGGGAGAAAAAGTTATTGAAAATAATGACACAGAGGACAATCAAAGAAAAAGATAAAAGTCTGACTGGGTCATGTTTGAGAGCTGCAGAGTGAAAAGACTCGACGGTTGGGACTGAAATGAGGGATGAGGGAGGCGGGTCAGAGGAGACCCTGTTATTCTGTTAGCCAAAGGGTTGGGACGTAATGTCAGTGCACTATGATAGACTGTTAGATATCTAAGCTGGTGACAAGGGTAAAGTTAAGTATGAATCTTCTTTAAGCTTAAAAAAGTATAAGCCTTGATCTATTATTGCAATAAATGTGAAATTTTGGTTAGAACGGTAGCATCATCTTCATTCAAACTGGATTTTGAAAAGCACATGTTCTGTTTAACTCACTTACTTAGGTTTATATCCACTTTCTAATGTAACATAAATATACCCTTTGCCATTTAAATAGATGTCTTATTGGAGCGCTCCAGACACATAGACGAGCCCGCCATTTTGGAATGGTCCACTGACTAAAATGCCACAACACTGCACAGGCATGGCTGTGAAAAACACCGGGTTTTAAATTCAAGAAAAATACTCTTTCATCATTGTCATGTGTTTAGCCAATCAAATTTTGAGTTTACACATCATTTAACAGCTTTTAATCATATGCGCATATAACTATAGTTGTAAACACACGGTCAGTGTGCTTTTTAATGTTAACGGACCGTCTTTAATGGTTGCCAGATCGTTCTAATAAAATCAATCTTCACTTGCCTAAAGTCTCTAGTCCAAATAACAGAACTTAACTTTCGAAAATAAAATCATCTGAAGATTGAAACCTAAATAACAAAATCCTTTCTCTCTTAACTCGCAAAAAACCAAGCAGCAACCGTTTAAAGCATAGAAATATATATTTATTACCTTGATGCCTCATTGTCCGCAGGTTTGTCAATGTCGCTGCCATATTGATGAGGGCAAAAGCCGACAACAAAGACATACCAGTTAATGGTTGCCGTTTTCTGGATAAAACACAACACTGTTTTCATTTCTCAACCAATTCCAATACTTTGCGATTTATGTCAAGTACATAAACATTTTGGCTCCAGTTAAACATGGTTATAGACTTGAAAATGTATTTATTGTCATACGGCACTATTAAATCTCTGGCTTGTCAAGCAATCATTTAGGCTTAACTGTGTACACATCGCTAATCTGATGTAATTTAAGGTAGATGAAATGCACATGATTAGAACAAAGCTTGCTCACTTTAAAATCTTAGGAAAATCATTACTGGGTTGAATATTAATCTTGGGTCTTTACTATATTACTATTCACTGCTATTTCACACTGTTTATAATGCACAATAGTTATTTGTTTTACTATCTCACATACATGTTTTACTGCTGTAATTGCTTTACCAGCTAAATTGTATAAATGATGAAAGAAAAAGCCATTTCCCCAGTAAAAAAATATATATACATTTTTGATCATATGTAAATTAAATTATTTTACCTTAGGTGTTTTGTACGATAATTCAAATAAAACTCAGAAACAGTCTCGACATGTTGTGTTTTATTCGCGACTACTTCCACCTGTGGTTGTTTTATTCTGTTGCTTCTCCTGCATACTGTATATCCCTAACATATCACAGAACATCTAGCAAGCACAACGATGGAGATATTAAGTAACTAGAGATTTGATCAATTTGTACTCTACCTATATCGTAAACCATTGAAATGTGTTAGGAAATTTAGATGTGATTATGCTTTTAATGCCGAAAAAGATCAGCACTCCCATTCACTTCTATGAGTTTAGTGGGCTTTCGTCCTACATAATATGGCGGCACCAATGACGTATGGCAGCAGCGGAGCAGATCGACCAATGCCTACTAATGGTATTTTTATGTCTACGGTTTAGAGTATCCCAATCCACTGGAAAACCATTGACTTGCAACGCAGATGTGCTTGCACTGTTCCAATATGGCGGATGACCTGAGTAAAGCTACCCATCGAAAGAGCTGCTAATGCGCCATCGAGTTATGTCTTTTTGCTCCAATTACAAAAGCTAAAAAGAAGCTAAAGCAAATGATTAAGCTAGCAGTTGTGAGATGTTTGCGTCTTTCACGTCTGACTGCATCCAGACATCGAATAGTTATGAGTTAAGATCATTTAACAGTTAAGTGAGCCACATCACATTACACATCTAATAGATGCACTTTGCTACTAAGTGAAAGTGAATATTAATGAAGGAAGTTTTACACATCAATAAATATAAGCAATGCTTTTAGAGGAAACAATCCAACTTCAATTAATTTTATAAATATAATGAAAACTGACTGCTGAGTGAGGAGGTGATAAAGAGGTCTGGATTTGATGAACAAAATGCATTAGCTGGCAGTATCACTATTCCTAATCCCTCTCCTATACTTAGCTCCAAGAAGCACTGAAAGCAGATGATGATAAGATTACATTAGTGTCAAAATCAGAGAGTGTGTCTGCGCAAGTTAAGTGTTTTTGTCTATGAGCATTTCTGAAAATACTTTATACTGCATGAATGTGTAAATCGCCAACTGAGGCCTTCCTTTCCTTTTCTTATACGCGTCCACACACACACACACACACACACACACAATTGGTAGTACAAAAAATTGGGGGCCTGAACTTCTGAAGCTGTAGGCTGTAATAAAGCTTTTCCACGTACACAAAACATGTAATTTCTATCCAAACACAGCTCACATACAACAGAGAAAAATGAGCTTCTTTAAACTACACCAAAAACTCAACAGCTGCTTCATTTTACAGTAAAAGTGATGCGTGTAATTTTGTCTATGTTAAATCACTTTCTTCTATACCAATTTTATGAGCAGAGACAACATTAAGCAAGCTGTACATAGGCCCAAAATATGTATTTTCAAAACATTGCTTTGTTTGTTTCCATAACCTGTCTCAATTTACTGTAGCAACTCTGACTGAACTGTTTGTGTAACCAATTGCAGAGAAAATTCACTTTTGCAGTTCTATTTAGTGATGACAGCTTTGCAGAAATCACAAACTTCACCCTTTAAAAGGTTCCTTATTAAGTAAATTATTCTTAGCTCTGTAAATCTGAGATTACTGAGATCACAAATACTCTTAATGTTGGAACAAAGATGATTCTGAAGCACGGCGCTTCCAAGAGAGGCAGTGTGGAGAAACGCGGCTATTTGAAAGGCATTTTGGATGTTTTGGTGTTTTGAGCACATATCTCATTCTCATCATGGCCCCACTCAAGTCCATCAAGCTTATGAAGACTCAACCAGATTTTCCGGATGTGATGAAAAGTGTATGCGTGTAAATGTGTGATGCAAAGATCACGTAAGGTAGAGAGAAGAAGAGGTCTGCATCTGTTGCAGCATATGCTTCAGGTCTGCTTGAGATCCATTCAGTTTGACAGATAGAACAGTCCATCCGCTGCATTTCCTCAAATTAAAGCTTCTCACATGCACGTACACTCATGCCCGCAGTAGAGAAGATACAGTCTATGTCAACACACATTGCCATCAAACACACTTCCAGCATCTCCGGCTACAGAATTTCACTTTGCATACTAAATCATTTTCATTTAAGATCGAAAGATGAAGGTGGCCCTGTTTGCTGCTGTGGAAAAATATCAGAAGTGGGTCTGGGCTTATTTCATGTGGCCCTATAATGAGATGTCCTGTAATTTTTAAGCTATTTGTATGACTTTCAGCACATCCTTGTCCTCAAGTAATGGATATATGACGTATGACAAAAATGCATCATTTTCTTCTCATTTGCTCTCACTCTGACAACAGACTACAGAATGATGTGTGACAAAATTGACAGACTCACCAGCATCAAGTTGCTGTGCTGTCATTTTTCACGCCTTCTCACACAAAATCTGTTTTTGGTTACGGAATGGAGAGCAGCGGATGTCACAAAAAACTCGCTTGTCATTTTAACATCTGTAAATGCAGTGCAGTTTGAGTAAGTCACTTTTTTAAAGAGGCCACATCACTCATAAACCTCTCCAGGTAAGTGCAAAACATTTTTTCGAAATTGAGAAGCTTTGTTGACTCATAGATAATCTCTTTAGTTTTTAGGTCAACTATTTGATTGTGGTGACACATCCAACATTGCACCCGAATCAAAAGGAAACTGTGAACGTGAGAGACATTTGAACCCTGGCACTGGGTGGACATAAAATACTACAGAGACTGAAGTTCAAACAAAGCATGACTTGAAAAAGTGAGTGAGAGTGAAGTGAGGAAAAGAAAAGGTCCCCAAATCCCAGAGTAGTCATGTGTTAATGCATTTCAAATGCCACCTTTCCTTGTTCTATTACACTTTATACAGCCGGGTCAATTTTTTTATTTATTATGAGCATTATAAATTGAGTGAGAAATTCAATCCCAAATTTCTTATGTACAGTACACTTTTGCTGCACTCAATTTAGCACCTGTATCAGACATGTATCCAAGCACGATGGGGAACTTGCTCGCTCCAAATCACAAAAAGAAATAGGCTTCACAGACATGTGCAAAGTAAAAGCCATTGCAAGTTCCCAAGTGCATGATTTTTTATGTAGTCTCAGGGTTTTGGACGTCACAACTCACAACACATTCAAAAGCAAAAATAATGCATCCCTGCAATATAAATGTACAAACCCGTGAACATGTCATAAAAAATAATTATATAGTGGCCAGGAATAAAAATTCATTCCCACTGGTCAATTGTCCCCATGATTTAAAGGTCCAATGTGTAATTTTTTGAAGGATCTATTGACTGAAATGCAATATTATATACATAACCATGTCTTCAGAGGTGTATAAAGACCTTACATAATGAAGGGAAGCGTTCTGTTTTATATTACCTTAGAATGAGCTATTTCTTTCTACATTAAACCATGGATCTCCTTTTATGGAATTCATCATGTTGTTTCTACAGACAATGGTGTTTCATAAATACTGTATCTCCTTCGGCAAAGAAGCGAAAACATGACAACAACTTAAATCTGTGTCAGCCACCGTAGTGCTTCGAATGGAATGAGCCGTTTGTTGCAATTCCCGACCTCACCACTAGATGCTGCTGAATTTCAAACACTGGACCTTTATTAAATCGTTCCCTCATTTTAGGAAAATGAGATCGTTCATTGATCTTCTAAAACTTGCATACACTTGTGAACAGGTTCATTGGCCTTAATTGTATCAGTCTAATGATTTTTAAGTCAATAAACATCATGAAAGTTTCTCTGTCCACAACAGTAGCTGTCTTTCATTATTATTATTAAAACCACTACCTAAAACTAAAATGAGAGAATTAATACAATTATTAATTCGAAAATTAATCAAATGTGGGCATATTTTTTTTTAAAAACGAGGTAACATTGTTAGAAAACGTTAGCAAAAATGTACCTTAAACGAGGTCACGTATTATTAAACCGAGGGAACAATCATGTGTCATGTATAGGGCTCGGTAGAAAAGAAAGAAGACATATATTATGCAGTGATGAAACGATAAACAAACTCATCCCAGAAAGTAAAGCTATTAAACCATCCAATCAAACATTTAAAAATCCACTTGACCTTAAACAGGCTCACACCACTCTTAAGAGAGGCAGCACTCATCGACTCGCCGTGCGAAACGATACAATAATCGCATGAATGAATGCAAAATCCCCGTGCAACAATATCAAGCGATAATGAAAGCCTTTTTTTGCCTGCCAAACAGCAGCGTGTGTTGATAGATGAGGCAGAGGCAGAATGGGGACACTCTGCTTATAGCGATGGCTGATGGGAGAGTCAAGCACAGCTGTGTGATCAACGATGCCTGCTGTTGTGCCCACATGAGCATGCAGCGCACACAGACACAACACCCTTCTCTTTAGCACACCTGCAGTAAGACCCAGTTCTTCACCTTTAGATAGACAGGAGATGATATTTCAGACATGCAGGATGAATGGGAAATGTAAGACTTGGATGAATCTAATAAGATATGCTCATGTGACTAGCAGGAACATGGAAATGTTATTATAGAGCTCTTCGGATCTGGCTGTAATGAGGTAACTAAGATTCATATTGATTTTTTCGGTGAGGGAGTGCTGTGCCGTACACAGAGCAAAAACACAGTTTTACGAGATTAGAGCCCTCTGGTTCTAATAGTTTTTGTAAATTGCTTATGTACTGTAACTGGTGTCTGGGTTTATGTATTTATAGGAAGACTCTTGTGAGACATGGTCGATTCGCAATTTGTTCTGCCATATGAAAACAAAACATGTTTTTTTTTTTAAACCCGGTCAGTCAGAGACATAATATTCAATGGGAATCAAAATAAAAAAGGACAGGAAGTTGTGAAGAAAGGTACTAAAATACGTACAGCTTCACAGTGAATGTAGTCTACCAAAAACAATTCTTTATATATTCACAAAACTTAGATATACTTGAATTCATCTTTGAGCATTTTAATAAATGACCATTCACAAATCAGCACTTTTTTGGGCTATCTGCCACAGAGGTCTCGAGTCGTGACTGCTACTGTTGACAGGCAGTAACACAGTCTTTATGGGAGCTGGACGGCACGCCGATGAATATCTCGAGAAAGCACTTCACTTTTATGGCAGTGTTTGTTAGCGTAATCTGCCGTGCTGTAATTTGCTTACAAACAGCCTGATTATCTGTCTCTGCTCAGTTCTTGAAGAGATCAGACGTTGGAGTCTTATTACAGAATGACTCAGTGGATATGCCTCGGTTTCCCAGACGCAGACACGCATGGGACGACGCAGTCATCAGAAACCATTTGATGGTTTATTCATTGTGAGCAGTCTTCGCTCTGGTAGAGCCGTTTTGTTGCAGGCCAAGTGTCTGAGCACATAACCAGTGACCCCGCTTATACAAACACCTGAAACGAAACAGGTTTAGCCGTTTTCACAGATATTAGAGAGAAAATGTCAGTAAAAGGTTTATGTTGTCTGGAAACAGTCACATGAGGCGATGACAGGGCCTTGTTTACCCCCGGTGTTAACAGGCGCCTCAGGTGAACCTTACATTAACGCTGGTATTTACATGCGTCTCCTGTCACCATAAAAGATTGGATTTTGTTGAGAGGAGGGGTTGGTGTTTATGCATACATTACTTCTCTGAGTCATCTTTGAGTCTTTTTATCACTACTTGTTAATGTGGAAAAGTATAGTATATAAAAAAACATATTGTTGCAATAACATATACTTCAATTTTATAATAATTATTATAATAAGTTTAATTTCTACAACCTGTATTAAATATGGGATTACTTAAATCGTCTTGTGTAAATAAAATACATATTCTTGAATATTAACAGTCAATATATTAAATCATTTAAAATATATAAAATAATATTGTAGTACAGTTCAAAGAAGGGACGGAAGGAGGCGGGAACTGACAAACGTTAAATAAAGTTGAATCAAAATAATCAAAAAATAATACGGAAGTGGAAGACCGGCAGCCACCTCACGGACGGCCACAAGAACTAAAATACAAACTCAACATATGTCCGGGTCCGGTCCTCTCTCATCGTACACTCTGCCGCTCGTCCTTTTATGATTCCGATCTCCACCGTGAGAGATACCCGCGTCATCTCTCATGGCTCTCGTCCCGCCTTGCTCATCACAAATAGGTTCTTAATACAAAAGATTTTGCAGCTTCTAATATATTGAAAAATATAAGTATTCAAATATATGTACATTTATTATTGAATATCGTTGCTGTCCTTCCAAAACCTCAGATGTCGACATTCACTGTTAAAAGGTAAATAGAAAAAAAAATGTACTTTTTAAATTATTAAATACTTTGTTGTCAAACAGTTTTTAATACTTTCTTGTTAGATGTTTACAAACCCCAGTGACAAACATAGAGGGTGAATTATAATGATAGATTATGACAAAAAATACGAATCACAAAATATGGAGATACGAGGTTTCAGAAGGACAGCAGCGATATACTACATCATTATTTTCAGTCTATTAGCATATGTTCTTTTTTGTAAGGGTATACAGCTAACCTGATGAACCTCAAAGATCTGACAGAAATCTATTATTTTAAATCTTTTTACATTTTCTCTTGGTTCTGGTCCATTAAAACCAGCAAGTTTACAGGAACAAAAAATACAACTTTACTACCACAGTCATGCCACTGTACTGTTTGAAAGAGAATGATGCTGCCTCCATGGTATATGAATTCAGGAAAGAGTCACCACTGTCCTATTTAACAAGATGTAATATTGTGTCTTTAAATTGGTCCAAGCAGTTTGGCAAGACAAAAAAGCAAAAAAATTCCACTGCATACTGGAAATCCAGTTCTGTAGACACCCCACCCCGGATCTCTACAGGCAACTGCTTTGAAAACAGAGGGGATCGATTTTAATTGCATGTTTAAGGAACTGTGGCGGACAGAGGAAGACAGAGAGTAATAGAGAGAGATGACGAAACACTACGTCTGCAATTGTTATGGCATAAAAGACACTTCAGAACATAATTTCTGACATGGGCACGACTGCAAGCACAGCTAGCCTGAAGAAACGACAGAAATACACGGACCACCTGCTGTTGACTCCATCTTTACAAACGACATATTCGATTTCAGTCTTACTTATCTTTTCCTTCATTTTTTTGCCTTTGTTTCCTCGCCATTCCCTTCTACGAAGCCTATGCAATTACCTCTGTTTGCTTTTGTCATTTTAATTTCTTCCTTTGACCTTTGGCCTCATGCCTTTGTTGACCGTCATCTATGACACATGACTCATCTTCACCTCTGACTCTTGGCTGTTTTTAGCTACTCTGTGTCTTTGATTGACTCTTTTTTTACCACTTTAACAGAGAATGTGAAAATACGTCACGCCGTGTTGAATGTTGCGCCATCCTGGGAGGATCGCTGCTAGTGCGTTCAATGCAGTGTTTAATTTTGATTAGGGAATATAACTATGGCATGTCTTTCTTTGTTGCAATATGCAACATAGGGCATGACGTCATCTTCACATTCTCTATTGTATATTGCTCTTTTAAGGGATAAACTGTCATGATTTATTCACCTTCTTGTCATTTCAAACCTGTATGACTTTCTTTCTTCTGTAGAACGCAAAAGAAGATGTTTTGGAAAATGTTGTTAACCGAACAATGGTGGTCCAGCTATTTGCCATAATGATTGAACAATCTTGAGGCGATTGTCTCTTTTAACTAAAAGGCCAGACTTATGGCCACTTCAAACATAGTATGTTTTTCTTCGACGTATTGCTTTTCTGCATGGTTGACTCAACATCCTAATAATTCCCTGCCAACTGATGTGATGAACAGCGATGCTGTACTGATGTCAATCTCATTACCAGAAATTTCAGAAGCAGGTGTCACAGGTCAAGGGCCCAAGGCACAGTCTTGACAAGTCTAAGTGAATGAAGTTACAAGACTCGTGTGCACCTGAGAACAGACACAAATAGCAGCATGAAAGAGCACCATGTTATAATTGAAAGAGCAGTTACTGGCCTGTGTACAGCAGCTAGATCTTAATACCAGCATTCCTTTGACAGCTCATTCTACAAGACAGATTGAGTCAGTACAAAATGGTTGTAGCTTTGACCCTATTAATACCTGTGATTCTCTCCTTTTACAGGCATGGTGGTTTGTTATCTGAAATCAAGGGTGGTTAAGAGATACTCAACAAGATTTGCTCAATGGACCGCAGCTCTGACAGACCCAAAAATCTATATGACACTACACCGGTCACATCACTGGTTGCCTGGCAATTTGCTAAACACTTTTTTGTGAAATCATCTCCCTGCAACTGGATAACACCACACGAGCACTTCACTTGTAGAGACCTCAGATCAGGTTGTAGGTTCTAAATGGGCAACCATGTGGTTTGAGAGCTCAACAAGCCCTGCGCCATATCAGACAATGAAACGTCCAAATGGCAACCCGACGTTGAAAATCGTGTTTCTCCGCACCTCTGCTGGATTCTGACAGATAACTATAAAGTGTGCACAATAGTTGTCATGTTTGATGCATCGTGCCTTTTGCGTCGTCTTTTTCTGTGGCCTTCATTTCTCGTTTTCTCGTTCAGGTTATTGAGTTCAGAGGGGACCATCTGCTCTCCTCAGGCTGTTCTGATTGAGCCCTTTTACTGGGTCCCATTTACTTCAGCGCTTTGTTAGCGTATCATCGCATCATGTGTCCGTTTTTTGTTTCTTGCATCTGCCTCATTTACTGTGCCACGCCAGCTGCGCGGATTAGACAGGTACTGAAGGATGCTTTGTAGTCAACAAGAATAACCACTTACTATTTTCTCAATGTTTTTTTTTTAATGTCGCACTTTCTTCTTCGATTTTCTCCATTATTGGCCTGGTTCTCTTGCTAATGATTGGATTGAGAAATGGGCAGCCTAGCCGGATGTATATTTTATCTCGGAGTAAATATTGCATGAGGCTACGTTATCCTCTTTAAAGATGGATCATCTTGTCTCCTTCAAAATCAAAGTTCTGTGGTCCATCAACTTAAAGCTACAATAAAGAACCATGAGGATTATCAGAGATGACACACTTGGATAAACACTGACGGCTACAAAAATACTGTTGATGAAATAATCCACTCAAGTGCTTTGTAAATGTATTTCAGGCTACCGTTTTGAACACAGTTCCAAGTTCTTCAGACCTGCCTGCCAAACGTGCATCTGTGGCTATTACTTCATGTCTCCGTATTTTTCACCATCTGTCCGTGACTACTGAATTATTTAGGACAGCATGTCAAGCCTAACTTTTAAAAATGCATCTTGTATCCTTGAATAAAAATGCATCCCCTGTATTCGGTCCTGCTCCATCGTGCTGCTATTTTGAACACATTAAATGGACGTACTTTTGTACCCCCTTAAACACCACAAAGAAGCCCATAAAGATTCCTTATGTTGTGTTTGTTAAGATTGTGGATCTTATAGTACATCAGGATCCAGGGTCAGCAGTGCAGAAGCTGTGAACCCAGTGGACTGGCTATTTATTCTCTTTGCTTTTAATTTCAACATGCAGTCCTACTATATTCTCGGTGGAGGGTGAGGTCATGACTGCTTCTACCCCCCACACCTCACCAACAAGTGGAAATAAGAGACTGATCCATATGATATGGCACTCAGAAAGCCTTGACTATTGATTGAGGTTCCATTTATAACCCTCCATCAATCCAATATGACCTATCCCATAATCCCACAGCATCTTTATATTATCTTTAGCATAGCTCTGGGGAGACGAACGAAGTGAACTGTGCCAGACTCATACAGATGAAATCATTCGAAACTCATGATGTTGAAATAAATCACTGTTTTTAGAAGATCTAAAAAATATCTAAAAATAAGAAGCCTGATATTAAATAATATTTTTAAATTGTATGACTTATATCATACACTAAAAATGCTGGGTTATTTTCAAACCAGAGTTGTGTTAATAAGTGACAAACCCAATGGTTGGGTTGAATTAAATGTTTATTTGACCCAACAATGAGTTACAATAACTTAGCTTTTTTAGTTAAAACAACTCAACATATGTTATTTTATAACCCGATGGTTGGGTTTGTCCCTTTTTCATCCAATGTCTTGTAAGGTGCAGCCTCAACATAATCAACAACAAAAAATCTGTCTGCATGTACAGCACCCACAAAATATTAGATTTATTCAACAAGCATGAAACCCCCAGAATTTATTTAAGTATTTTGCTGAGAGGCGGGGAAAAGAAGAGATACAACATGCACGGTATGTGTACCTTAAAATCTTGGTGACACATTGGATTACATCTAAAACAAACGAAAATATTTGTTTAGCCATGTCATATGACCCCTTTAAGAACTGAGCTTCAGAAAATGATATCTACACAGCTGTTTAGACATTTTAAGTCTGTTGACTGCATCAAATAAGACAAAGCTGAAATAAATGATCACCTTGCCAAATCAATGCTATAGGGGTGGGAATACTTAACCAAACCAATTATTAGAAGAACGTTTGTCAGTGTTTGTAAAACAAAGAGGAATGTATTGAATAGCAAATACTTAAATAATGTACTTCTTGTTCTGACTCCAACCTCATTTCAGAGGAGACCGGTTATTAAGGTTTAATCGCATATGAGTGATGGTGAATTGAAAAAAAGGGTTGAGTGATTCCACAGCCACATATACGCTAGACAAAGTACTTCTAAATGAGCCCAGCTAATTCAATAAGACCCCACTGTACATTTAATATAGCATGGAGCGTGCCGAGAGAACGTGACTGGAGTGAGAAACCACCACGTGTGTCTACTTGTGTGCACGTGATGTGCATGCACGCACATCCAAAGTAAAAACAGAATGTATGTGCAAGTAATGGTTGATACAAAATGAATGACGGCTTTGTTTGAATAATGTCTCTCTATACTGTCCCTTTCCATTTTTGTCATTTGAGAATAAAGAAAACCTTATTGCAGTATTAAACACAAAAATTATATTCCAAGTCTCTGTTATAAATCTTTATGTCATACAATGCTATTGGAAAATCGAAATGAAGCTTTTATTGTGATCCAGCTCAATAGAAGACATGAAGTTGCGTCTCTCATGGGTGTGTCTACAGAAGAAGAAATAAGGTTAAATGTCAAGGTTTCGGTTCAGTTATTAACAACTTTAATTTCAATCTGTTCCTCAAACAAAGTTATTGCGTGGCTTCAGAAGACTGGAATATTATTGCTTTAAATCATTGTTTAAATAACTTTTTATTGTATTTGTAAGTAGGGCAATATTTCAAGGCATCGTGAGAAACAATCAAATGCAGGGACAAAGCAAGCTATAGCAGAGGGTTAGATTTCGGCTCAAATTTATTGTGACCATTTTCAAAATAGGGAATGATGTGCCCAAGTTACATATTTGTGTGCCGCTAGACCAGGGGTTGGCAACCTTTTTTGACATGGTGTGCCGTTCATTTTTTTCTTGATAATCAATGTATTATTCTGTAATGAAGAAGGCTGATTCCCATTATCACTTGCGCCACCGGTCCCGCCTCGATGCCTCCCGGCTCTCGTCCCGCCTTCCTAGTAACATGTACCTGTGTAAGAAATGGTGATGTTTTTTTTCCCATTTGTTTAAAAACATTAGTTGTGTTATCTTAACTAGAAGAGAAGTATTTTTTGTCATGCTTATAATGTAGTTAACTAATGTTAACAAAACATTTTTTTTCTGTAACTACACACACCAGCTGCAACTGTGGTGTCTGGTGGTGTCGCTCCGATACAGTTATGGACTTTGCTCAAAACCCTGCAGCACAACAGACCGCCACACACATAAATACATGTAATTTGTCAAAATCATCTTTTTTGTACAAATAAACTTCATCATAGAGACTGCAAGATATATTTATCTGTTTGGGGATAACGGAAAAGCCAGCGCATTAATACGAAAAGTATATAACAATATTAAGCAGAAACAGAACAAAAATAACGAAACAACTTGCATCTGTAGTACACTTTGAACATGAGTTTGCGCATACAGTATGTACAGTACGTGTCCGGTGTGCGATACCTGCAAGCTGTCCTTGACATAATCCATTGCGTCTTGTTTGCAACCCTCTTTACACTATATTTGAAGGCCAGCTAATTTTATCAAGCACAAGCACATACCTGATGTTCTTTAAATTCTTGAACGGGTCGGGATGCTTTGCCAAGCTCTTTGTCTGCGTGTTTAAAAAATGTTTTTGTGGTGCTGCATCGCGCCTCTTATCTCAGTGATCTTCTCGTGTTTAGCTTCAAAGTGAGCTTGGTAAATGGCATACACGATAAAGATCGATCTTTTTGTGTATCACCATTTCCTCGATCAGCACCTGGCTGTGCACCAACTGCATGAGTTCTAACGCCTGATGTCTATAACTAAACTTGATTATAAGGATCACTGTGTAGTTTGTTGTGGAACTCGAACTGGGATCAAAAAATTTCATGTACCTAAACAAAAAAATGTCATTTTGGACAATCGCACAACAATTCACTAGCGACTTTTAAATCTCTTCTTAAAACGTTTTATTTTAGGATTGCTTTTACTTGATTGGATTATTTGTTTTTGTTGTGTTGTTTTACAAAGTGTTCTCATTGTGTTGTTTTACCTGATGTGATGTCTGCTGTGAAGAGCTTTGAGAAAGCAACTTTTAATGGTGCTATATGAAATGAATTGATTATTATTCTATTATTATTATTTAACTGCAACTGCATGACCCCTGCCTAGCCTATGAAGTGCATTTTTTTCCTTCTCAATTTGACCAGAGCCCGTCCTGTTCTGGTGCTCAGGTGTTCATCTGTATTTTCAGACTGAAACTGTGCCTCACCTGTCTTCAATTTCGGCTTCTTGAAGTCTAACCACTATTATGCTAATAAGGCTATCATCATAACTGCAGCATGATTAAAACACATCACACTTGGTAACATGGCTGGGTAGAAGTTGTATAACACTTCAGCCATTACATTTTACTGGGCGGTACTCAAGGCTGCAGCTTGATTAATTTTTATTTGAGAGGTTATGCACGGAGTCGTAAATGAATTATTTGTGGAGATATGAACAGATAAATCATGTGTGTCTTTCACTCCCTCTCGCTTTCTGCTCTGCACACTGCTGCTGTATTATTCTGCCTGCATCTGTCACTGTGGACTCATGCATGTAATGCTTTGAGAATCTAAAAGGGAATGAATAATTCTGTTTAGATTTCAGCTGTTTTTGTCAACGCAAACATGTACCCAAGTTTGAACTCCAGTATGTGCGTGAGAAAGGGGAGAGAAGTCGATGGACTTAAGTGTTTTCTGTATGTATAAATACATAGCTACAGAAAAATTACAGTAAGAGAACATTTCAAATAATTTTTTTTTGATTTCAGAATTGAGTATTTATAGGTTGGGTTTAGGTAGAATGATCACGTTTGTTTCATTCTGTAGACTACTAACAATTTTTCTAACAAATGTCAAATATTGTTGCTATTTATGTGCAGAAATTGAAATTTCAGACCTAAAATACTGCAAAGAAAACAAATTCATATTCACTTTCAAGCCATGCAACAGTAATATTTCTACATTTATATATATATATATATTAAGTGATAACCTTGGTTTTTATCACAGTTTGCATGTGTACTGTCATGCTGCCAGTCTTTCACATTTCTGTTGGATGCCTTTATTTCACTCCTAAGGTTTGATTTTGTTAAAATACAACAAACACTGGATTGGAATGGCCAAAATATATCTAGAAATTTTAGAATTTTTGGAATAGTCTCGTAACTGTTTCTGTGTTGTATAAATGTATACAATTCTCTAGTGTCAATACAGTGTTTCCCAACCCTGGAACCCTCGGGGCACACCTTCCAGAATGTTTAAGTTCTCTCCCTGTATAAAACACATGATTGATGAGTTGAATCAGGTGTTTTATGAAGGGAGATATTTAAAACATAATGTAAGGTCTGCCCTTAGGACCAGGTTTGGGAAACACTGCTCTAGAACATCATTCTGTTCACAGAAATAACTAGTCAACCTATACTGTACAACATGACAGAACTGCTTATTCAACAAATGGTTTTTCTCCTAAAAATATACATGACTTCTAAAATAGCAGCTTTACTTATCTCACTACTGAGAATTTTAGTTAAACTGATGTCTTCGCCATTTGTAATGACGCTACTGCCCAACTCTGCTAATTATGACCCGCAGCTAATGAGAGAAAAGCTCCGCTCATACGGCCTTGGCATGTGTTAGCACCGCATGAATTGGTTACGCGCACACTCGTAAGGTTTGCGAGAGTATATTTCTGCAACGTTGCCCTGGCTCATTCCAGATGGCAACAGAAAGAAAAAATCTTGAATTAATCAGACACTGAAATGTTTTCAATCCTCGTTGTATCTTGGAGAGCTTAATCCTCACAACTGTGCAGGAACAAATACAGTAGAAATAAAGATAATTAAGCTGCACATTAACGTCTTGCACTGAATAATTTACACAAAGTGGAAATGAAAGGAATACGCAAGCAATGATGCTGAGTGAGTAGGTGTACTGTACAGTAGGGTTGCCATGGTACCATAAACATGTCTTAGGATACTATACCAGCTGAAGTATCTCGATACCAAGTAGTATCATGATGCTGTGCCATAAAATTCAAAGCTATGCAAAAAGCCCAGATTTAAATTACACATTTTGTATTTACTATTGTTAACTGTATTATACTTTGCACTAGAATATGTTGTTGTATTAACTGTAGCAATTGGTTAAAAATAAAAAAGTAAAAATACTACCGTTTCAATCATGGAGAGGCATTGCGGGTATTTTGAGGCTTTACCATCGAAATGCTACCGTAGCACCGGTACAACGTGCAACCCTACTGTACAGTATGTGTGTTGTGTATATGAGATACATTTCAGGGTAAAGCTGGCCCATACCCGGGGTAACTAACTCTGATTATGACATAATAGTGCTCATCTCTTTCGAATAGCCAATTACAGTAAAGAAAACCAGATGACCCCTACAGCTACACACAGTGAATGTAAGAGATACAGCAGTGTAAACACCGGGGAGTAGGATGAGCATACTGTAACTATACTATTTAGTCCGCAACAATTTTACATCCATTAGAGAGTGCATATATGGCCCTTCCTCTAAATGCGAAGCAAGAGCCAGAGGCTGATCTTTCTATTTTTGCTCCCCGGTCGCAACGCAATGACTGTAGCCCACGGTTGGATCAATAGTGCTATACTGTAACCGCTGCAAGAGTCATTGCGGGAGAAATGAATTGAAACGTTTAGTCTGAATTACTGATTCAGCCTACTCTAAAGTGCACCAATGGTGTCTGAGACTGCGGGATAGAAGAAAATAATGGGACAAATAGATTAAAAAGACAAACAGACAGATATTTAGAAAGACAGAAGTATAGATCGATTTCAAACAGTGGTTCTCACAACTGGGGAGCCTCAATATGGATCCAGGAGGGCCACAGATTTTGTGACATTTTGTGAAATATATAAATAGTACATAGATTGTATGCAATCAAAAATCAGAAAAAAAAGACCAGCAACCAAAATAATTGATGTTACAGTATTGTATAATTGAATATGTTTTTGGTTTAGCTAAAATTCTAAGTTTAATCATTATATGGGGGGGGGCAAATGCAAGGCACTCTACACTAAGGGGGGCTTACAACAAAAGTTTGAGAACCACTGATTTAAAAAATAGACGGACAACAAAACAACGGATGAACGCAGGAAATGTTTTATTTTAGGGGAAACATCGGGATGGGTTTGGGGGGTTGCTGTGTTAATTGATAACTATGTTTCATAATTGAATTAGCATGTATGAAAAAATGGAGATGACTTGTCTTAACAGTTAACCTGATCTCACAGGAATTCATAACGTTTTTATGTGGTGGTTTATTCGTATGAATGTGTTCATTGTGAAATGTACAAAAACGTACAATTAGTAGAAAAAAACGAATACTGAAACTCCACCCCTCACCCTAACATCATTGATGCAAAAGCAAATCGTAATGAAATGTACAAAAGAGATTATACGAATTCACATGAAGATTAGCTACATTGCAAAATAGTGACGTTCTTGCTGTGAGATTGTGTTGGATAAATAACAAGATGCACGTTTACTATGAATGGGGATAAAACACTACACTAAATATGTCTGCTCTAGCGAAGAAAATCCCGCATTCCGGCAAATGGACCCATAAAGTGATAAAGACTGATGATTTTCTGGGGCAGGGCTTGTGAGGTGCTTGCCAACCTTTCCGCATGTGTAGTTGCTGAAGTGATCTTGATTTACAATTACGAAACAAAAGTTATATGACATGTTTAATTGTTGGTTTTTACATACGCTTTCGATAGGACTGTGGGTCTTGCTATGATTTAAAATGTTACCTGGAAGAGTTGCAAACATGGCCGTTGTATGGCACGACTTCCGTAAATGGACTATGGTGATACTGAACCTAAAGGCGAAAAAGAAATACGGGAAGTCCCTTTGGTGTTTGAAACAGCAGCTGCGGGCAGATGGAGCGACGTAAGATGAAGTGTGTTTATTTTGTGTGTGAGGGTTTGCCGATGTGCTCCACATCCTCTTGGCCTGGATCCTCATCTAAAGCTCCATGGATCAACACACTGAATCTGGATGAGCTTCCTCTCAGTTGTCTGTGACCTCAACAACACAACACACGCAACACACACTCACACAACCAAATGCTTTCAGAAGTTCATACACAATCACTATCTGTCCACTAAGCACCATTCAAGAGTCATAAATGGCTAATTGTCATCGTCGTATCATCATACAGAAACATTTAACAATTGAATTACAAAATATGATCTGACAGGAACCAACATTTTTATTCTCTCTGTCTCACAGATGGGACAGGCAACCAGTCTGTCTGATCCCATGACAGCACAGGGCAGTGCACACTGCAGCTATCAAGTGAACATCTTTCAAATTAACTAGACAGTGATGCACATCTAGAAATGCACATCTACACTCATAAAGTACAGTAAGTGCTGACTTATTTAAGCTCTCCTGCTCCCACAGCGCTGCTAAACAAGCAACCTCTTGGCTCTGAAATTAGTTAAAACTATTTTTTTACTGAAGCTACGATACTGCTGAGTCATTTCGCTGGGGCCACAATAGCCCTGGAAGACCGCGAGAGATATTGCAGGACCGAAATTAATATGCAGTACGATTCTGTGTCTTAAACAGGATTTATCAGTGAAAGTCCAGTCTGCTCTGTTCAGGGAGTGACTTTTTTATGACATAAATGCAGTATTCAGATCCACATTATCCAGCACCAGCATTTGCAAAATGGTGTAAAGTTAGGTGTAGAGACACAGACTTACATCCAGAATTCTGAGCTAAACATCTGATGTTCAGAATTATGGATGTAAGTCTGTGTCTCTACAATGGAGACAATAAACAGTACTTTTACAGTACATTGTAAGCTTAGAACAGCCAATTATTTGGATGTCTTTGTGGTGAAGCGCTCTTTTCTCAACCAGAAAGCCAAGATAAATTTGCTCAAGGACATGAACAGGTCAAGAGCGAGTTTAATCTCACAAGCTTCCATATATTGGCGCTTTTAGAGCTCATTTGGCATGACACTTTTCATGCAAAAAGGAATCTTTTGTTTTGTCAGCAATCTAGTGGTTGCGCTATGCGAATGCTAGCTGATTTCAATAGACACTGACCTAACTTCATAAAAATATCAAACAGTGAGGGTAACTGATAACAGAATATTAACATTTTTGGGTGAACTATCCTTTTAAATTTAAGTGTTTGAATTGTATAACTAACTATACAATATATTAATAAGTAGCTTAATATCTATAAATAGAACACAAAGAGTATTCATGCATAGTTAACAAACTACGACTTTATTTATAAAATATAATAAATGTGCTCTAATAATTGTGCAATATGTAAACATTCTACAGCAATTCGATTAGAGTTTTTTACAGCATTAGACAGATATTAAAACTACATCAAGTGCAAAGAGAACTATTGCGAAATAATTAATATTGCTTTAGGGAACAGAAAATATCAATTTAAAATGAGGGAAGAAACATTTTGTAAAAAAGTGTGGTTGAAAATTGTGAAGCATCTAAAAAAATTCACAGGGCCAATGGAATTGGTGTTTTTTGTGTCTGCAAAAAAGGGATAATTCACCAAAAAAAATATTTTCTGTCACTGGTTCCAAACCTGTATAAATTTCTTTGTTCTGCTAAAAATGCAAAGGAAGATATTTGGAAGAATGTCATTAATCACATATTGGATGGGATATGTTTGGTTGCGAACATTCTTCCTAATATCTTTCTTTGTGCTCATCAGAACAAAAACCCCTTTTTGGGTGAACTATCATTTGATTATTCAATTATCAAAAGCTATGAATCATTTAAAAGGAAAACATTCAGCGTTTTGGCCTGCGTTCCCCGAAACCTTCTTAACGCTACGTCATTCTTAAGTTATAGCCTGAACAGCGGTAGCGATATATATTCCTAAGAACAACATAGCGATACAAAGATTTCGAGAAACGCAGGGCTTGTTATTAATATGCAATAGACTTTGATCATCATGTTCGATAAATTGTGTTTCGTTGAAGAATCCCTCTTTTAAAAATGTTTTTTTAAAGAGCAACTGGTAAGTCTCTATGTCTTTAACAAGCCCAGCTGGGACACTGTTGGCTGTAGCATTGCAGGTGGTGTGATTTGCAGCAGTAATATCGCTGTGCTGGATCTCCAAACTCTCTCTCTTCCTCTCTCCACGCTCAACCCAACTCTTTTCAACACGACACACTTTCATCTCCACACAAACAGCATCATTAAATGCAGAGAAATGACACAGCCACGATCTGAAGACTCTTTGTAAATTAGTGTCCAAAGTTCATGTACGACATTTTGATTTGTCATTTTCTTTTTGCATCGTATACTTTACAGTATACACAAACACTTTCTGTTTGCTGCTAGACACAGAGATAGAAAGACACAAATAGTTCTTCTTTATATAATCCTTTACAAATGGTTAAAATGGTAGTTTGTTTTACAAAAGAAACGCCAGAGAAGCTCATACCGTCACCATAATTTCATCTGTACGGCGGTTTTGACCGTTCCAAAAACATTTAATTTAAAAAACGAAATGAAAAGCAAATTAATTGTGCTCTGTATTGTCGATACTTGTTCTTATTGTGCATGTGTGGTACAGCTGTGAACGAATTCACTTTCTTCTGTCGACCATGCCCATTTGAGAAAAAAATAAAACGTTTCAACACAACATTATTCATCAAGCGTCCTAGCACACAGAAGCTAATATTAGCTTTAAATGAAATAAAGCTTTTAAATAGGTCTTTGATGTCTTCGCCAGCAATAGAATATTAATTCTGAAGTCAAACTCGCTCTGCCGAGCACAACAGAAACGTCCCTGATCTCAACCCGACATACACCACACTTCCATTAACTGAAAAATGTACAAATTCATTCATTCTCTCGCTTTCTCTTCACAATGAAAAAAGAAACGATTCTCTGTACTAGCTTTTTCTTTTCAAGACTTACAAGAAAGTGTTGTACACCCAGCATATTTGTTCATATGATATCCAGTTATTGGAGAAGAAACAATAATTACTTTGTTTGTTCATAAGTTTGTTTCCTCGTTTTAATTAGTTGGTGAACTTATGAAAAGAAAGCCACCAATAAAGTCAGAATAAGAAATAATACTCTTAGAGCCAGATTTACTAAAATGGGCAAAATAGCACGAGAGTGCAATTTCACAGATACAAGGTGCACAAAAGAAGTCACAGGCGCAATATCTCATTAACATTATACCCAATCAATCTACTAAGAGCAATGCAAATTAGCGCTGGTTTTAAGACATGCTTTTTCGGTTTTAAATATAGCCACAAATACCACATGATGAGCGCAAACCTTGGTAAATCAGGTTGTGTGATTCATTACACTCCTCCCATAAAGTTTGTGCCGGAAGAGCATATGCAACAAATGCATATGCAATACGGTCAGCCACAAAACAGTTGTCTACGTCATTTCAGCACTCATTTTCACTGCATGGCTTTTGTAAATAAAGCCAAAAGAGGTGTTTTTGCTCCCACAAGCTGTTAGTGAATGTAGCCCTTAAACTTCCACTGAAATAACTAAACAGTCAAAAAGATGCTGCTTAGAAAATGATTTTCTTCAAGGTCTGTAGCCTGCCCTTGACACTCCTTGTCTGCTCACTTGTCTGACCATTGCCTTTTCTATTCCCTAGAGCAGACGAAGACATTAAGAGGACCATATTAATACACACAAATATGCATACGCACAAACTTGCACCACTTTAGGCTGTCAGCTCCTGTCATCATATCATTGTGAACACCATCTCTAACCTGACATGGTCCCGGAGAGAACAGGAAACAAAAATAAAACAGATTAAAATAGTAATGCTGGGTCAATGAGAGAAAAGATTAGACATGGAGTAGATTGTTGACAGGGTACACAAGGGCAAGGATTTCATTATGTTTGGTAAATACCTTCTATCCCAGCATTATACAAATACAAAAATGTTACCGGTGGATAAAGCCTTGAGAACAGAAAAATGGTTGCAAAAACTAGAATGATGATAATGCAACTTTCAGAATAGATATTGTATATTCATGGGTTTAAAAGTTGTATTATGACAAACAAATTCTGTATCTTTAACCTGTGGCCATTTTGTATACTGTACATTACAACAGATATTATTTGACACAAGTTACACGACACACAAAGCTATCAGGTTTCATCCAGTAATCACATATTTGACTGATAAGAGGTACATCTCCGTTCTCTATATCACATAACAAAGCTGTCTCAGAGGTCATTATTCATGCGTGCCCCGTTTGTTTCACAAAAGTATCTTCCTTTCATTCTGTTTATAGATGAAGGGTCTATTCGGACTGAATCCTAAGACATAAAAGAAGATGGATGAGTTGATTTTGAAATATTATTCGGTAAATTTAAGCTTTCGAAGAAGTGGATTGAGATGCATGCCTTAAATTGGCGTTTTTATGGAGGAGGAAAAGCCCAAAGCTTTCTCTCATAAATAATAGAAAACATTCTCAAACAAAAAATATCAAATATTTTAATAGGGAAAAGACAAGGAAGTATGAATTTCACAGAATATTATCGAATGTGCTGTTTTATAGAAGCATTTAAAGGGATCCTACGCCAAAAAAGGAACATTCTGTCCAAATTACTCGCCCTCAAGTCGTTTGTCAACCCATGTTTATCTTAAGAACGCAAAATAATATAGTTTTGAAGAGGTCAGGAGCTTTCTGACTCATCCATAGTCTGCAATGCAACCAAACTTCAAAGCGCTGAAATCAAGAAGAAACATCATTGAAACAGTCCATGAAATTCCAATGGTTCAGCTTTAATTATAGGCCTATACAGCAACGAGAAAACATTTTGTGTGCCTACGAAATCAAAAAAAATACCGTCTATATTCAACTTTATTCCTGACTTAAGTGTTAGTTTCCAACACACGTTCACTTTCAGCGCTTTGAAGTTTGGTTGCGCTGCAGTCAATGGAGGAGTCAGAAAGCTCCCGGACCAGAATTTTCATTTTCAGCAATGGGTACCTTTAAGAACGCCCTCCATTTTGCATACTTTGATTAACTCAAACAAAGGCTTAGACTGCAAGTAGTGTGCTTATCGAGACCTTAGCTCTCAAACTACACATGACTAAAATAGGTTCCACAATCACACTTTGGTTCATCTCTGTCTGTTCAGGTCCGACACATGCTTTCAGTGTACACCTGCAACTTGATGTCTGTATAGTTCACTTCTGCGAGAACTAGTCATCTCTGTTCCCATCTACATCTCTCTGCATGCCAAACATAAGAATCAGACTTCTGCTCATCAGCTTGTGAAGAAAGACTTGTCGCTTAAAAAGTTTCAAACGGAAAAAAAATTATGGCGAAAACGAGATAAAGAAAAAGCAAGCAATAAAGTAAGTATGAGCCATGCAAGCATATATTAGAGTCCAGTCACAGTGTGGGCCTGATAAATCCAAAAAATGCTTGACTCCTGCCAGCCGTCCACCTTTCAACCAGCATGCCTTCCTTTGTGATTAAGGAGCATCCTGTGAATCCCAAATACTGGCAACAGTGGCTTGTATGGAATAAGGGAGAATATGAGAGAGTAAAACGAGAGTTAACTGAGAAAGAGAGGACCAGACAATTAAAAGAAAGGCGCAGAAAATAGAACATTGGTTGTATGAGGTAAAGGCAAAAAAAATAACTAAACAATGTAGAATTGTTGTCTGATAAGATGCTTTTTTTTAAGAATACAAATTTTTTTCGGTCTGTACACACACACACGGTGCCACTGGTTCGTGGACTTATATTCTGCTCTAACAATGTACAAAAAAAACCCGGACACTGTGGTCTTACAATTTGGTCGGCCAATTTAATGAAAAATAATACAAACACTGGGTTAAATAAACCAACTTAATGTTTATATTTGACCCAACGATGGATTACAATACCCATCATTTGTCTTAAAACAACCCAACATACAGTAAGTTAATTTACAAACCTATGATTGGGTTCTTCCCATTATTGCCAAATGCTTAATTAAGAATATAATAGTTTGCCTTTTTTACTCAAATGTCAAAATGACATTAAGCATTTTTAATTACCCATCAATGTTTTTAATACTCAGTTAATGATGGAAAAATTCCGGTCCACGGAACTTCTGGACAACTTGAGTCAAGGGAGTATAGCATAGAAATTACGGCTAAATGGGAAGAGCGTGAGCGCCATCGGCCGAAATGGGCACCGAAGCAAATGACAAAACGGAAAGATAAAGAGCGTGAAGGGGAGGAGATGAGGATTATATGAGATGTACAATGAGGAGAGGGGGTGAAATTACACATGAGACGGAGACAGCACATGACAGATCTTAAGGGTTGGAAGTGAGCTGAACATAGAACAAGCTCACTAACATTGTTATCACAAGTCACTGTGTCCCATTGCATCTTCATTAAAGACTAGGCTGCTAGCAATTCTACTTGTTTACCACTTGGACGTTTAACCTCACAGCACGAGTTCCACTCTCCATTACTGCCTGCGGTAAATCCACGAACCCCTGCTCTCCCGTGTCACACACTCGCCATCCCAGCATCCCATAATATTGTAACCTCAAGCTGAACTTACAGTTTAAACATCCTCTAATCATATCAACTTACCTCCAGGTGCCACATGCCGGATAACAATTGATTTACCCTTGTATTTCTCTTCGGTAATGGTTCTTGAGAGGCCCACTTGCTGTTCCATAATACCATTTTACTAAAGGTTCTGTAATAAAGCCTGGCGTTGTAATCCAATTATGATGGCCCGTAATACACTGGTGACTACAGTATGCGTCAATGCGTCAGAGCCTCTTCGTCTGGAGAATGAAAAGTTCTCATCCGTTGCTGTCATTAGCGGGACGTAATGTTTCAAATGAACTGGTCTCTGACCACATCTGTTAACTTCCGTCTCTTTCTTATTTATTCTTCTTAGATATAACTATGCTTTAACGAGACAAGAAGCTTCGACAACATAGTCGCTACTTATTACAAAGGAACCTAGAGCTTGAAGCTTTTGTAAAGATGCATGGAATGATCCTACACTTAACAAATGTGTTGTATTAACAAAAAAGAATATGTACATCCGGATGCTCAGTATAATTTGCGTATGTTCCACTTGCCCAATTATCTATATACATAACATACACATTCTACCGTATAGCCCCTAAACGGACAAACTTCTCTACAGAGCACATTTCGGAAATATGTTATCTCCCTCGGTAAAGAAGTGAAAACGTGATGACATCTTAACCCTGTGTCCGCCACCGTAGTGCTTCAAAAGCGAGGGGTGGAGTGAGCCGTTGTTTGCAATTCGTAACCTCACCACTAGATGCCGCTAAATGTCATACACCGGAGCTTTAATATCACATAATATTTGTTGATCTTTTCCATGAAGATGTTAAGTTAGTTTAGCAGAGCTTAGCAGAAATTCAAGTAATAAATTTATATGCCACAACCTAGGCGCTACTCTTAAGAACAATGATAACCACAAAACTGTAAAATGTAACAAACTCTTCTAAATTTCAAAGATAAACGAACATTAAACACCAACAAATGTTTCTCTTTAGTGAAAAACAGAAAACAACACTTATTTAGGAAAATGACACTTCAAATGCTGTCTTACGCAAACCATGTTGGGAATTGGAAATCCTATTATTCTCCAATTAATCCCCCAGTTTGAACAATTCTATTTAAACACAACACAATTTATTCCGGTAGTCCAAACTTGAATGGATTAAGTTAGGTGGAAAATTGTGATAAATCAACTTGTAAATAAATACAAATACAAGTAGCAAAATACTTTTTTCAGCGTACATGCACTATAAATAATTTCCTGAAGTGTCCTATGAACTACAATAAAGAAACATCTTAAAGTCATCATGAAAATAAAAATGATCAATCTAATTGTTTTACATTTATGCATTTTGAAGACATTTTTATCCAAAGAGACATTGCATTGTACTATACATTTATTTCTGACTATGTGCAATCCACTGGAATCGAACCCATGACCTTGGCATTGAAAACGCCATGCCCTTACCACAGAGCCCCAGGAAAGCTGCACCTTGTAAATAATAATATTTATTGCAAATTATCCGTGCACATCATTATTTTTTTTAATTCATTTGCACTTGTTATCATTAAACAAAAAATGTTAACTTTTTCCCCCTCTCGAAATGACCTCTCTTCACTTCTGGTCACGAGGAATGGCATTCAAATCTTTCAACAACCATTGTCGTTGGATAAAATCAAGTAAATTTTTTCTTCATTTCAGAAATTGTTTCAACTTGAGTACAGAAAAAAAGACAATCGCTACATCCGTCGCATGTCGACTTTAAGGTCAGTACAGTGGACAGCTATTCAAAAATTATTTTCGGTCATTTGAGAAATATGTGTTAAAAATGTCAGTCATGTTTTAAAAAGCATTAAAACATAAAAATCCTAACTGAGGTTGTCATAAAGCATGCATGAAAGGGTTCAAATTTGTACACGTGAACGCACCCATTTTCTTCACCAACCCATAAACATCTTTAAATGTCGAGACAGAATGCAATTACACCGTTTAGTTATTCATTCATAATGAATGTTTATAATGCATGCCTGGAAATATGTTGTATTTCCCAAGTTCCTCAACATATTACAGCAGCCTGTTATTAAAATTACTCGGTCCATGGACCTATATTAATAAATACTCCAGCGCTGTTAAAGTGGATATTCAAACTGAGGTGCATGGGCATGACTGTTATCAAAATAAACTGTACATGATCCCTGTTTCTGATGAAATCGTCTTACGTTTCATTCAAAGAAGGTACAATTTTCTCTATTGTCTTTATCATAAATAATACACAGTCCTCTGTATTATTGTATTTCAAGAGCTAAATCGACTGCTTGTGTACTGATGAGCAGCGGACTACTTAGAGGACCTCCGCTGCACAATGCAGTCAAAGCCTGCAGTAGACTGAAGCCGAAACATTTGTCACGTTCTGGGCTTGGGACCTGCCACATCCTGCCAAGTTGCTGTGAGTCTGTATGAGGCAGAGTCTAGAGAATTCCATCTTCCATGTACAGCTTCCGCACATTTGGAGAAGAACCAGCATGGCTGGATGCAAAACCAACATGCAGAGCCACTAATGGATGACAGAAATCTGTGCCAAGGTTTCCAAAATGTAGTAACAGTTTAAATCTGGAACATTGCAAATTCAATCTATTTCTATGAAAAGCAGTGAGCGCTCGACTAAATGCTACTTACAACATCAAGTGCAAGAACTTCTAATATTCAAAATATTTTGTTATTCTGTGAGTGCGAACTACACAGCAGCATGCTGTATGCAAGAGCATCCTCAAAGGGATAGTTCACCCAAAAAGAATGTTGGTAACCGAACAACATTGGCCCCCATGACTTGCATTGGTTTTGTGTCCGTACAATAGAAGTCAATATAGGTACTGCAATTGTTCAGTTACCAACATTCTTCAAAATGTATTCTATTGTTTTCTGCAGAAGTAAGAAAGTCATACAAGTTTGAAATGACAAGAGGGTGAGTAAATGATGACAAAATAGTCATTTTAGTGTGAAAAATCACTTTAAAATCTATAACACATACCTGGCAAAAAATCATATTGTTAATGTAACTTTATTTTGTTGTACAGTATAGATCTGATATCTCTAATTTCATTGGCATTCAGAATAAAAGCTTTTGCATAATTTAGTCTTCCTGATGTCACTTCAAACCTCTTTAACTTTCTTTTTTCTGTAGAAAGCAAAATAAGATATTTTGAAGAACGTTGGTGACCTAACAACACCTGCCCCCATTGACTTACATTGTATGGACACAAAACCACTGAGACATTTCTCAACTATTCTAAGTCATATACGTACTCAAAGTGTGAATACATGATGAAAATTCTCTTCTTCTCATATCTTCTTCATTTTACTTTTTCATCCATGCCGTGCCTTTCATAAGATGCCAAGAGGAAAAGAATGGTGCATTTGGATTAAGTTTGAGATTGCATACACAGGTGTATGTGTAGACCTTGTTTAATCTCTCTTCAAAATGAGTGTCTTCAAAAAGTCAACAGTGTTAATGCGTTTCTTTTATATGGTTGATAATTCACTTTAATATTGGCAGCACTAAATTGCTCATCAAATTGAGCGTGTCACCGCTGCAGGCATGGTCGCATGGTTATCATTCATGTGAGCGCTAAACTCCGGACATAAAACACAGATTTGAATTTCCAGGGTTTATCTGCTTCATATATAGATTGCCAAATAACTACAAAGCAACACTGCATGCAAAGTGGTTGAAATAAAGGTACGCTGACTTTCCATCATTGCTGCTTTGAACAAGTTACTAAGGATGCTATGGAGACATGCCTGCTGTCAGTAAATTTAAATCTGTTTAGAGGAGCTGCCAGCTGAAGAGGAGAGTGGGGACATTTCTGGTTTGGATTTGCAATCTGCATAAGATTAACGTTTTAAATAGTTTCTTATACAGTAACAGCATAAAATTAACCAGCAGCGTAGATCAGTTCTTTGTAGGAGAACTTCATCAGGACACCGGCGTACAGTTTTAGTAACATAAGATGTAAGATCTCAGGATGCAAGAAGTGACATCAAAGGCAGAAAAAAATACAAAGTGAGAAATGAGCAACTGGAAAGGCATGGTTAAGCTCAAAACTGCCGTACAAACCGGCGGTCTAATTAGATTCCTATATTTTGCCTTTCATTAATGTCTAAGTAAGATGTCACTTTTGCTGAGGAGGTACAGAATTTTCCAGATGTTTTGGAAATGTTTGGCAAGCCGCTGCAATGCGGATATAGAAGTTAATGAAGGCAGGGTGTCAGTAGACGGCTGGGAGAGAGACCCCCTAGGGGACACATGCAAGCAAAGCTCTGAGGTAATAAGGCTGGACTAAAGGCGGCCCATTCTCCTCCCCTCCTCCTTCAGCTAAACTCGCTGAGTCTCACACTCTAATTGGCCAATGGGGTGCAGCTTGTATGGCGCAAACAATCAAACCAAATGCACACTGGATACACAATGCACTAACATGCGTGACAAAACATCATGTTGAAATGGTGTGAAAGATCTCGGTGGTGAGGCTATAGGGCTGTTCAAACGTAACCAAAGCACACCTGTCTTTCATCATCATCTATATGTCCAATAAACTGAGTGGTTCCCAACTGGCAAGCCAAGACAATATTGAGCCTGATAGTGTTGCAGGGCAAAACCATTCTAAACGCAAGAGTGAGAAACAGTATAAAGATAAATGTATAAAAATCATAAAAAGGATAAAGGAAAATAGATAGCAGTAGCATATAGACAGAGAACTGATAAATACAAATATATTTATACACATTTTGACAGCCAGTAAATCTTACAGTTTAATGAATTTACGCAAAATGAATTAATAAACATAACATTTACTAACACAATACAACATTATTGATGTTTTGCCATTAATACTGTAATTATTATTAGTCACCCTTTATTACCCAATTTCCACCAGAATGAACCGGGTGCTTGTTCGGAGCTAGTGCTGTTGCTGGTTCAGAGCTGGTTTCACTGGTGAACCTGCTAAGAACCGGTTTGCTTTTCCACGGGTTACAGAGCCACAAGGGAGCGAGGTCATACGTCAATGACTAAGTCTCATCTTTCCCAGCAGCGTAAGCGCAGTAGCGCCAAACCTAAAACAGCACCAACAATGGAGAACGTTGCGTTGCTTGTGATGTTCATGGCTTTGCGAGCATACAGCTGCATCCAAATCACGACGAAACCAGTGTTGCTTTTGTTACACGTCCATCGTGTATTGAATTGAATTAAAAAAATGGTGGTTAGTGTTTGTCAGTGGTCACGGTAGCCCAGCCCTCAGCAGATGACGCAAACAGTTCTTACTTCTAGCTTAGCAACGTTTCGGTGCTAGGTAAGAACCACTTTTTTCTGGTTCGGAGCTGCAGCAAAACTGCCTTGGTGGAAAAGGGCTATATGTTTGCCACTGGGTTCTGCAAATATCTAACCAACAAAAAGTCTTAAAAAGGGCTTTTCAACTTTGACAAAACAGAGTTTATTCAATTATAAAGTAAAGTGCTTTTTACCATTTCCTGAAAAACTTCAAATTGTACATCCGGGGATTTAGAATGACAGTGAAAATATTTATCATATTGCTTTTTTCTTTTCTGTCTCTCTTAATTTTCATTAAAATATTTCATGATTGTATACGGATGTTTGTAACATTTATATGCTATGAAATTGTCACACAATGCCAAGTCGCCACTTGTACAATGTGAACTCCTAAATAAAAACCAGTGGAAAAACAAACCACACACACTCGGCTCCTCTCCAGCCTGCAAATACAGGACACATCACTTTTTCACACGCTGTGTCTCTAAGCTTTATAATGGAGCCACGAGCCACCTTGTCATATCTGCCATTTAGACTGCTCATACTCTCATCCTATCTTCCAGTGATGGCTGCATATGAGGACAGCTTGGTAACCCATGTATGCGGTGAGCTACACTCTGCATAATCACAGGATTAAGAGTTTGAGCTGCCTGCCGTTGCCGGGGCTCCTGTCCGAAGCCGTGACAGAGGTTTGGTTCAGGCGGTGAAGAGATATTGCTTGTTTCTCCTTGTTTTGTGATGCATTGTCCCCAGTCTGCTGTCTCTTCACACACAGCACGGGTAAGACCCAGGGGCAATGACACGTGGATTAAAGAGGAGAAAGCTTCACAGGAGCTCAGCTTGATAACCTATTCCGAAGCCTTACCAATGCAGCAAAACCAGCAGTCAGCGCGATTCTGTTTATCTAAAGTCCCCCCACGCTCTGTTCTGACACAGGAAACAGCAATCTCAGCAGGCTCATTATAAGGGAGATGGTATTTTTGTGTGTGTGTGAATCTTGTGCATGACTGAGTGTCTCTAGATGGGTTGCGCACCTTCGCCGTGACTGTCGGTTCTCTAGGGTATGAATCTGTATATCGCGCATTGAAATTCGGACAATAGACAGGGACTTGATTCATAAAACATACTTTATACTTTATATATCATGCTGTTCATTTGATACTGTATAGTGATGACTCACTTATCCACGACACGATTATATTGCTAAATAATAAATGCACCAGGAATTTATCAGCAATATTGCCGCATAACATTTCATGCACCTTTGATGTAGCATTTAAAAACAATGCCACAGTCAAATATGCACTAATCCAGATTTTTATTAAAGCGATAGTTGACCCCCAAAAATGTAATTCTTTCATTATTTACTCATTAACCTGCTTTCTTCACAAAAGATAATATTTTGAAGAACATTGGTAAGTAAATATCACTGACACTGATTGACTTCCATTGTAAGACACACAACCACTGAGACATTTCTCAAAATATCTTCTTTTGTGGTCCACAGAAGAAAGAAAGTCATTAAAGTTTTGAACGACATAAGGGGGGAATAATCGATGACAGAATTTTCGCAAATGTACTACTAAGAAAAAAAGAGAAAGTGTGTTTTTAGCTTTGTGTTTATTTATTTCATGTAATTGATAGTGAGCAGCTCACTGGTTTTTATAATGCATTATGGGGATTTCTAAGACCCGACAATGCGTCAGCTTTCGCAATGGCGTTTGCTTGGGATGTTCACTTTCTACACAATACGTGACCTGAAAACACAGTCAATATGGAAGTGTCTCCAGCAATAAATGGATTTTTCTTCTGAAGATACTTAAAAATTATTCCATTTTACATGCCAAATTGGGTTTTACAGGCCCATACACTGACTACATAATTAGCTGCGTATAATCTTTATAAATCAATAATTGTATATTAAATTGATATTACGCAATTAAATCACTATAAGCTTGTTCAACACTTGTTTGTATTTAAGTTTGTTAAGGTAGCACAGTATAGAGTACACAATGCCCTTCTCTCTATTGAATAAACCATATCCACACTAATGAGATCTCTCTTCTAATAGGTTTTCAATGAAGTGTGTCCTCACACAAAAAATGAATTCACAGTCATTGCAAACACACTGATATGCACACACTTGCAAACATAAAGCGCTTAGTGAAAGTCCAATGAGCTCCAACGCCTTCTGCATAATCAATAGCTAGCACAAAATTTAGGATGCAGCATACAAAAAGCTTTCCTTTCTCTTTAAAGTGAAACAAACAGTGTGTGTGTGACAGAATACATCAAGGGTTCATTTGTTGCGAAAGGATCCATTACCGGACGCTCCAGTTGTTGACTCAATGTGGATTTTAAAAAGGCTGAGATGGGTTTATACAGCGTTATTTGAAATTTAAATGTACAAATAATTACCCATAAACCCCACCATAACACAGCCGCCAAGGTCAATGTTTCTTTACCCAACACTATATATTTCCTTGTGTTCTTCTGTTTCTGCAGTTTTTAATGCATGGCTTGAGAGATACTGTGTGTTTCTCATGAATGCACCATTGATATTAATGTAAACGTTGTTTTTCATTTCAATGACTTGACTTGCACATAAATTACATCCCTCACATTTCTTTATGTCAAACATATTTTCAGTCCTACGCTCTTTTAATTGATTTAGCTTGATTTCAGAGATAATAAAACTTGACAGTTTCTGTCACAAATAACAGAAAGTCATTTGATTGACAGTTCAATATCCATTATCATTTATCTTGAAATGGAAGCTCTTACGGAGGGCTGAACGATGAATTCTGGTCTCAGAGCTTTAAAACAGTACGATCATACAGAAATATCAATTCCTGACATGCAAACTACAAGTGTTTCAGAAACGGTGTGTCCTGTAGCTCAACAAGGCCTTATCAATGCTAGGTTCATGGGCTAGATTCCCAAACAACACAAAACAACTAAAATCCTGTAAGGTATGTAAATTGGTATGTAAAAATGTGTTTTTCAAAATGTGTATCACTGTAAACAATGTAATTGGTTGTAATGCTCTTGTTTCCCATCCACAGATGCTACTCTATTTGCATACCATATTGGAATGAAAGAATACAACTGAACATATAAATTACCTGCATGAGATGAAAAGTTATTATCGAAAATCCACAACGTTACAATTCTACAGTCATTAAATGCAATTGCTCAAAGAATGGAAAGGATGTTTGATACTCACAATAATTCCAGCAGCATGCCACGCACAACTGATCAAATGAGCTTAACCATCACCAGTGAGGGGGCTTTCCGTGTAAAGCAACCCAAGAAGTAAGATAAACCAAGAACCAAGAAATCGATTGGGTTTGTGGCAACATTGTAAGAAAAAAACAAGAGTATGAACTGTTGTTGAAGGTTAACCAAGTGGCAGAATTGACCCTTCAAAGGTCTGAAGCTCAGTGTTATCGCCACTCAAGGACAAGTGGAATGGCAGCACGAAATTTCACTCAACTAAACTGAAAAACCTCGAAAAGTAACAGCGCTGATGAGTTGTCACATCACTCCATGGTGTGACAAGCTCACAAGATGGAAAACACTTTCTACAGCATCTGTTATACATCAGATCCTGTACATCAGAGTTTATGGGTACATAGTTTATGGTTTGAAGTCTATCAATAGTTCTATTACAGACAAACACAATCTCATGGCAATTCATGACCAGTCCTTTAGCCAAGTCTTTATCAACTGACATTGGTTCTTAGTACTGAAATGTGGGCCTTCCTCCACAGACCGGCCATATTTATCATTATTGCATTCCCCCAATTTAATGTGCGGCAATCGCAGAGGCGCATCATGGGTGATTCATTCGTATGAATTTGACGTATACATTTTAGTACAAAATCTCTTCTTGTGCCATTGTACAAGTACAGAAATGAAGATTCATTGCTGTTTTTTTAAAGACGGCATGAAATCAATATTGAAACATTTAAGAATTTTGTGTTTTTGAATCGTTTGACTTGATCGGTGCACTTTATTATCATTTTTATATTCATGCACCCTCATTATCTTTCATCAAAACATGAATCTCCTCTCATCCTCGAAACGCTCTAATCACTTCCTGGCAGGAGGAATGCCATGAGGGCGATGCTGCGACTGACAGCACACTGGCATTCAAATCTGCCTCCATTTTGCTAGCAACATCCATCAGTTCTCGATGGACGGAATCAAGTCTCGTCCTACATTTTGTCCTCATTTCAGAAGCCGCTTCACTCAGCTATACATCATGATAAGTAAAAGAAGATACTCGCTAATTCCATTGCATGGTGACTTTAATGATTGTATGATGAATTCATAGAAAATAGCCACCTTTTAAAATTGTTTTCAGACATCTTAGAGATCAGGCTTGATCATCAGTAGAAAAAGAAAACAAAGCCTGTGGCCAGTGTTCTTTCCACTAAATTCTGCTGGAACCCCTCCCACAATCCAAGGTTTTCTTCTGCAGCCCCAAAAGGGCCATGAAGTCCGAGCCAAGCTTTCGTATTAAAGTGCCTCACTTCACTCTGTTTTAATTTCAGATCAAATTGGTCTGCAGCTTATCCTGCTTGCTAATATTGATCTCTACTGCAGTGCACCACCGAGTCTTGCTTGTGTGGGCCATGGCATGGTTTAAGCAGTTCTAATTAGAAACCTCTCTCCCTCTTGTCCACTTTTTGCCGCTTCCCTTCCTCTAGTCTGCACCCTTCCTCCTGGCATCTGTTACACAAGCCAAAAGGCCCTTCATATTTTCCGCCTTTTTGTTTTCATTTTACTCAGCATTCTGTTGTTGTTTACGCCAATTATTTACCCTAACTTGGCCTTTAAACCCCAGACCCTAATCGCTTCAAACTGCATCGGGGACTTGTCTTGGCGGGGTTGCCATGGTGACTGACTGAGTCTTCTGTTGCTCCGCTCAGGCTTTGAGCTTCAACTGCTAACCTCTGCCTGCATGTCTCCTCTTCTTTTCTCAGGCTTGCTCTGTGGCACTCTCTCCATCCTTTAGGTTGATAATGTTGGACTCTCCAGAAAACAGAGAGATAAGCTGGCACACTGCTGACATTCCCCTTTTAATGACAACGTTTCTACCTAGAATGGCACTGCGGCAGGTCATACAAACAACCGCATTCTTTTCGTAACCTTGACAGGTGAAATAAAAGTGGGTATAGTATGTGCAAGTAGATGGGTGTATGATATTATGTTACTCGTGGTCATAGATAAATTATATATTTATAAGTGTCTATGTATACGTGTGACACACATGTATATACACATGCATCCATACATATACTTTACATAAGGAATGCATTAAACTGTCAGAAAGAAATAAGAGGCAGAAAGAGAATAATGTTCAGAAAATATCAAGTATAGGTGCAGCATTTATATTAATCTGTCATTCTTTTCAGTGCGAACACGCTTCTTTTCTATGCAAAAGAGATGTTCCTCTACATTTTTCTCGTGACCATGGCAGCAGTAATTCATCAAAAGCGGATCGTTTGATAGATAAGGGTACTATAACCACGCCGGATGCATGGTGCATTATAAAGAGCCAATTCAGGTGCCTGATGGACAGGCGCAGTAGAGTCCCGGTACAGTTGGCCAAAACTGAATGCTTTGCCAGCACTTAATTCAGAAAACCACTGCATGCAAATGGAGTTTAACACCGATAGTTTTACATCATTTGCATAATATCTATAAGAAATCCCTAAAAGTGCATCATCACAGATAAAACGTTCAAATAAACAACGCTACCATTTCCCTCCCATATTTTAAAAAATAAAGAGCAATGCAGTCTCGCTAGATTGATTACACAATCTCTCATATACCCTTAAGGATTTGCTGCTTATAGTAAATAATCCACAACCCACTACTGACGTCACATCAGCGTACCCTGTTCTCCATCTTCATCATTTTTTAAAGATGTTTTTTTTCTCTGAGGCTGTTCTGAAACTTAACATATTCTCAGTCCATTTACAATAGTGACATGCTGAGGCTAACAGTGATGGGATCACTTTGTTCGAAAACCGTATGCTTTTCAGATGTTGCTTACGCAAAATGATGCATATGTGATGTTGTAATTGTCTCACTTGTAATGACGCTCATTAGAGGGCTGGACGGTGTGAGCCATTTTTAGGACGTTGTAATTTGGTCAGAATCACTGGAAATGGAGGTTCTGCTCAGTTGATTAATGCATCAGCCGTGATTGAGATGCCCTGCAGCGTACCGCAGCCAACCGATAAAAGAGGACATCGAGTTTAAAAAACGCAATGAGGCGGTTCAAATTTCTCAGCATCTGCTTTCTGAAATTCAAATTAGAGCTTCACTGCTTCTATAAAAGTGTGTAATCCAATAACCAGCTGTAATGTCATGACCTTTGATCATCAAGCACATACAGAATCTATCCGTCTATTTATCCATCTATTCCTTTATCTGCATTTTGTAAATACTTTATCTCCTTCGGTAAAGAAGGGAGGGAGAGGGGTGGATTGAGACGTTGGCTACAATTCCCAACCTCACCGTTATATGCCGCTAAAATCTCCACATTGCTCCTTTAAAAACAATTAATATGCAAATAACTTTTCAGATTACCACCCTTTGAGATTTTTTTTAAACTGTTGAGGTTCAATCTGTCAAGCATCTTTGCATGATTGAATGGTGCCGGCCAATCAGTATTGGAGAAAAGCTACCACAGATCAGCAAGGGCACCTGGAGAGCTCTGTTGGAATTAGTAAATCCCTGGTACATTGGCAGGGCACGACGAGGTTCGATTTAGTACATCCGGGTCAATACTGGAGATAGAAAGAGGAGAATAATATTTAACTTCTGTGATCTGAGTTCATGCATAAACAATACATCAAATGATCCAAAAATCTGATTCAATGTCAGCACTGAATAAACTGAATTCATTACAGCAACATAGAGCAGATCATTTTTGCTGTACAATCCCAGATCTGATTTGCTTCCATAAAGGATATAAAGTATTATTCCCATTCAGTTAAAAATATGTAGTTGAGCCTCTATAGTTTTAAAGTAATTGTGGTTATCTATATCTGGGTAGATGACAAATAAACCGTACCATGTGTCCCATGGTATGCCAGAAAAAATGTAGGAAACAAACTGTTAATAATATATACAATTTATATTTATTTTAGTGCTGACGATTGAAGTACATTATAACTGAGAACTCTCATCTCTAACAGGTAGAATATACAGAAATTGAATTATGTTCTCAAACACTTTACAGTCTTGGATGCTTAATTCTAAATCAAATACAGAATTAAACTACAAAAGCCCTTTCCCATTTTCACAACTCTTTACATTCATTTAGGATTTAATTTAACAATTGGAAATCTGTTGACGAAATTCTAGACAAAGAATTTCTGACATAATCTTTAGTGGTTTTGTTCATTCAAGCACGAAAGAGAGCTTAATACTGATACGCTTTCTGACAGAGATCCACTGACACAGCCTTTAGCCCGTGACTTTATACACCAGACAGGACCGCTGTCATGTGCGCTGTGACGCGTCCCTCAGCTAGAAGCTGTCTAGCTACACTGAACGCGTCAAAGCAACTGTTTCAAATCGCGATGGAATGGTTTATAGGCCTTTAAATGAATAAGAGTGTGATTATACATTATTATATTATATGTAACTCTAGACAAAGTCTGACAAAATAAACGGATACTGCGGAAATTGCATTAAATATTTTAATGCGTTAATATTTGAAAAATTGCATGCGTTAATGTTGACAGCCCTTATTAATTTATATATTTATCATACAAAATAGCATAAGAGAGATTTATCTGTATTGTTTCATAGGAACACCATAGGACACATGCGGTTTATTTGTCAACTACCCATATACAGTAGGTATACCTTACTGTACGATTCTGTACTGTACTATGCTATGCTATACTATTCTATTGCAGCCTATTGTATAGTACATTATTGTAGATATGGTATAGCTACAAATGTTTACCTCATTTGTAAGTCGCTTTGGATTAGAGCACCTGCTTAATGACTAAATGTAGTATAGAATAGCATACAGCACAATTTTTAAACATAGGTTTAAGCAAAATGTTAAAATATCAATAATTAATGTCAAGGTAAAGTTAAAATTTACATTGATATTAACAGAAGAGTGTATATTTCCTCTTTAAGTGCCATCACAAGTTTTTTTTACCAACACAAATAAGCTGTTTTAGTAAACATATCTGCAGGACATGTGGTCTGTTGCTTAAAATGTCATGTCCACTGCCCATCTATATTACAACAACAGTAACAGTCGCTGCTTTTCTGCGAGAACGTGATTACCCGGTTTGACATTTGACTTTCTAATCATCTTTGCAACTGCTGCTTGACATTTCCCTCTTCAATCTCTCAATTAGGTCTCAATATCTATTAACTCAAGCTCTGGCTGGAAAAAAATTATGTGAATGTGTGCGCAAACGGGTCAAACGGAGTCACAGCCGCACGCCGATTACTGTCCCGATTTATCAGCGCATACATTTCTATTTGTAGTTTCTGAGCTTTGACATTGTGCACCAGTTGACGCAGTATCACGGAGCGCAGCGTTAAATCCCTGCCGACCGAAGCGAGAAAATAAACCACGAGAAAAAATGTAATTGACTTTACTTTCCAGCCGCGGGGTGAAAGGGGATTTTTCCCCATCCATGTTAAATAACATCAAACCAAAAGCATTAAAACACAAAAGCCCCTTCAAAATAAACACACATTTTTTTAAATGCTCTGGCATGCTACAAAACTATTCTTTATTATTATTCTTTATATCTAAAAACTAAATTTCAGCACCCTTATGTTTTCCCGGATCTTAGGGCTCTTGTTCTCGGTCCGGCAAGGTAAACACACATCACCCATAATAACCTAGATGGAGAGGGTAGCCTGCCCTCGTAAGGGCAAAGCTGATTTCATCAGCGCTACATCAAAATTGAAATGCCAATTCCAATTCCGCCTGCGGTAATTAAAACTGACCCGTTTCACCAAACCGAATTTAAATCTGCAAGTGCGTTTGAAAGGTGGGTAGAACTTGAAAAGCAATGATAGAAATGCGCTAGTCTTAACTCAACCCAATGACAATCATGATAGAAAAGATAATAACTGTAATGTAAAAATCTCTAGTGCAATACCAGAGCTTTTCTCATGCAATTATTTATATCTCATTTGTCAACTCCACTACCCTACCCTCCTCAGCGTCGCTTCTTGTGTCATGCTCCAAGCATGTGTGTGTGAGGTCAGGATGAATGCTTCTCTGTCTCAGTGGATCGAGTTTATGATGGATTACAATAAAACATTAACGTGGCAGTGAAGGAAGAGCAAGAGGGTGAAAAAATTGAGTCATGCCCTTATTAACAAGGCCATACATTTTCTTCTTTCATTTGAGATACAGTGATGTCACCTGCAATGGACTGGCCATCTATCCAGGATGCTGCCTGTCTACGTCCCGAGATCCTTGGATAGCCACCCGTTACCTCGCAAAGGACAAGTGGGTTAGGAGAATTTATGACGGATGATGATGTCACTAGAAAGTAAAATGCAAATCTGCATTGTAATGATTCTAGCATCATTACTATGGCAACTGATATCCAGATATGGCTGGATATCGATTACACACTTTATATAAACGGATCGATTTCATTGCTGGTAAATGACAGGCAGACAAGCCAATTGAGATTTGACAAACAAACTGGAATTGAGTTCAGTGTGAATAGCATCCCAAAGTCAAATCTATATGAAGTGTAAGTGCTTCGGTTTGGAGACTGCTTACTAAACTACCTCCTAGAACAAAACTGAATAAAGATGCCCATCTTTTCATACACCAGCACACTGATTTTCAAAACGGACACAATTACCGATGCCCCAGCTCATAATTTACAGCATGCTCCTGAATTTTCAGTACTTACATTTACTCATCCAATGCTTGCTCACTTAAATCCATGTGCAGGAGTGTGTAAACCGACCGCTGATGGACATGAACCATGGTGCCAGCTGTCACGAATGCATGGATGCGTACCAACATGCTCACAGCTTCTATTTACTTGTGCGAGTCACATCCCTGTCACACTTCAGCAGTAAGTTTTCAACAAAGACTAAATCCTATAAACCCTGATTCTTTTTCCTTCAGAATTCAATGTGTTTTAATTGAAGTACAGACCACTCTTAGTTGAAGCAAAGACCACGATTAATATATACAACATACAGTAATAATAAGAATAATCGTTAGTTTTATTCTTATAGTATCTTTGCTAGAGGAATTTAACAACAGGGGGTCTATAAGGCTACTGCAGGGGGTCTTCCAAATATTGGTTTCATCTCAAATTCATTTTTTGCTAATGAAAATATGCATGAAATAAAAATACATTAATATGTTTACTTAGGTAAAGCTAAAATTAAAAAGATAAAGTACACTCAAATGTCCCCCACATTAAAATGAAAGTAAAATTGCTATTGAAAATAGATTAATGCGAATGTTAAAATGTAAAATAGATCATCTAAACAAATACTGGTGCATTTTTATAATGTAATATAATGGCATTTAATAAAATGTTCAGATCTATTAGTATATTAATATTTGGACTGTGTGGGAGGTTGACTTACAAAGCCACTGCATAAAAAATAGGTGTTTGAATATTTGAATAATAAAAGCATTTTGATGCTCCAAGTTAAGAAAGTTTTCATGGTGTATAAGTGTATCCAGTGGAGCGGTCCTTAATGCGGGCTCGGTTCTACAGTACGACTACAAGCCTGGAAAATATGCCATTAGGCCGATTCATGGGGGCAGGGCTGCATGTGCACAGCCACTAATGCACCGAGCTCTGATGCCCCGGGTGATACAGCTAGTCAATGTAATTCACGGTCACAGAGGGGTCTGGGATAAGGAGGAGATGTTTGCAGCCTGATGCCTGCCAGCTTGCCTGCTTTGATCTCCTCCAAAGCCAACTCTGCTTTCTCAAAGCGCCTCTGATTCACTGGACCAGCCTACTCCCATGTCACACAAAGTCACCCCCCCAGAAGCAGAGCGTAGGGTACCTACTGTGCACCGTTTGTGGTAGGACACATGCCGAAGCCATTATACCACAGTTTTCCTGAGGTGAAATGCAAAGTCCCTGCTCTGTATCAAAATTCATGTTCCAGTTCCATTTGATGTTTACATGCATTTCGGGGCTATTTATTAAAACCAAGTCACATCATAGTTTTTGTACATTTCCTAAAAATAGCTTCAGTAATATATCTTGCAAGAATATTTCATGCAACCTTTCTACTACTACTGTTGGTGGGCTTTGGCTATCTCTGTTTAAAACAGGTGCCAATAGAGGCTGATACATATGTGCCAAAAAAACATCTCAATCTTAAAATATCACATTTATTTTTGTTCAGATGTGAGCGTGTCATGTCTGAGTGGGTGAGTCCATCAATTCTCACCAGATTGATCTGTTTAGACTAATTTGCAGACTGGCTGCCACCCGTCACCATTGTATTTACAGGGTATCCGGCTATCTGGCTAGCCAGTCATGGTCCTATAAAACTGTGACATGACTTTTCAATTCTTTTTTGCTGTGACCTTCCTCACCTTCCTTCTTTAGTCAACAGCAAGCCGAAGGAGGCAAAAGACACTATATGTCGCTCTCTTTGAAAGTTTATCTAACTAGTGTTACGGTTGGTCAGTATTATCTGACAAAAGAACGTGGTTTACACACTATTTGATCGGATTCGATTTTTATAATGTCAATTTTTATTATTCATCCATCTTTTTTGAAGGACGCACCCCTTCTCTTGTGTCCTCTGAGAAAATACAATTACTCAGAATTTAACTAACTGCAGTTTCCGGAGGACTGAAATCTTGGTGCAAAATAATCTTTGGTCTGGGACTGTAAAAGCTTTGCTCTGAGATACACAGGGAATTCACGGAAGCAGACTTTTGGCCTAGATATGCAGGTAACCGCTGTTCCCTTTAACACATCACTTAACCTGCTCTGACCCTTAAGAAAAAAGAAATGATAAATGAAGTGCCTGCTCTCCTAAAGAGAATATGGAAAGTAAAACTACCACAAGTCAGTTTGGTTTTCATGTTCTATCAAGTTTTTACACCTCTCCAATTTTTTGAAAATATAAGAAACTGCTGCATTCTGAAGTAGAGGTTTGTTGTGGTAGATTTGAGGTCTTTCTAGTACAATCTGTCCTTACCTGTTGCAGTTTGCTACAAAACACGGCTCCTACCTTTGTCCTTTCAGTAAGAGCAAGCAAGCCAAAACAGTCTAGTAAGAATAAGCCAAGTAAAAGTGTGTTTGAGTAAAAGAGTCAATGTGTAAGTAAAGGGGGAAAATGTATAAAACTGATCAATTTGATTTGAAGTAACCCAGCTAAAACAGTATGTAACATTTACGTAATTTATAGAAACTTATGGTACTTTTATGAAAGACTTATTGGTAACATAAGTTCAATATCAGATTTATGTATTTTTATTACCATTAAATGGCCATTTCACAGTGTCAGTGTCACCTTTACGCTCTCCTAATATTATTTATTAATATTCATTAATATCTATAATTATTTTGTATTTTACTTAAATCATGTGTGATGTATGCTAATATTATGGTATCGCTATAATATAGATATTATGTATTTAAATAACTGTTATATAAAGCTACTGCTAACTGATTATAGATCATTTGGACAACATGTTTTACGGTTCTTGAAGCTAGTACTGTTGTTTTTTCCAAATAAATGAACTGAATTTACCTAATTTATGCATTCCTCATTTATGAATAACTAGGCAACGTTGTCACAATGACTACTAACTGACAAAGTAAGAAACAAACTTTTGTTGTAGCAACATAATCTGGTTGCATTGTGACAACTGGTAAAGTTAGACTCCTGGGGGATCATTCATCAACAGTGCGTACGCTCAGATGTGTGTTTAGTGAGTGCGTAAGAACAGCTTCATGCAAAGTGTGGTATTTATTAATTTGTACCTATACGTAGAAATGTGCGTAGATATACGCACACCTCGTCATGCTTACGGAGAAAACCTAGTGGTAGAACAGTGATAATACAGAAAGAAAGTGCCACCGTGTGTTTCCTTTGTCCTTTATTTGCAAATACTCAACTAGTAGATTCAAAGATCAAGCTAGACAGTTGTCTTATTGTTGTGAGAAGCTACAAAAGATAGATGGGGAATCATTTGAAATTATTCTGCTGGATGATTTGGCAAACGTTTTATTGAAAGCAGAATGTAAAAGACACTCTTAATAGAACAATATATGAAAAAATAAATAAAAGAAAAACACTCAAACAAACTGAAAAAGAACAAAAAGAGGTTTGAATATTAATCATTCTTAGAAAAACAATATACTTTTTTAACATCTTATTGCTTTTCTATTACTAAATCGCTTTAACAAATCATAATAACATTGCAATTTCACCAAAAAAAGAACTGCAAATTAGGTTTGTGTTCTGAACATTTTAATTTATGCAAAATAAATCTCCCATAAATATTTATGAAATTAACAAAAAAAAACATACTGAGCAAAAACATGCATTGCGCAAGGAATGCATTTTCAAAGATCGCTGTGGTCAGAGAACAGAGTACATTCACGTGATTTATAAAGGAAGGTTTCATCACCATATATGGTTGGTGATACATTGGGGGCGCTTTCGAATGCAAATGACCATGAACGAGCATGGCGCTTAAGAACATGTGGGATTTATCAACAATGATTACTCACTGGTTGAACCGTGTACGCACGTTTGATAAATACAGATTTTTTGTAAGAAAAAAAAAATTTTGTACTAAGACACATTCTTAATTTCATTCGTAGGACAAAATATAGAACCGTTTCTACTCACTGTTGATAAATGAGGCCCGAAGATTGGTTGCCACAACGTAACTTTGATGTAACTAGTTAAAAAACAAAAGTTTGGTCATCAGATTACGTTGCAGTTACGTACCAATCGCTTAGCATGGCTAGCTGGGAAGGATATTTACCTACTGTAAAACACAAAGCAACTCTATAGTAGATCAATGGCAATACACAGTTTGGCTTTCCACTCTTCAGACAATGTCAGAAATTTGAAGGACATGTGTTTCTTGCAATCATGTGGAGTGTGTCACTGTGAGGTAAAATGTTTGTGATTCTAAGATGGTAAAGATCATTATAACCGAGTGCTCATCATAACTGTTCCTGTTAGATCACTTGAAATCACAGCTTGTGATTTACTGGTGTTCACTGCTGAAGGACCAGCCCTCTGTAAACCGTCCCACTGCGACTCAGCATCTGTCCCAATCAAACAGCAATCACGCATACCCTCTCAAAACTCTCACTTAACTCTCTCTGACAGGAAACTTCACCAGCACACAAACAGGAAGAAAGTGTCCCTCAGCCTCAGGGCCCTTTTTTGAAAAGTCTACTGGGGAAAAAGCAGGAACAAAAAGAACAATGTGAAGAGAAAATACTAAACATCCCCTGAAACAAACCTTCAATCCTCAATCCTTCTGCTTTGCTATCTGTAGCGGCTTTGAGTGCTTAGACAGGCTCCATGATTCTTGTTGCATTCAGTTCGTAGCAACCAACGAACTGGCAAACTTTTTACTTTCTTTCTGTTTCCAAAGCACACACCCAATCTTCCTTATTTGCTTTCTTGACAGGTTGAATTCGTTTTTGTGTGCAACCTTCCTGAAGGTGAGGTCCAGTTAGTTTCATCATTGGCTATTCATGTAGGGGCCAAGCTTCAATCAGCTGGGTTGTAAACAGAGCTGCATAAACCCATATTGGGATTGACAGGTCTTAGCCCGGCGGACGAGGTCACGACCGTCACGCTGGTTTCCAGGTTATTGTGTTTTCAGAGCACACAGCTCTGGCTGTATGTAACTAATGTGGGCACAATTTCATATGACCTCAGCATTCTCACTAGCAGCGTGGCGGCAGGTAATACACATAATGTCGGATATGGTATACATTTGCCTCAGTGCTGCTATAGTAGGTAGTTTTTCCAGAAAATAAGACGGTTGAGCAGGTTTCCAAAGCTTTTTTTGCTGGGTGACCTATTTTTTAGGTTCTGAAATGATCTCACCACATCCTAATGCAGAAAATATTGTTGAATTCTGCTTTGCACAAATAAGTAGCAACAGTTTTAGGGCACACAGTCGGTGATAATTCGCGTTCACATCTACAGCAGCTGGCTCGGAACCGTTAATATCCAAGTCACGTTTTAGCCTACATTAGCCTACTGCTAATATTTGAAGTTCATGAAAGCAGCATATTTAATATATAGTTCTAGCCTACAGCTATAAAATTCAAGCTAAAAAAGACTATATGAAGATACAGTATACATTGCGTACCTTAAAATCTATTTTAATAAGACACAATTATATAGAAATCTCCTACAACCACATCCCATATACGTCTGTAAGATGTCGGCTAAAGAGCTAGATACATCTAAAACATCTAAAGAACATCTTTTAAATACATTCTAAATTATCTTCTAAATGTCTATATGACATTTGACATGAAACGTCTCAGAGACGTAGTGCAGATGGGCAAACACTCTAAAAAGACACATCTTCCAGACGTCTCCAAAATGTATGTGTGCTATCAGCAATCTGTATCTTTGGCACACGGCGTCATACTCAGACAAACAGATAAAACAGATAGATTGCTTTCTTCACTGGTCTCACTCAGAAGGGCCAGTAAAAAAGAATGGCATCTATCGGACACAATTAATCTCTTTTTTTAATGGCAGCTTCAACAGCTTGACAACTGCCATATCGAAGATAAAAAGTGAAAACCATCCCCGGCTTTGACCGTTAAGCAGCCTGACAGCTAAGTATCTGAAGAGAGTGTAAATTGTGAAAAATCACAACCCTGACAGGTTGTTGAAAAGGAAGGTCTTGTTGGCTCTTTCAGATAAATGTGGTGACATTATATTTCTGCCTTTGGAGCTCCAGAGTTCTGGAGTCTCAGACTAAGAGTGTAATAAAAAAAAGTCACATGATGCTATTTAGTCCAGAGACTACGGTGGGCCTGCTGGCCACAATACAGAAGCAAAAAAAAACATCACAGAAACAAACAAAGGTTTTCTTGGTAACACTTTAGAATTATTGTGAATTAAAATATTATTTTTCTAATGAAACAAAATATCGTCAGACACATAGTCAGACCCACAAATTTAAAATGTAAGATAAGAAGATGGTTTTAAACATTGTTTTTTTTGTTGTTGCACTTGCTCAAAACTGAACTGCAATACATGTTCTATATCTTTATTTCTTTATTTTTTATCTCCAATTTCAGCTTTAAGTGTTTAGAAAACACCAAAAAGACAAAATATTTATCGCTTTCTACCTCCTCCCTAAGTGGGAGGTCCCTGGCAAGTTTAGCCGCATTCATTGTGGCAGAGCAACGATCAAATATGCCATATACTAGCACTTAAGCGGCATTATCCCTTACTACTGTATATGACCAAACGGCTTTGTAAAACTGCGCCTTCATGCATCCGGCAATAATTTGCAGTGTAAATCACCAAGTATGTCTCATTGATGTGTAAAGGCAAGGCTGCTTTTCGATGTTCTTGCATAAACCAAAATGGAGGAGTCTTCCATGACATCAATAATGCAGACTTGAGAGTTGGCGTATGTCACTAGGAAAGCTGCGCAACAATGTCTTGAGGTTCCAGTGAATAATAGATCAGCCAACAACCGTTAGCCTGCCATTATCTATTTAAATCCAAGAGCAAACCCATCCTAAAACCTGCATGTGGTGCTGTCATGGCCTGGTTAGAAGAGAGGAAAACAAGCCAGTCAAAAGACAGGAAATTAAATGCAGAGCGAGATTGCAGCAGGAGCATCTTGAAACTGCTCCTTTATATCATATTTTCCATCTCTTTCTCATCCTCGTGGCCTCTCTGTTTTCCTTCTTTCATTCGTTTACTTCATGTCACCCCTTCATTCTGAATCATATAAGCAATCTTTCTTCTCCATCCATCCTTAACCGGCCCCCTCTCATCTTTCATGTCTCACGCTATTCTTTTGTTTTGCACTCACTCTTTTCTCAGCTCTTTCGAATCATAAATCCCATAATCAGACCTTTAGATTATTTAAAAGGGATCATATGACAGGGTTTAAAACAAATATTATCGTGTGTTTTAGAAGTAATGCATCGTGTGTTTACACCATTTAAGGTTAAAAAACATGTTTTTTTTCACATACTGTGCATTTTTGTATCTCCTCTTTGCCCTGCCTCTCCGAAACATGTAAATGTTTTTACAAAGCTCATTGCTCTGAAAAGTGAAGTGTACTATGATTGGCCAGTTAACCAGTGCGTTGTGATTGGTACAGAACTGCAAGCGTGTGATTGAAATGTAACAATTCTTACCATATTTGGAACATAAGGTTCCAAAGCAATTGTAGTGACAGGTACGCCCACCAAATTATTTAGATTTGTGGGAGTGTGGTTACACAAGGCGTTTCACGCAGGTCTGGGTGAGCATTCGCTTTTAGATAGAATGCATCTTTTGTTCATTTTTGCAGTGTAACGTGTCTAATACAAGCATGGGCAACTTATAACACACCAAAGACACAGAATAACACGTATTCGCGCCATATGAGCCCTTTAAATAGAAACCACCACGGACATAGACTAAGTTAATTGTATACCGCAATGGGGGGCAAACTGAAAAACTGTTCCTTTTAAAGAAAGAAATCCTTAAATATTGCATCAATAATGTTTATACATACCAAAATTAGAATGACAAGCAACATCCCTGCTGAATAAAAAAATAAATGCTGGTTAGGTATGTTCTGAGGCATGGCATCTGGTTTAAAGGCAGAATGTCTGATTTCTCATAGCCGTTGTTGTTGTTCAAATCCCCAAAAAGACACATCCCTACCCCCATCTTTAGCTTTCGTCAGTGCTCGGTTCGACTAATGTCCATCCTGTGCACTGTGCACCTTCCTGCTGATTGGCTAAGGTTGTTTTGGTACTTGGCCCGACTTTGTCTGAACCAGCGTAATTTGGAAATCGGACACCTCGTGTTTAATCTGGTCTTTAGTTGGTTGTGAGCTGGTCTAAGCTGGTTATGAGCTTGTCCTGAGCACGGGCTAGTTGCTTAGGACCAGCCCAAGACCATCTTAGCTCAGGACCAGCTTTAACCAGCTGCCACGCTTCAAAACAAACATAACCGTCTTATGTTGTTTTTTTCAGCGGGGTATTTTTAATAGTTACAACCTCACTATATATCAACCAAAGGCTTTTGTGCCTTTTAGAACAAAAAATCTATTTCTGAGGCTGATGTACATGTGAAAAAGGATTCAGATTATGAGATCAGGGTAGATGTTATCATCACAGCATAATTAGACAAGCGACCATATACCTCATAAGTCCATAACGGTGATCCATGATTAATGCATTTATAATGCATTGCGAGCAGATTAAAGGTATTAAATCTAGATGTAAAACACATAAACACACTAAATTATCTCCAAGCTCCATAACAAATCCCATGAAATGAAAATATGCTAAAATAGTTTTACTATGCAACCACGAAAAGTCATGCTTCCTACTATATACAGTGCATGTGTATATATGTATATATTCATCCCTCCTATTTCCACTGCAGAGCTCTAAAGCCATGTGCCTGTCAGCCTCCCTTCTCCATTCCTCGCTCTCTCCGGTCTTCCTCTGATGTGCCTGTTTCTCTTCACTGTGCATCAGCTGCACCGCAGTGTTCAGATATCCCAGCTAAAGGCCTGCTGGGTCCGCTTACACGTGCCCTGAACTGGACTGAACTTGCGTAAGAATGCCGGAGGGTGCAGATCTCACGCGGAACCAGTTCACGTGAACAAAAAAGTAATTTGCTTTGTCGGCCCGAACGCATTTGTGCCAATTATTCACAGCGTTTTTAAGCTTCCAGTCATGTATTGATGTAACCCAATGCACTTGTATCGTTTGAAGCTTATTTAGAATCGGATCTTTCAATATATTACATCATCCTTTTCCTCCAGCTGTGTTCGAGACTGTGCTTTTTTTAAATACACGAATGGAAGGCTGTCAAAATATTAGACAATTTTTCAAGTTAAGCGAGCTACAATTCCCAATACTGGCTATCACTTCCCGTGTTTTCACCAAACTGGGCTCTTGTCTTTTAAACATGCCTGTTTACAGTCTAAGTAATTATTTTTAATACGTTTCTAAAGGAATCAAATTTTTTTATTCTCTCATTTCCTGACACACCACAATTATAATAATTAGCTACCACTCAAACAATGCCTGCCAATTCCTGATGTGTCAATGAATGGCACTTAGTCATTGGCAACGCTGATCACAGCCTTTCCAACCACCCAGAACAGCATATTTTAAATCATAAGGAAAAGCATACAGCATTAGCCAAAATGGCAACACCTTTCCGACTTACATTATACAACAAATTGTTAACACACTTTGTTTCTCTACAAGCCAAAGAAAAGGCTCTGCCCATATGCAGACTTTCCTGCCCCCTCCATAAGACTGTCTCATAAAGCACTTGAGTCCCAACAACATCCTTTATTGATATGCAGAACACCAAATGGCCCTTTTATTACTGGATGCTCAATCTGCTTTATTGTAAGTGAGTGGGAGAGGGGTTTAATGTGTTGAGAACCAATAACTCTTTAAAATTTAAATGTATAAATCCAGAGTCTCATAACTCAGAAGCGTAATCAGTATGTCGGGATGAGACTGCATTCTGCTCGAGTTAAATCAAGAAGTATCATGAGTTAGGGTGAGATTCTTGAAGGACATCTGAATTTGAGCATCTTCCTATTAATATCTGTGAATGCTTCTTAAGAACGGACCGGCAAATAACCTGAAGAAGGGCTACTCTGCATGACAGCTGTGTTATGTGTTACCATTTTCTATTGTACAAGGGAGAAAATCCAATGTAAACAAAAATCTAAGATGAACTTGCTAGCATCAAAATCTCTGCGTCAGTCTAAAACCCAAATGAAACCATTTGGCTGTTATGTGGATATAATTGTGAAATAGTTAATAGATAGGATATGATGTACAACTCTTTCCTACAGAGTGTAAGAAACCCAACAGTACACCATCGTACCGCCAGGAAGGCCAGATTTTTGGACCTATCCCAGCGGATGTGTTTTTTCCAGACTTAAGAATTAGATCATGCACGCACAAATAAGCTCCTATTATCCAAGTCTTTATGTGACAATGAGAAAAATTGAATGGATTTAGGGGATATAAATAACGAAAGCATTTATCTTACCATAATTAGCTCTGGCTTTATTCTTCCCAACAATTAGATGTATCTTTCCCAATCCCCCCAAGCACAAGTCTCTATAGCAGCGGAGCCAAATAAATCAAACACACTGGCATGTGTCACTTTTCTAAATAAAGGCGAAATATAATTGAGTCAATGAGTAGTTAGTTAGCCTACTTTTTCAATTCCTCTCTGCAGTTAGTTAACCTACTTATTCAATTCCTCTCTGCTTAGGCTGCGCACTAAAACTGCACACCACATTGGAAAGCTAGTACAATCTAGGCATGAAACAAGAGAGATCAATGCAAACGATTGTTGCATGACATGTTTTTCCCCACATAGAAAGCTCAGGTACAGTGCTACTGTATAATATTACGCTAATACATGAAATGTATGGAAGTGTTCAAATAAAACTGCATTCAATGAGGACAACTCTAAACGCTTGGTAGACATTTGTGTAATGTCCAGTCAACACATCTCACCAAACCTGAAAACCTAACCATGAAACTTGCTTCCGGTCGTACATCTAATTCATTAACTCCACACTTACATGGAACCCTTAAGAAATTAACAATGGTTTTAATGTAATAAAACTGCAGTAACCATGTTTTTGATTGCCATTTGTATTATAATAGTTTTACTTCACATACCACTGTTATACCCAATTTTGTAAGGATACTGTATCCTACAATAAACACTACAATATGCAAATGAGAAAGCCAGTCCCTGACACAACTGACCAATTTCCGGAATCACTGCATGTTCTCCATCTTATTTCATGCGCATACGTTTGTATAGTATTTTTATAATGGCACCACAAATATGTAGTTCTACAGTCTTTTCACTTGAGCTGAGTCCACTGCAGTTCTCTAACATCCCAGCATCTTATGTTAAACTGTGATTGTGATACCGCTAAGTGCATCTCTGTGCTGGACATGCTTTCACGGTCACCAGTCAATTCTTCATTAAGTTAAGTTGCTCCATGGTCCGGAGGTCCCCGATGATTTGATGAGCTCAAACTGCTCCGATTCGAAACGGGTCCACGGGTCCGCACGGACCCGGTGCTCCGTGACAAAACTTCCAAGTGCTGTCAACTTAAAACATCTACATTGATCTCCTTTTTAACTCCGTCATCGAACCCACTGCAAAATCACCAAAACCGAGCCGGTTTGTTCAGTATACGCACATTGTGACAGCTTTCAAGTCATATTTGCATCCAAGCCATTAACATGCGCCGAAAAGAAGCAATAAACCCGGTCAATTATTAGCGCGAAAATACGTTGCAGACATAAATGCGCGCGTGCAAATTAAGCTTACCTTGCTTATAAGTTAAGTTGGGCTCGGACTTCCGTACAGATAATATTCCTCCTGGTTGATGGTTGACGGTCCGGTACTCGCCGCTGTTTGAGATGCTGAAAGCAGCGCTCAGGATTCCCCTCTGTCCCATCCGCGCGTTTCCATTGGTCCCGGCAGCACCTCAGTCAGAGGAGGGGTTAGAGAGATGCGCTCTACGCATCACATATACATCCCTGAAAAACAAATGTATGTCTTAATCAATTAGTATTTATTTTCTTTGCCACTTAATAAGTGAGAAAAAACTACAGTATTATGAATAGGAATGCGTCTGGGCTGCCGGATTTGAGGGGCAAAAGAGCATCTAGAGTAGCTACTTTGTAATAAAGTAAAAGGGTAAAGGCTAGCGAGGGACACACGTTACCTTTTTATGTCTTTCCAGAATATGAGGTGAATGACATATTCATTATATTAAATTAAATTATTTCAAGCATTTCTTTCTGATGGCTACATGTCAGAGAAAAGCGCATGACGACGAGTGCTTCTTGCGCATACGTGAGGTCAGAGCTTACGTGTGACGTAAGTATCGCACAGAAATTGGCAGAATGGAAATGGAACCCGTTCTATTCGATGTATGAGAACCTATAAGCTCGTTTCAAATGTTTTATTAATGATTAACAATTTTAACTGGAACACGTACACCCATTGTAAAGAAAAGGAATAAAATACCTTATTAAACACAAATAAACACAAATAAAAACAATATATTTCACACGTTTAGATATTTTAACTTGTAGATGCAAAGTAAAGATTTACTCTGACCTGCGTTTGACCTATGATGGATGTGCATTGGAAAGAACACACAGCTGGGTAAAAAATTGCCCAAATGCTGCATTATTAAAACCCAACTGCTGGGTTGTTTCCACTCATGGTTGGGTAAAGACAACCTAGCAATTAGGTCACAATAACATAGCATCGCTGTGTTCTGTCCTATATTTACCCAGCATGGTTCAAAAACATCCCAGCACCTTATAAAGTGCAGTTTCTTTGAAAGGTCGTATATGGTCATGCAATCAGGTCAAATTAAGGCCGTAAAGGTAAAAGAGCAGTTGGTTTACGATCAACTCTTCAAACAATGTCACAAATGAATCCCATTTTATCCATTTCTTGCATTCTCTTCCTTCTCTGTCTTCCATTAAAGGACAGAAAACGAATTATTCCTAATTGCCATGCGGTGACACTAACAGATTGTCGCTTTCCATTTAATATTCAGAAAAAATGAATAATACGCTTTTAGCGTTTCCTTTTATCTGGCTCAGACACAGTTGTGGCAGCATGGGGGTTATTTTCACAGCCTCTGGTGTCGATTCTCAGACTCTGTGCAAACGAATTCAGCGCAACTTCGCAGACATGCACGCACGTTAGCGAGCAGGCCTCCGGAAATATGACTTCTTTGAAAACTGTATAAAAACATGCACGCCCTTCCAAACCGAAGTCTAAAGTAATGAACTGTTAAAATGCAAAAGTATGAATTACACAAATGTTTTTAAACGGACACTGAAGGTGTGAATTGTGTTCAGCACCTTGGCCAGCGCCCACAATTAGTGTGAATGAGAGCAGTGCTGTTTGTCTTGTTGACTCACATTGATAACACGTTTGGCTTTGCAATTCTAACTCTTGCTGATGACGACACTGTAATATAGTGATAGGGCTATCGAATATCCGGGTTATATGAAAATTGTACAGTAATAGCAAGTTTCTCGCTATCTCTGGCTATTTCTGTGTATCTCTCCTTGCATTTGTCTGTATATTGTTACAGCTTTTCGAACTCATAATTTTATTAACTGCCTTTCAAGAAATGGCTTTTCCTTCAGGAGATGCAAGTCCAGCTTGGTTTTAAAGAACCCATCGATTTTTATTTAATTGCATACAGCAGCTTTTTAAACAAAGACTACTACACTGTCACAAGTTAAAAGCAAAGCGGTATTTTTAAACGGAAAAGTCATGTTAAGAGTTTTTAAACCAGAGTCAATACACTGACACACACTGACACACACTCTAAGCTGTAATATAGTAGAATCCTTTTAGTCGATGTCTTTAGTTCAACAGTCTGGGTGAAACGCACACATTTAAAACCAGCCTGAGCAATAGGATAGGACTGTATCCCATTTCCAAAAACTTCATTAAGCATTCTCGCCATATGAATTTCTGATGTAAGTTTCTGCAACATTGAAAACTAATGCTTCAAGGGATTCATACGCAACTGTATAACTAACATTAATGCATCCATTCTGTACAGAATCCACAAGTCACATGAGACACAATCCTCAATGGACTGTAATTGTCGATAGAGTGTGTAGTGCAGTGGTTTGTGACCAAAGTTACATATCTGGTGGAGGGTAATTGTGGGAAAATAGAGTAAATTATCATTTAGACGAAAACTATATGATATTTATTTTCATTTCTCTTCTAGGTCAGGGTTTGTACTTTGTAGTATAATATGGCACATTGGAAGGAGTTGCAGACCTATAATTAAAGGAAAACCAGGTTCCATGGTTGAGTAATTACTGCAATGTACGACTGTTAAAAAAAGAAATGCTGTGAAATGTGTATTTGATATTAGTGTATGAAGCAGGATTAATGTAAGGAGCCTCCAGCAGACCAACACCACACCTCCTTGACTCTTTAGATAACTCCGTAATGTATATAACATCAATCAGCACAATCGAACGCATCTCTGGAGTTATTTCTAGATCAAGATCTGCTTGCTGGTATGCTCGAAGCTATTTCACGATTCATAAACATGGTCATATTTTCATTTCGTGCTAAAATGTTTTCATACAATCATAAATTAGACTCAGGAACGCAGCAGGGACACTGATATTTACCTAAGCAATCACGTGACACTGCGATACACAACACGACGCATCTCCATCACACAGCCTATTCTGGCAATCACGGAGCAGAACAAAACAGAAATCAAATTTCCACCGAGACTTGTGTCATATAACAGCTAAAGGTCACCTCTGAATTTAGTGAGCGGTCACAGTCTCCACCTCCCATGTGTACTCTGAATCAGAGGACATCAAAAAAAAAAAGATAGTTATTGACCAATCCCGGATGTGTGCTCCCACACAGTTGTCTCCTCTCTTGCCAGGCCTTAATATTCCTCTACACAAAAATTATATAATGCTTAAAATGTCATATGATGTCATATGAACACAGAGGGGTCAAAAAATAAAAACACTGACACTAAAAACCAGGAATTTCTAATTGAAACGTGTAAATTTTTGAGAAATATGTACTGTAAATTAAATAAACACCATAAAATTAATTCAGAAAAATGAAAAACATTATTATTTGTTCCATTGAAGCAAACATAATGCATTAATTTGGATTATATTATTCTGAGATGACATGAATTATCAGGTTTTACAAAAGCTTATGAAGTTGATGCCAGAATGCTGTCATTCTCCAGAAGAAATTCTCATATCCATTTTTCAACAGCTTTTCCACTTACTGTAATTTGTATGCTCATAAATATAACTTAATGTCATTTGTAATAAAAACATTTTTTATTTAAAGTGATAGTTCAACCAAAAATAAAAAGTCTGTCATCATTGACTACCCTCTTGTCATTTCAAACCTCGATGAATTTCTTTTCTCCGCGGAGCACAAAAGAAGGTATTTTGAAGAATGCTGGTAACCAAACAGCGATGGAACCCATTCACTTATATTGTATGGACACAAAACCAATGCAAGTGATTGGGTGGTGTCGCTCCTCGGCTGACAGTTCACCCAAAAATGAACAATTCTGTCGTCATTTACTGACCATCAAGTTGTTCCAAACCTGTATAAATATCTAGTTAACGACAAAGAAGGATATCTGGAAAAATCTCACCGTCAATATAAAAATGTTACTAGATATAATTTGCAATGATGATTTTTCGGGGTTTAATTTAAGTTTAATGGCCAGGTTAATTGCGTTTACGTGATGCTTTTCAGTCAGTTTGAGCAAGTAATGTAACAGTTTATTTATCGTGATATAAAACACAAAATTCAAGCAGTCACAATGTCGTTCAAAATAACAGGTATTCCAAGGGTACCAACAATCTCTTTGTCTGAGGAACAGATGTGAGAGCGATCAAGTGCTAGGCCCGTTTGCATAAAGCACCTTAAGTGTGATATTCCCTTAAGTGTGGCCTTAAATATACCTTACGTTTTACTCAAGTTATTTTCTTTGGTGAAGGGAAATCACTCCTTAAGTGTCACACTTAAGGGAAGAACTTAGGGTACTTTATGGAACCAGGCTGGTCCTCAGACGGACATGCAGTCACATAAATTTGTTTTAGACTAGTTTTACAAGCTTGTTATGATCCATGTTGTCATGGAAAACGATAAACTCTCAACTGCCCTTAGATAAAAAAAGCCCTGACTTTGTATAGTGCAACTATAGCATTTTTTTTATAAATAGGCAATAAGAAGAGGAAGAGTTTTTGTAGACCAATGAAATCCTTTGTGAAAAATAAATGTTGGAGAAATTGTTCTCTTTTTTGTCTCTTCGTTTGTGTACACACTTTTATTTTTTAACCTATCAGCACATTTACAGTTTTAATGACAAAAAGCACCGATTGGAACGATCATTGGAAAACTGTGTAGGGTTCTGCACTGCTGAGTACAAGGAAAATTGAACATGAGACATTAGCTCAATGCTAGGAGTCGAGAACAATAAATAAATGTATTCATGCATTTCATGGGGTTCGTTCTGAACCTATAGCCCGTTATAACTGTAGTATATTTACATGTTTTCAGAATTCCGTAAACAAAATATGAGGATGAAAAGCACTATAAATAAGAGTATTTCATATATGCATGAATTATTAATATTATTAGCCTACTCTAAAATTTCCCGTGCGGGCTCACAGCGAGGTTGCTGCAAATTAAATTATCATTTTAAACAGATATTTGCCCAGAGCTATAAACATATCTAGCCGAGAAATAAAATAAAAGCAAAATACATAAAGTATTTTTTCATATTTATTTTAACTGACAGAAGTTTTACATTTGCAAGGATGCATTACTCATCATTTCAGAAATCTATAAAGAGAAATATGTTTAAAAATAGTTTAAAGTCAGTTTGTCAACTAGTTTAAAAGTTTTTGAGCCTCCTATTCTTGTCTTCAGGTCACGCCACTGGTCTACAGCGCCACCCTGTGGTGATTATGAAGGATACACAGACATTCATGTTCCTGGAATTAAATGACTTGGCATTTACACTGAGATTAAATTGAGTTACCAGATCAGAATATATGATTGAGATAAAAACGTTGTTATTTATAATCATAAATAAAACAATTATTAATCAGGCCATCTGATTCAGGATACACATGGGTTGAGGACACTGTGTCCACACAGTCATTAAATATATTTTAAACTTAAAGGACAAACAATCAGGTGTGTTTAAACACAGTAATTCTCCATGACCAAACCGGCCTTTCCAAAGCAAAGATAATCTATTTTTGAACTCATCCATTCCTTTTCCTGTACCGAGTTCCTGTGGGAGGGCTGCTAAAAATCATGGGAAAGTTTCCTTTTCCCCAGTTGTTTCTATTTCTCATAAAGAGCCACTGCTACGACCACAAGAGCTTGTACGACTGTCAGTGGCAGAATCTCCTCACACGGATAGAAGATAAACACTAAACAGGGCTAACAGGTAAGAATGCTTATTTTTGATAAGCCATTTCTTTCTTATTTAGAGTTTGATCCGTTCTGACCATACCAAGACAGAAAATCTACAAACACAACTTAGAATTTATGTTACAAACTTTTTGTATTTAAATAATATTAACAATTGTATGTAATTTAAGATGGTAATAAATATGAACAAAATGTTACCCAGAAAAAAAGAAAAAAGAAGGAAAGCTGTCCTTGAATTGTGAAGAACCATTTAAGAGATGGTAAACAAGATTTATGTTGATAATCAGTTTCCTGGCTAAACTCAACTTTCTGAGAATTCATATTTCTTCATTATATAACACATATTATGACTTCAGTCATTCCCTTGAGCTAAAAAACTGGAACAGCTTATACAAAACATCGCTCTTAGCCAGGGCACAAAACTATTGAAATATTCATATTATTATTTTTCCTATTTCAGTTTAAATCAAATCTAGTATGTGTGAATGTAAGTGGACACAAACAAATCAGGCCTCCTGCCAGAAAAAATAAGAACATAAATAAGCAAACAGATAAGAGAAGTAGGGGAATAAACAGCGTTGATGGGGTGTTTACACAAATGCGAGTCCTTTTAAGATGGAATGTCGTGCTGAAAGTCCCATGAGCCTCCAGAGAAAAGACACAGGCTTTCTTCTTCAGTTCATGCTTCATTACAGATTATTACACTTTCTGTCCGTGATACTAATTAATTCTCACAGCACAGAGGCCACTGCTCAACATTCATGGTGTATTCTCTACAGCATATTTTTGAGGGTCGTTTAGTCTCTATCACAGCTAAATGACACTGATAGTTGTTCTCAATAATCGAATTAAGCACTTATTTAGTGCAATTTGGCGATTATTATTATTTTTTGAACGGCATGTTTTCATTGAGCAGAAAGAAAAATAGCCTCGATCTAGCTCAATTATTTCATATGATTGAAAGTTAATAGTAAAATGTATAATAGCAATTTGTGCACAGATGTTAGAATGGGCAAAACTTCTGTTAAAATCTTTTGGAATTACTTCAATACATGTAACAGCCGACCATAAACTTGTCTCACCTCAACAAACGTACAAATTGCCCATGAACAATTGCGAAAGAGTAAATAGAAAACTTATGTCGCCAGCTTCAGTTTTTGGGGGAAAAAAATCAGAAACAGAATCCGCCTGTTCCTTATTAAATCTGAACAACCTGAACAATCAAAGAAAACTTTTCGTCATGGTGGTCTTTAGAATGACTCATACTGTTTACCAAAGTCTATCTGGGCAGCATAGGAAAAACAGGTTTTTCTGTATATGGTGAACATATAATTTAAATGGATAGTTAACCCAAAGTGGAAATTCTGTCTTCATTTACTCACCCTCACCTGAATACATATCTTTGTTCTGTTGAACACAAAAGAAGATTTGAAGAATGTGAGGACCCAAACAGTTTTGGGGCCCCATTGACTACCTTAGTAGTTTTTAGTCAATGGCGCCCCAAAACGGTTTGTTTACTAATATTTTTCTTTGCTTTTGGCAGAACAAAGAAATTCATGACAGTTACGGAACAACTTGAGGTTCAATAAATGATGACAGAATTTTCATTTTTGGGTGAACTGTCCTCTAAATGTAAAGTACCGTATAAAGATTTTGCCATAGACTAAGATTTCATGGCAAAACTTCTCTCTCTCTACAGATGTTCACTTTGTATAAACTTGTTGTTTGTGCCGGTGCAGAGGATGTCCAGAGCTGACTGGGGTTTTCTGGAGCACCTGCTAGAAGAGGGTCAGGAGTACTCGACGGGCGTTGGACGGGTGTGGCTGACCGTGCTCTTCCTCTTCCGCATGCTCGTGCTAGGCACGGCGGCCGAAACTGCGTGGGACGACGAACAGTCCGACTTCGTCTGCAATACAAAACAGCCCGGCTGCGTGTCCGTCTGTTATGACAAGGCGTTCCCCATCTCCCACTTCCGGTACTTTGTTATGCAAGTCATCTTCGTTTCTACCCCGACCATTTTTTATTTTGGCTACGTTGCCCTCAGGGCCGGAGATAAAAGAGGGAATGAAGAGAAGCTGGAAGAGGGCAGAAGACAAACATATCATAAAACCAATGATCGTACGCTGCAGGTCATCGTGGAAGAAGACGAAGATGTTGAAGAGAAATCCAGAGAGAAGAAAAGCAAAGCTTCCGAAGCTCCGAAGCTGAAAGGACGGCTTCTGTGTGCTTACGCAGCGAGCATAGCCTTCAAAGTTCTTCTCGAAATCATCTTCATTGTGGGTCTGTGGTTTCTATATGGATTTGTAATTGAGTCCAGGTATGAATGCCAGAGGTTTCCCTGTCCTCACACTGTGGATTGCTTTGTCTCACGACCGACTGAAAAAACGATCTTTACCGTTTATACCCAAGTCATCGCAGTGATCTCCGTCCTCCTGAATATCGTGGAGCTTTTTCACCTGCTTCAGTTAGCGATAACTTACAAACTAGAGAAGAGGTATCAAGGTCAGGCGGAGATCATTCAATTTATCAGTAGAAATCCCTCAAAAGCAGTACCCGCTGAATCATTTGAGGAGAGGGAACGCGTCTTCCTACCAATAGCGAACAACAGCTTCCCTTCCGAATGGGACAACAAAGAACCACACTTGACGGAGAACACGCTCCCTAGCTACTTAAACTGCATAAACAATGTGAAACCAGCTACACACAAAAGCTCCTCAACAATCCATCTTCACAAGAAGCACCAGAAGACCGACAACAAAGACAAACCCTCCAGACCAGGACATTACGTTTGAAGAGCAGAACAGTGAGAACCAAGGATTCATTTTTGGGGAGTTACTTTGAGGGATTAGATGCATGAACATCAGTGTTTTTCTGTGCATCAGAGAACCATTTCCGTTATTTAGATAGACGGGGAAATGGGATGTGGGATGGACCGTCTTTAGCGATCCATGGCCAGATATAGCTGTCTCAAATGCTTTAGATAAGTTCTAGGAAACACAAGGTCAGGAAATATTTAAACAAATACACTGATAGAAACAAAACTACACAAGGGTAGTTTGAAGTCAAATACTGAATGTCTAATACGGTACAGCTTAGTAAATACCACACTGTATTTAAGACCAAAGTGAACTATGTGAAAGTGAACTAACAAATTCAATATTTAAAATGTATTTAATAACAATCATTTTGTATTTTTTTTATATTTAAAGATGAACTTTAATTAAAGGACTGCACAATAAGCTCTATATGTGTTCGTCCATTACAAGACTGTTTGTCATACAACAAATTACAATAACCGTTATAAAATCTATTATACTGTTTTTTCTTAAAAATATTCATATGACTATGGACATTTTTCGCATTTCAGGGTTTCACAGCAGTGGAAGTCGTCATTGGTAGGTAAACTTCTATAGCGGTGAATGATAGACTACCAAAAATATATATTTTTATTATTCTTATTTGCTCAAATAGCAAAAGAAAAACTCAACGATTGTGTTTCCACTACTGTAAACGAAATATAAAAAAAAAATTGTGTCTGATGACAGCAGTCAAAAGAGAAAATGATGCCAAAAATACTGTGACTTCCATATGACGCTGTATAAGAAACACCCTTGAATAAGCGTTACTAAATTAAAAAAAATATTTATATATATATGAAACTTTGGATGATTCACAATGCTGATGACCATTAACCACGTGTAAAAAAGGTCCATTGCACGTGGGATTGCATAACATTTAGTCATTTAGTAGACGCTTTTATCCAAAGCGACTTACAAGTGGGGTAGGTAATGGAAGCAATTAGGACAGCATAAGTACAACAAAAGCATAAGTGCAATCAAAAAGAAGAGGTTTCATATAGCCTAACACAGTATACAGAAACATTCATTTATACATTTTTTTTTTGTTTTGTTTTTGTTTTTTGTTTTTTTAGAGTAGAGAAGAAACGAGTAGAGAAGAAAAGAGTAGAGAAGAAACTTGAGTCAGAACAGAACAGTAAGATGTTGGCGGAAGAGATGGGTTTTCAGACGTTTCTTAAAGATGGCTACAGAATCTGCAGATCTTGTAGCAGCAGGCAGATCATTCCACATAGGTGGAACAGATCCGGAGAAGGTGCGCGAGAGAGATTTTCTACCTTTATGGGATGGCACCACAAGACGCCGTTCGTTTGCAGAGCGTAGGGATCTGGCGGGTACATATGTCTGCAGTAGTGAGTGAAGATAAGGTGGTGCCAAACCAGTGGTGGTCTTGTAGGCCAGGAGCAGAGTCTTGAATTTGATGCGAGCGACTATAGGGAGCCAATGTAGCTTAATGAGTAGAGGAGTAACGTGTGCTCTCTTCGGTTCATTAAAGATGACTCTTGCCGCAGCATTCTGGATCATCTGTAGAGGTTTGGTTGTGCAAGCTGGAAGTCCTCCCAGTAGTGCATTGCAGTAGTCCAGTTTGGACAGGACTAGAGCCTGTACTAGGACTTGCGTAGCATGCTCTGATAGGAAGGGTCTAATTTTCCTGATATTGTAGAGGATGAATCTACAGGACCGGGTGGTGCTGGCAACTTGATCATAAAATATCAAAATATTGCAATTGTGCATATCGCAATGGTTTTCTATAACTAGTCAGATTAGTTTTTATGTTCTACTGCAACAGGTAAAACACGGCTGTTCACTTTCACAAACTGTACTATACTTTCTTTTCTAAGATAGAATGTGAAATATTTAGGGTGTATATTTTTCTTTAATACAAAAGAGACGTTTTCTCTGTAAATCACGATTCACATCGGACCATTTCTAAAATGCTGAAAACTGATAGCTACAGACGGAGAAGAATATTTTTAAGTGATGATTCACCCTAAAATGAAATTCTGTCATCACTTACTCACCCACCTATTGTCATTTCAAACCTGTTTGTCTTTCTTTTTTCTGCAGAACACAAAACCAGACATTTTGAAGAATGTTGCCAAACAATGGGAGTATCACTTGCATTGGTTTTGTGTCCATACAGTTTTTGTTTGCTTACCAACATTCTTCTAAATATCTTCTTTTGTGTTGTTCAGATTAAAGTCATACTTGTTTTAAAATTGACAATAGGGTGAGTAAATGATGACAGAATTAAATTTTTTTGGGTGAAATATGTCTTTGACTCTGCAATTGGTGGTTGGTTGCTGTAAACCCTGTATTCACCCAACCTATGTCATAGATGACTTGCTGCATTTACTGTGTATTGTCATGTGCCCTTGAAGTCATTTCCATCAACGTTTGAGCTCTCTCAGCAATGACATTTACAAGGTCAGCGAGTTTCTTACAAATTCCACCAAATAAAGTCAAAAATCAAAACAACAGACTGCAAAAATATCTTTCAACACAGCACTCAACAGTGCTTTTCCCCTCAAAAGGTATGTTCTGCTGGCTAATGGAAATCATGTTTTATTAGGGGGTGTTGTCTGCACTGCTGGGCTCCAGTCTATGAAAGATTAATGAGTTTTGTGGTGTTGCCAACCATAACCTGTGGTCTTTACCCAACTCAAAGTTCCCTTTATAAAAAAAGTTCCGCAACTGGCCGGCAAGAGATAGCCTGTCATCTTTTGCCAATACAAGGCATCTGAGGTGCTTCACAAGATGTGTGGGTCAGTGAACAGCTGGTGAAGTTTGACCCCTTCAGTTCTATTCAGTCACCAAGCAAATAGAAAGAGAAAGAACGAGAGACCTGCCTCAAACTCGGTGCTATATTATAGAGCCATATACGTTGGAAAAAAGGTTATCATTCCGGACCGTTACCTTTTGTTTCTCTTAAAAGAAAAAAAGACTAAAGGAAGCACAAAAGCTTTATCATCATGGCCTCTAGCAAATAATAAAATAATCAATATTTCTGTCAGGAAAACAGATGTGTGCCATTTCAATGTAAAATTGTAAATGACCGCCGATCATTAAGCTATGCTGAATACATTTTCAGAGAACTTTTTTTTGTCAGACAAAGGTCATTTCATTCGTGAAACCCAGCAGGGACACTGCCAGCCTGCTTGCCCTTAGGTGATCTGCACAAAGTAACCAATGAAAATGAGCTGTCACTCTTGCCGTCCGTTTCTTGCATCCTGATATTGTTGTGCCGACCGCTGATGCATTTTCCGTTCTCTGCTTACACCAAACAACATCTCTCACGCAGGCAATGCAGGACACAAAAGAGGTTTTTAAGCATTCTGTGACATTTACATACCTTGGATATATGAAGCAGCCGGCTGTGTGTTTAAAGGTGGCTTCGAACGGACAGTCTGCCTGCATCCTGTGGGGATTTACATCCGACTGCCAACCTGTTTTCTGTAGGGGTTCTAAAGGCTGCAGTACCATGCGAGCGTCCCAATATATGCAAGTCAAAATGGTCAAATTTCAAATTCGTGCCAGCTGATAAGATTTAAACCCTTGTTTCCTTACTGATAGACACAATAAGAAGCCACACACAATTCCACAATGGGAAAATAGAGGCCTTAAAATAACAGAGATGTCGAGATATGAGTGTTAAAAAAATGACATACACAGATTAGAGAGACTTTTAGCAACTATTTCAATATTGAAGCACAGGGAGGCTATGAAACAGAAAGAAGAGAAAAAGAGCCTATTTGATTATTGGTTCATAAAAATAAAGACTGTGCTCATGGATGACCAGACTGATGGTTAAATAGATAATTTTGGTAATCAGGAAATGGGCTTGCATCTGCTTCCTGTATTTTTCCATTGGTCACTTCAGGGATGGGCTAAAATACTTGTTCACCCTTACAATGAACATGGGGTGGGTATTGTTGCATTGTTTTGGTAAAATCCCACATGAAGCTATATTCGAGGAAGTCGTAGGAACTACTTGTAGGAACTACTTGTATTGTATGGGATAAATAAAACAAAAAGGCTGCCGTAAGCCGTCACTTGTCATACTAACAAAGAGAACATTGCTTGTTAATCCAGTAAGGAGTTGATGAGTATGAACACGGTCATACAAGCCAGTGGTGTGAGTCATCGTTACAGCATCAGTATCTTGATAAATCATGACTCACAGCTGGGTTTCTCAGAAGCCTCAAGCTATCTTCAATAATGAAACATTAGATGAAGATCAATGCTCCATGACTCATGCACACAAATAATCAGGCAATTATGAAGCCTAAAATCTTATTATGTAAAATCTCCAATATTACATTCTTTCTTTTCTCGGTTTACATCATTGTGGCTCAGCAGGACACAGATTTGAAATGTGCCATCTTTGCTAATGGGCATCCAGTTCTGGACATGAAAGCATCTGAGCTGTAAATGTCTTTATTTCCAGCCGTCTGAAAATTACATTGTGACACTCCTGTCTGGCTGACGGCAATACAAGCGTGTGTTCAGACCCAAACCCTTCACTAGCAACTGATCTAAACCGTGGCAACCAGATCGGAAATATCTGGAAAAATGTCACCAAAAAACGCAATTTCACACAATTTTTACACAAGCAGTAGTCAATCTTCCTTTAATAATAGGAAATACTTGAAGTTCATTTGTTGCTTAAAATTACAATCTTTTAAATAAAAATGCAAGGGAATCATTTAAATAATTAATTAAAATGTAATATTAATGTCCTTTATACAAATTAAATGCAACCGAATCGTACAAGATATGTCAACTAAATAGAGTAACGTTGATACACCCAGTAAATTACCTTGAAAGGGACAATGGGGTATTGATGAGACCCTTGGGGCCGATGCTGAAGGCAATGGAAGTCAGTTTTGAAACTATCAAAAAGGTTCAAATAGGGACAGGCCGAGCGGGTTGTGGGAACTGAACAGTGAAGCCCATGGGAAAGAGTACGATTTTGAGTGTCTCTCCATTGTTTCTGTCACTGATGGAAATCTTGCAAGTAAATAACTGTGCTGCAATTGTGCACGGATCTTGTACACATCCTGACTAAAGAGGTGAGAGACGACGGCAGGCGTCGTTTCTTCTTCCGATCACTCAGGAACAATAGGGCAGTATGTCCCCTGAGGCAAACTAGCACCTTGCCAGCACCAAACCCTCAATCTTGTACATGGTTAGACTATAACAATCCATATACCACATCCTTTTGTCCCTTATACAAATACAGCAAGTCATCTTACTCAGATAAAAGTTACTTGGTATTAGAAACTATTAACTTGGTCTTGGCTTTTATTGTATTATTATGAACTGTTCACTCCATGAACTGTACGTAAGTCGCATTGGATAAAAGCGTCTGCTAATTGACTAAATGTAAATCAACAATCTGTATTCTTCGTAAGGCTGATGGTGCATTGCCTTTCAAAGAACTAAACCATTCCGATGAGAGGACCATACCAACAGTATGAGCAATTACGATGATTATTTTCATTGACCAAAAGCAAGCCAGGCATTATCACTGAACAGATGGACCCAAACCTGGCTCTCCAAGATTCAGTTTTGTCCAATTACAGCTCGCTTTACTCTTATTGGTCAAATATTTATGCCAAAACCTTCGCAAAAATGGTGTACGGGGCAGATGGATTACAACATAGTATAGTACTGGTGAATCAGATACTGTATATTTACCCACCCACACAAAATCTGCACTCTAGATATTGACACAGAATTTCATAGCACGTCATTCATAAATGCACAACTCCCAGCCCTAGTTTATGCTATTGAATTATATGCTTCAATAAGTATTCATAAGCAAATTAAAAATATGTTTATTTGCTCTTACTAAAACTCTCTGTCTCAAACAGAGGAATTTAAATCATAGTTTAAAATAATTTCTGCCAATTTTCCTCCCAAAACCAGATAAAAAAAGATTTAGTTTGCCAATGGAAATCAAATCGCCTTGGTTCACCCGAGGCATAGTTCACCCCAAATTGAGAATTCTGTCTTATTTACTCACCCTCTTGTCCTTTTAAACGTGAATGACCATATTTTTTGCAGGACACCAAAAAGTTATTTAAAAAATAAATATTATTATTATTTAAAGAATTTCTGTTGGTCACAGAAAACCATTGGTCCACATTGACTTTTTTGTCAAAATATTATGTTTTTGACACCATTTATAGAAAACTGTTTGGATAGACAAGCTGATGTAGATTAGATTCACCATTCAAGCACTTAGCTGATATAAATTCAGATCAGCACTCATAAAGTTTCACTAGCTTGTTGGCAGCAGTGAAGCAAAAACATACGTTGGAAAATGTAAGGTTACCTCTATTAAAACTCTGGGGAGTAATAAAGTCTCGCTCTCGTTTCTGGTTCCTATTAATCAGGTTGGGTGCTGCAGGAAAAACTACATGCTATACAGAAAAACAGATTGTGCATCTGCTCTTAAAAGTAATAGTCATGTACAGAGGCCTCGAAAATGGACGTATAAACCAAGGTAGAAAAAGGTTTAGTAGTTAATTTGTTTTGTGCATCTGAAATTGCCCAAAATAGTAGTTTGTTAAAATGTTTCTTAAACAGAATGCCAAAAATGATCTGTATTTATTACCTATGTGTAATCACATTTTCCTTTTACTATTATTTTCATCCCAGCCTAGGTCAAAAAGGGACAATCCAAATAAATGGGTTATAAATTAACCTAGACATTTTCCATACTTGAACCAACATTGGGTTTAAACAACCCAGCTTAAGGAAATTTATATCCCAAAGATTTTCCACCACAAACCTTTAAGTAACTTCTGGATTTTGCAAAATTTAAAGTATTTAGTAGCATTTAAATGGCACATCTATGGGTAAAGGTGAGAATTCCTGGTATTTTGAACGCAGCATAAATGTTCATCGTACATAAACAAAAAAATGTGTTACCGTGAACATTGAGGTAAAACTTCACTAGTTTTTAAACTAATTATTAGCATAGAATTGCAACTGGGGACCATTTCTCAACATCCAAAACATCACAAACATTTTTAGCTCCACTCATGTCACGCGTTGCATAAATAGACTTTTATTTATCTATACACAAACTTAACAAAGGTTGTCTTTCTTCCAGCTTCAGTCTCTTGGGCATCTGACAAGGACCGCAAATGAAAAAATCAGGGCTCAACCAACATGGTCATATGTCTGCATGCCTGAGGCTACAAAATGAATATTACGAAGTCTCAGAGAATCAATGTTTTACAACTTCTCCCAGCAGTCGACTTTCCCCAGCTAGCATTGTGAATATTACAACAAGACTCCAAAATTGTAGCAGCTGAATGATGTGGTGTACGCTTGAAAATGAAATCCCACAAGTTCCCGTCTCTGGGGACATGTCGTGTGACAAGATGAAGAGCCCGACGTTGGTTTAATTAGATCATTTAATGGTAATCTTGCCAGACCTGACACTTAACTCTTCTCTGGTCGATTTCTTTCTAGCACTGCCCTTGGGGCGAATTCCAGTTTGTCTTTCAGGCTGGTGAACTGTGTGCTGTCCCGACCCGTCAGTTCTTCTAATTTCCTATCCTCGCGCTGCTCCGCAATACCTCTCTCTTCTCCAGGGGTACTAGGAGTTCCTCTGATGAACCACTCAAGCTGGTACCCAACAGCTCCCACCACCACGGCCACTGGGAAGGTCACATAGGGCGCATAGGTGCGCATAGCAGTCCAGACCAACGGCCACATGGTTGCAAATTCAGAAATATAACGTTACCTGTAAAAAGACAGATTAATATATTCATTGTTATTCAAAGGAAAACGGATATATTAATATTTTACACAGCTCTACACGTTTTATTATTCCTACGTGTACATATCTCTGAAAGTCAAAGCTTGAAAAAACAAGTGTTTACAAGCAATGTAACAAAAACATCTGTTGTTAAAAAAATAGTTTTGTATGCGGTTTAACACGAGGTGAAAAGCAGTACACTGTGTTTCACGCGTGTGCACGAATCATGTGAGTGTTACAAGGGTACTGATGTCAAAGCATAGCATGAACTCTTACAATAAAACGGCAGTACTAAAACGTTTCGTGTTGTTAGATAAAGCCTCGAAACATAACAATTATCGCGCTAGGAAGGTATGGTGTAATATGAAGAAATGTAAACTATATTTTTCGAGTGTACGTTTGTAATAACACACAACATACCAGGCGACTCCAGTTCCTACTTCATTGCGTCATTCTAACGACGCATACTGATTGGATAGGTTCTAACGTCAGGATGACGATATCACGTTTAAAAATGTTTCTTATGCAAGCTGCGCAATGCTGACACTTAGTGTCCACTGCCAGAACTTTTCATAAACTGAAATCATACACGTATATGTATCATTATATGCTGATATCATTTTGATCGGATACTTTATAAATACTTTACGTTCAGGTTACACATTTTATTAGTGGTTAATACGCAAGAATTAAAGTCATTTATCTGCTCTTATCAGAGCTACAGGAACTAATACATTAATATTTTATTTTAATCATAAAAAATCTGCAAAGTACAACAATAACTTTACATGAAAGTTTATATTTGCTGTGCCTTTGTTTCGTATATATATTTAAAAAGTGTCAAGAGGGGTTGCTTTTCATGACTATAAAATAATAATAAAATTATATATAGTTAGTGTTTAATTGCAATAAATGTAATCACAAAATGAAAGTTGATTTTCTTCCTGCGAAATATATTTAGTATTTTTGTGAAATATTAATAAAACATTGTTTCACAACATTCACCCAGTATTTCAAAATGAAATATTTTATTTCAAAATGTAACATTTTAAATGAATGTAAACTGAGTAAATAGATAAACGGAAAGAAACAAACCAGAGGAAATTATATATATATGATTATAAAAAATTATAGTTAACATTTTTTATTTAAAAAGTGATGGTGGTCAAAGAGTTTAAATAGCATTCAAACGTAAGCCTTGGGGTCAAAACTTATGACGTATGATATACAATTTAAAACAATATTCAAAGAAATTTAAGCATAGTTATACTAAGATTTAAAAGCAATACTATTTAAATATCCACGAAATTCTCCTATTTGTGATATTATTATATTAGTAATTAGTAAATAGTGCTCCTTGCATTAATGGCAATTCATCCGCATATACAATGAACATATTTTGGCATTCATATATAATAAACAACTAAACATTAGCTAACAACAAAAGCAAAATGTAGGTAAAATGTCTCAAGTGGAGCTATATTTGGCAATCTAACTATGCTTGAAACATAGTGGTTTTGCAGCACAATATGGTCAAATCAAGGTATCCTGCAGTAAAAGGGACCGTAAAAGATGTCAAGTGGCTAAAGTTATGAGAGAAACAGTGGTCAACGACCACTAGCTGAAACGGGTCTCTCCTGTCTTCCTTATGCAATACTTCACATCAGTTTAGTTACGGCACCAGACAGAAAATCTTCATAGCTCATCCGCACATTCCCGGTCATGGCGGTGTCCTTCTCGCGGAATGCTTGAGTTATGCACTGAAGTTGGGTGCACACCTGAATGAAGCGGTCCAACTGGATTCCATTCACACCACGTACACAAAACTGACTCACCAGTCCCTGAACGAACTGAGGACTCAGACTGTAACCCATCTGAGATAACGCTGTAAGAGAAGGCAAATAGAAAAAAAAAATGAAACAGTGTGTGATAAACAAATCTACTGTAGTAGTGTGCTTGAAGATAATTTCATGAACTAAAATCATTGTATACTACAATAAATATCTTCGCAAATGCCAAAGGTAATATGTATGCTGTTTTAATCAATCAAAATTAGGGCTGTCAAACGATTAAAATTTTTAATCTAATTAATCACAAGGTTTCTTGAATTAATTTCGATTAATCACAATACTAAATATGATTGAAAAATTCACATTTTCTGTGTTTCTTCTCAGAACAGTAAGATAAATGACAAGAAGCGGATATTACATTTGTCTCTTCTTTTTTATTATTGTCAAATCCAAAAAACTATTTTAATTCTAAACAACTTTGGCAATTTAGCCATTGCTCTTAGCAAATAGGTGAATGGAACGTCTCTCTTTTCTAGAAAATCTATTTTTTTCTTCAATTTTCCACTTGTGTGCCACGATTTGAAACTGTTGAGCACATACCTCTACAAAGTGACGCCCTTCTGATTTCATTAAGGTTAAAGCAAACGACATTATTTTCCAGGTTTTAGTGATGTGATGCGCCGTCACACCCAGATAATTGTTGTTACTAAAGGAGGTCCAGTGGTCTTCTGTCAAAGCAACATATCCGCTGAAGCCAAATCCTATTCCTTCGTTTTCTTTTCTGCGTCAGTTGATTTTTGTCATCACTGTGCCTCTCGACGGTAGCTTGTAGAATGCGTCTAAAGTTGCCGCTTTCAAAACTTCTGCGAGGCCCGTGTCCTCGACAATATTAATCAGTTTACAGTTCTTGTTCATCCAGAGGGCCAACGGGTTCTTCCGACATCTCCATGTCGCTCGTGTCAGCCATGCTGTTTACGCGACGAGGAATGAACGCGGCGGGGGTTGAATTGTGGGTAAAACATGGCGGGAATGCGTTAATAAAATTATCGCCGTTAATTCCAGAAATTAATCATCTCGCGTTAACGCATTAATTTTGACAGCCCTAATCAAAATTGTAAAAACAGTAAGAAATGGACTCTTTTAACACGTTGAATGGGGTGGCGGGCAGGTTAACACGTATACACACACACATTTATATACTGTATATATTTCATAACATATCCACTCACCCTGGTGCATCTCACTGCTGTTAATTGAACCGGATCTGTCCCGGTCGAACTGTTGGAACATTGCCCTCCGTTGCTGCAGAAACGTCCACATTTCGGAGAACCCAAATATATCTACACGTCCGGTTCTGGTCTTGTCAAACATATCTGGAAATGAAAACACAAGCACTGATTCCACCCATAAATTCCTTTTGCAGCAGATTTTTTTCTTTCCTGTAGCTCAGTGGTTAGAGCATGACGCAAGCAATGCCAAGGTCATGTGTTCAATCCCAGGGATTGCATATTATCTGATAAAAATGTGTTTTATATTGCTATGTAAGTCGCTTTGGATAAAAGCATCTGCCAAATGCATAAATGTAAATGAGATGTTATTTAAGATGGCATTATTATTTTAAAACCCTTTTTGAAATCTTCTATCTGACATTACAGAGTTTAGAATTCAGTTAGGGCACATCTTCCATTCAACAATTTGCCTGCTGTCGTGAGAAAATAACAAACTGATAATCTTTGTAATGCTAACACTTACTGAGCATCATAATGCATGTTTCGTCATTGAAAGCAGTGTTGTTTGAATTCATGAGGGCTTGCTTTAGCTCCTTCAGGTTAATGTAGCCGCTTCGATCTGTGTCCACAGTAGAAAACCACTGGTAAGCCTCAGCGTTCACACCGGGAGGAATGTTACCTGCACCATGAAAAAATATTATGTTAATGAATAAGATACAAATGTGTCTCCAACATTGATTTGAGACAATCCTGTCATTTACAAACAAATGATTTAACTGAAACCGGGCCCAATGAGCACTCAAGCAAACCGAGAAATAAAACCACAACCCAAAAACAGACTACAGTAAACACTTCAATGATCTTCAAAGTAGTGTTGTCACGATACTGGAATTTCTAACTTCGATAGGATACCTTGAAAAATATCGATACTCGATACCATTTTCGATACCACAGAGAAAAAAACTGCCACAACATTAAGGGGGTAATTTTTTTTTATTATTATTTAAAGATAAATGTAACATATATAATGTATTATAAAGAGTTATTAAAGGGTAAAATGCATTATAATTCTTCATAATGTGTGTTGTAACGCATTATGTACTGTTGCAGGTCGAGTCTCATCTTCTTTCTGGTGCTACAAGAGAATGCCAAACTTTAATAAACATATATATTTTTTTGACCGCACTTTTAAAATGAACTGAACTTTGTAACTAATCTCAGAACTTAAGTAATTGGTAATAGATATTTGTTAACATAAATAAACAATGAAAAATACTTCCAAAACATGTATTCATCTTAGTTAAAAGTTAATTTAAACTAACATTTACTAATACATGTACCAATTAAAATCCAAAGTTCTATCTGTTAATATTTTTTTTTCATTGGACCAGATCAAACATGATCCGTTGTATTTTATTACATACTGTCATCAAAGATTAAAATATACTGTAGCAAATGCATTGCTCATCGTTCATAAATGCTGGTCAATACATAACATTATTTGATGAACATATTTTAATGCCGGATTCAAATATCACCGATCCACACACGTAATCATTTTTTGAATTAAGTTAATTAAGCACAAGTTAATTTACATTTGACCACAGTTAAAGTCTTTAAAGATTCACAGTTAAAGATTCCTCAGTCGGATTATATTAACTTTAAGAATTACGGTGAAAAAACGAGACAACACTCATATTGCGATATTAGAGGTGTTAGCGCCTTTTGTTAGCACTGCTCTGTAGCAACTCTTGCATATTGGCTTGTTTGTGTCCTTCGGCTTTCCATGTTCAATTGGTTCATATCCAAAATATTTCCAGATAGCACTCCCGCTGTGTTCTTTATCAACCAAAGCCGGTTGCGGAGGCGCCGCACACGCCATATTTATATTCACTTCACTTTTGCTATTTAACCGGAGCGAATGAGACGAGACACGTGACAGGCACTGCGGTCACGTGTGGTGTTTGTCAACGCGCCTTTGGAGATAAGTGAAAGTGACAGCTCGGCTAGGATCGGTGTATCGATACTTCGGGAAATTAGTTTTGGTACCGTTCTGATATTTTTGACAACACTACTTCAAAGCGAAAAAAATGATGACCTGATTTTCTTAACATAGTAGACTTGAATCCTTTTAGTTATTTTTATTGTGAACAGAAAAAAACAAGACATCCAAAGGTGCTTTGAAAACGGTTTAAGTATACATGCTAACATCAGTAGTTTAACGCGTAACAGGTGGAAATGCAACTGTAACGTCATACACAAAGCGCAACAGCATCTGGATTGATGTATTCACACCCAAGCGTGTTGTTCTCAACATATTCCTGTACATATCATGAATAGCCAAATGAGTTATTGAGAAAAGCACATGCATGAATGTGTAAATCCAGCAATGCCACAAACATTAAAGTCATTGCTATGGCAACTTATGTATATATAGCAAATATTGACTACACAGTGGAAACAAGATCTGGTTTCATCACTCAGAAAATGACAAGTTAGTCCTAAAGGTCGGATACGAGAAACAAATTGCGCGACCAAATTCAAGAGCCATGCGTCATTAGGGTCCCAGGAGGAACAAGGAAAAGTTGCGCAACTCAGTGAAGCGCAGATGGACGCTTTACCCCCAGGGAGAGATAAGCACTGTTCAGTTTTTAAAACCGACAGTCTTACCCACAGGACATTATCGCATACTCGCCAACATAAACGAAGGTGGACACATACACTCGTACCCCTTCACCCAGGATGATCACACTCATCACTCTAATTCTTCCGTGGGCTCATTCCGTGCCAGATTAGTACAAGCTGCTACTGCCATCCTGCAGTGTATCAGCATCAGTCATTCAGTGAGGGGCGCATGAGCAGCTGCAGTGCAGATGGATCAAGGACCTCGTCTGCTGCAGCACCGTCATAAATTCCATTCTTTCGTATTTTATGCATAGCCCGTAGCCTCAGCATGCCTGATGGAATGGTGGCGGCCCTCCTGTCTCGCCTGCCATCCCTGACGCTCAGACATCATCAGTCAGGCCGGCCCGGAGCTATTGTCTGCACTCCTGAGACCATGGGAAAAATTCACCCACCATACCAATATCTTCTACGGGGCGTTCGCAAATGCAGCTCTGATGTATGAAGGTGTGAATTAAAATCTGATCAAAAGTGATATATACACCAAACCGCTGGCCTCGAGGAGCAGGACATTAATCTCCGATCACGTGGATTTTGCTACAACAATGCTTACATTATTAATCGTGATGAAGTTATTGTTCATATCATTGAAGTGTGCAGTCTATTTCATAAGGCGGAGAAAGGAATATATTACAAATATTGCCACAAAAGGCATGTGGACATCTAGGCAACCCTTAAATTAATTTACTTTTTCAATTCTTTTGTTCCCAAGATAAGTTTCACCAGATAGATGCATTTGGTTTTTCACATTGTTTTGTAACAGTTTCTCTCCATTCAGTGATTTAATCAATGTGGTTAAATTGTTACAATTTATAATAAATTGAAAAAATAAGGTTCAATGTCTCTAACCTGCGGGAGGCTGTTGACCATACTGTCCTCCTTGGGGCTGTCCGTAACCCCCGTAAGGGCCACCCGGGGCTTGCCCACCGTATGGTGCTCTAGGGGCACCTCCTGCACCGGGAGTACCATAGGAGCTGTATGGACCTCCAGGTGCAGCTCCTCCGCCATACTGTGATCCTTGAGGGGCACCTCTATAAGGACCACCATACTGTCCCCCTATGGGAGCACCTCCATAAGGTGCACCTGGGGTAGGGTGGTGATGGGGATTTCCACCCGATCCTGGATAACCCTTCAATAGCAAATAAAAAAAGTTATTTAATTTTATTAAACAAGATCAATAGACCTGAAACGGTTTGTAATCCTGTAGAGCAGTGGTTCTCAAACTGTGGTACGTGTACCACTAGTGGTACTTAAAGAGACATGAAAGAAATGTAAAAACTCTATGTATTGATTTACATTTTGTATTTTAAATACAATTTCAAATGTTTAGTACATGATAGATGAATGCGGAATACATATCATATAGCTTATGTTTATTTATCTTTGGTCGATTTGAGTCAAGCGTGTGACAGGCAGCTGAAACACAGAGCGGGAGCAGAAGGACGCTTGTACGTCATAAGAGTTATTTACTGAACCCTGTTTACAGTGCACTACAGAAAAGTGTTTTGTGTCCACTATTACTGCTGACTAACTTGAAAAACATGGAAAAAACATGTTATTGAGTTTGGAAACGGCTGGTTGATAAAAAAAGTGTTTGTATTATTAATAATACATTAGAATTGGAGGATTTGAGTGTTTCTACATATGGTTTTCTATGGCGGTCGTTAAGTGGTACTTGGAACAACTTGTTGTATTAAAGTCGGTAACGTTACTTGATCTGAAAAGTTTGAGAACCACTGCTGTAGAGAAAGGATATGACAGCTTGCTGTAAAATAAAACTGGAAAATAAATGTTTACTCTCAGTGAATTCAGTATACATGTTCACATTGAGTATGTGTGTTGCTTGTGGATCACAATATTAAACAATATGACCATCATCAAAATGTAAAAGCATTTTCATTGATATTTCTTATAGATTTCTTTCATACTATTCTACTATTAAAACCACAGTATGGATACCACCATGGTACCGTAAAGGGTTAAGGCTACGTTCAAATCTCACACACAAACCTATTCCACATCTTTGTTTAAAGGCTCTTTATACTAAAATCTAAAATAAAATGCTTTACAATCTGATCCAAAATAACATACAAATAAAATACATGCTAAGAAGTGTAAAGCATCATATATTAGAGTAGCTAAGCGGCTAACTTGCTAGCCTAAATCATGATAGTTTCTAAAAAGTTTACACAGTCGGAATGACATGAACCTGCAAATCATATGTCTGTACATCACTTACGCTGTATACTAAACACACCATAATTTCTAACAACAAAACACATGTAAAGATACAAATAAAAGATAAACCCGGAAGAGAGACTTTACCTGACCGTATTGATAACTCATTCCGCGGAGATTCTGAGCAAATGGAACGAATTGGTTGTATTTAATAAGTCCCGCCTTAAGCAGCCGATTGGTTAATTTTAATGTACGTCATCAACGCACCCTTGTATTTTGAATTTGATTGGTCGGAGCAATGGAAATTCACTGCAGAAACTGTGAGTCACAGAAATAGAGTCATCATATCATTCGTTTGAGTAAATACCTTTACAGTACGGATGTGTGAAGTAATAATATTAATACAGCTTGTCTTTTAAAGTAATATATTCATTTAATGAGCTTTTAAAAGTTATTTCCTTTTATTTTAGGGTATGTACAAATACAAAAGGTTAACAAGAGTAACAACAAAATTACAATTAGGTTATTTGAAGTAATGCAATCGGTGAACGCTATTTAACATAGATCCATAAACATGACTTTATACATTGATCTTTTGTGCAAAGTGCATAGTATAAAGGTTTCTCAGTATGAGTGCTGTCCAGTGTGAATGGTGTTATTTGTGAATTGGACAGACCCAGTACTAGAAGGGATAGGGGTTATTAGATATTCTTTTTGGGTGACTGTTTTTCTTTATAATCTTAGTTTATTGCATGCATAATAAAAAACAAATCCTTGATAAAATTGACACATCATTACTTAATGGATAACAACATTAAGAAGTGTTCATGTTTATTTGTTTGACCAGGGATGCAATGGCTACTTATGTATGCTTTAACCATATTGTTCACCTATATTTTCTATGCCTTAGGGGACAGTATGGTCCTCTATGAGACAAGAACACAAGCCTTTTAAAATGATAACCCATATAAAAAAAACATTTAAACTCAAAAAGGCTGAGTTGTCTCGACAAATGGTTTATAAATGAACCTACAGTATGTTGGGTTAATTTCAACCAACCAGGATGTTAAACATCTCAAAACCAAAGGTTTTGAACATTCTCTGTATAAGTCTTAAAATATTATAAACGCAATATTCCTTGCCAGTGAGAAAACCTGTTTTTTTTTTTGCAGATTGATAAAAAAAGTACTTCACGAAGTAACTGTTTTATAAAGTAACAACGCAGTAGTTTAGGAAGAGATAAACAGAGGTAGCCTAATTTTGGTCCATGGTCCAAAGTGTCTTATGGCTTTCTTTCATGCTTTGTTTTCACCACACAATCAATGTACAGGCCACATTCAGGCCTGCTGAGATGTTTTCTCCTCTGATGCAGACTTTGCCCTTTCAATGTTGTTCAGGTTCTGTGTGGACAAGGCTGTTGGATCTAACCTTCTACGTGAGTTATATTTGGCAGTGTTTATTTCATGGTGACTGATCAAGAACTTGTGTAATTTCTTGAAGATCAGGTAGATCATCTCACAGATACACATGAAGATGCACACAGAAGACGAAACCACCATAAACAGTGTGAAGATCTTTTTCTCTGTAGGACGAGATATGTAGCAGTCGACTGTATTTGGACAAGGTTCCTGACTGCATTTGAACAACCTTGGCATATCAAAACCATAAAGGGCGTACAAAATATAGAGGAAGCCAGCATCAAAGCCTGCTTTGAACACCAGACTGAGTATGTAGGTATACCACAGTCCTCCACGCTTCCTCCCGGGGTTACTGTAAAAGTGTTCGCCTCCATGGGTTGTAGCAAATTTCTGATCCTTCATTTCACGATACTTGACATGTGCCACGACCAATAGAGATGGACAGGTGACAAATATGAGCTGAAGAGACCACAACCTGACATGGGAAATGGGAAAATATTGGTCGAAGCAAACAGTGCTACAGCCCGGCTGGACCGTGTTACAGACAAAATCTTTGGTTTCATCACCCCACGCCTGCTGAATGGCCACCACAAACACCAGGATTCTGAAAACGAAGACCACTGATAGCCAGACGCGACCAAACACGGTGGAGTATTTGCTTACTCCACCGAGCAGAACCTGTAGGTACATCCAATTCATCTCTGCTATATAACAGGGCTCTCACACCAGTGTTTTAATCCTACAAAAAACAAACACATACATATGTAAAGTCTGTCTCTATTTAATTAATTTATATAAATAAAAAGTTAGTTATTAAAATTCATTACATTTTTCATTTTTGTCACTTGGGTAATATGAATACGTAACATTAGGGAAACTGTGACGCAGAATGAAAAAAAAAACAGACGGTAAAGAACGTGATGTGAAGCCTTTAGACTCTTAGAATTCCCAAATACCCTTGCTGTAAACAAACACTTTTGGTTTCTTCTTCAGTAAGAGATTTTCTAAGAAGGTTCTTCTAGGGTATAAACATTGTCTCTGGGCAATACTGTTGTTTTGCTTTGTGAACCATACTAGCAGCTAACTATAGTTAATGCAAGCCTTTTTTTTCATTCTTTTATAAAGATCTTTGAGTTTTTATAGCCTCACAGGTCAAGAATGCCATGTGTTGCTTGTCAAGATGCAATGTAAAAGGTTCTAAAAGCAACAGTAAGATATTTCTTTGGTTTTACTATTGTTTTTTCATACAGGTTTACATTTGGCAAAGTGCATCTACTATTGAAAGTGCTCTGTAAACAGTGTTGCGTTCAAAACACACTATCTGCAGTGACAGGAAATTACATCTCTTGATGCAAAACATTACATTGAACAATGACTACCTCAGGATTCAGGAGCCTTAAATTAAAATAAATAAAATAGCTTTATTTATCCTGTGTACTGTGTGTCTACATACATTACATTAACATTTAACACACATGCAAAATGCTAACGAAAGGAGTGCATTCGCTTCACGCAACAAAATAAAGCATGATATTTATAATGTTACCTGCTGAGTAAAGAAATGTTACCTATATAAACTACAGGATTAAAAATACACATCGCCCTTTTAAAAGCATTTAAATCATAAGTCCACTTACCAGTTTACTGGATGATTTGAAGACTTCGTAGTTAACTAGAATCAAAAGGGAAAGCTAGTTTCTTTCTTTTCATATCTAGACCGACTTGATTGGTTGAGGGCCGTGCCCTATCACATTTATGAGAAGCTTCTGCTTTTACATTATGACACAAGGAAACAAAAACTTTCAATCAAATGACAGAATAGTGTTTTTATCTCTATTTGAATATCATATTGTTTCTGTTTCCTCTCACTCAATAAGGCTTCACTTCTGGACACAAGTAAAGTTTGTGTAAAATTTATGAAAGTAATTAAAGTTTAATCTTCTATTTAAAACAGCGAAAACATGTACCAATTGCTTGCTACATTTATAGATGTGTGTTTTTGTGTGTGTTTATCTCCTCAAAATGATGAGTCGTTCATACAAAAAATCCTTTCTACTGTAAAATTGAAGACATGCATGGCTTTAATTGTGGAATTAAATACATTTTCATAAATCTAGATAAAAATGGTAGTAATAAATTGCCCTCAAAAATGTATATCTCTCTTTATATGGTCACACTGTACTGTATAAAAGCAGGCCAAAAGCTTGACATTGTAAAGCAATTAAACCAAAAGAGAAATCCCAGTCACAACAAAAGGTTTATGAGAAAAGCGTCCAAAATGAAAGTAGGCTATATATTGGCAACCAAGTTTATTTAGAAACCAGGGAGATACTGTGGTTTCATTGAAAACAACATTCCATTAAAAGGCGGATCATGCTGTCATTGTATTGAGATTGTGTGACAATAGACAAGCACATTTACTATAATGGGCGAACACAAAAAAGCAGAAATAGACAAAGTGTACAGTAGAAGTAGAAAAAGGAAATAAAGTAAAAAGAGTATGCCATAAAACATACTTGTATCTGCTTCAGAGCACAGATCATCGGATGCACTGGGCTGCAGTGTTATATTATTCTTCAGATTAGTGGTGCCATGGTTACAGCAACAGTGCGTCTGTATGCGCACCGGCTGAATATTCACAAATATTTGTCATGTTGCTTCCGCGACGCTCTCCGGGGATAATTGGACACAACTTTCACCTCTGTGCTGTCAAAAGGCATTTGTTTACAAATATAATGCCTTTTGCTGTCAGACTGTCTATACTTTACCCCTCTGTAAGATTTCTTCCTGTATCTTTTGCCGAACACGGCTTTGCTGGTGTTTCTGTATTCCTGTCTTTCCAGAACATTGTGATATTTCAGTCATATAAACATTTTAGATTCAATTATCTGGCATTGTGAAAACAGGACCTTGACGTGTTCTTGAGAGGTTTCGTGAGCTTTAGCTTAACAGCGGGATCAGGATTCTATAAAATGCTTGAGGATGTTGAGCTTGAAGATATCTTTGAGATGTTGGTGGAAACAGTTCAGCAGTTTCTTAGATAACTCCACTTAGACGCCACTAGAGGAGGCTGTAGCTCCATCATCCTGCCATCAACATTTCTGAGAAAACTCAAACCACTTCGCTACACTGTAATATTTATGGTATTTGTAATTAAACTGTTCGTCCGTACATATTAATTACATTGATCTAACCTAACCTAGGTCCTGTTTTTCTTTCGTACTTCTCATAGTGTGATAGATGCTTCAGCTAACTGAACACTTCCTCACTATCAATGTCACCCTGAAATTACCTCAGAAATTACACACAAATGTAAGAATTTTAGGCAATAGGAGCAGGGATCAGGGGTTTAAGATCAGAGTGAACAAATGAGAACAAGGGAATAAGAGTGAGATCTTCATGCAAGCCGCTCTGCTATGAATGGTAACCTATCACACAGACTGTGTGAGAGACACTGACTTAGCAGTCATGGCTTGTGCTCTTGTGAACCGGGGGGTGGTTGGGGCTGTATCAAGGGGAGAGAAAAGGAGAGCTGTCAAGAAGCATCTCTTGGTCAGACCTCAGGTGAATGTAGATGTGTCCTGCTGTGGCAGAGCTCCAGAGCATCCGCTTGTCATACCTGGCAACCCGGATGCCAGCTGCAACATGCTCTTGAACTGCTATGACAAAGGGGAAATGTCTCTGCTGGCCTATGTTGTGAGTACTGACAGATCTGTGTCTCACTTTTTCTAGAAGACATGGGTTTGTGAAATGGTTTGGAGTCAAGAACGAACTGGGGGTAGTCTTCGAGTTTCTGTTTTTTTAATCTGCTATTTTCTCTGAAATTTTCGAAGTTAAATTTTATTTTGTGATGTTTGTGAACAACACTGACATATTTTTTACAGTTGTATTTGATATCTGCATGAAATTCAGCCAGAAACACAACAAATCATTTAATATCTGTATGTTAGCTTTTGTAATTTGAATTTGTTTTTGTTACATAAATTTTGAATAAAATTGCATTTCTAAAACTCTGGATTAATTTTTATATAAAAAAAATGGTAACATTAATATGTTGGCTAAATTGTGATATGTCTTTTGTGTTGGATCAATTTGTGTAGATTAGTTTTTTGGGAAACACTTTCCTTGAAGCATGTATGTTTAATGCATTATAAACGGATATTAAAGGGTAACATGTATTATAATTCTTCATTCGTGTTGTAATGCATTATGTGTAGTTGTAAATAAGTATAACCAATTTAAAATGTGTAGTGTAACAATAAATTGCTGAGTGTTACAATGTTTTAACTGCAATAACAATTATTTATAAGACATTACAATGCATTGAAAGGTGCATTAAAATTCTTTAAAACTTTTTTATAATGCATTATACATTCAGGATTCAAGGAAAGTGTAACTGTTTTTGTACTGGACGACGATTGTGTTGATTCTGACTAAAACATGATGAATACAAAGCATTAATGACACAGAATTTACTCAAAGCCAAATCCTAAACTTATACAGAATAAAACGTCAACACTTTTTGAAGCACTGGTATATTTCCTACATGCAATGCACATAGTTTCACTTGAAAACTATATTTCTAGAAGGAGATGGGTGATTTAGATGGATATATGACCATTTTAATGCAATAAATAATGATCTGCCTGTAAGAGGATGCAGTGTTTTAAAATCTAAAACTTTTCAAAAACTTTATGTGAACTTTAATGTACCCGTTTATATCCTAAAGTGCATAAAAGTTCACATTTGGTTCAAATACAACCTGCAGATGATTTCAGTACCATTGCTGTGTAATTTGGTGTGTCTTCATACCTTTCTTCTTGAACTTGTTTCAGCCAGCAGATGTCAATCTGAGGCCAGACTTGTAATAGCTGTGGCATTCAGGACGACGGGGTCAGCACAGTCAGCTGTTTAGACAACTTCAGTAAGTCTGTAGTCTGTACTGTAAGTTTATCTGTCAGCGTAAGGACACAGACAGGAAGTGATGTGTTTGTTTTTGAGAGCACAAACTTTTGTTTCCATCTATATGTCAGCACACTTACTTGCGACAAAACAAGCTGCAGACTTGGGGAAAGTCTATGTAACTTTTTGTTTTTTGGGGGGATAGATCTGTTCACTCAGTATGTGTTTCTTTCAGATAGAATGTGTCAGATATTTATAAATAATGACAAATCTAGATTTTACATTAAATTCAGTTCAGTTTTATTTATAGTGCTTTCGCATTGTTGTAAAGAAGGGTAACACTTTCCTTGAAGCATGTATGTATAATACATTATATTAAAGCATTATAATGCACATTTTAATGCATTGTAATGTCCATCCATCCATCCATCTTCTTCCGCTTATCCGGGGCCGGGTCGCGGGGGCAGCAGTCGAAGCAGGGATGCCCAGACTTCCCTCTCCCTAGACACTTCCTCCAGCTCTTCCGGGGGGACACCGAGGCGTTCCCAGGCCAGCCGGGAGACATAGTCCCTCCAGCGTGTCCTAGGTCTTCCCCGGGGTCTCCTCCCGGTGGGACATGCCCGGAACACCTTCCCGGGAAGGCGTCCAGGGGGCATCTGGAAAAGATGCCTGAGAAACCTCAGCTGGCCCCTCTCGATGTGGAGGAGCAGCGGATCTACTCTGAGCTCCTCCCGAGTGACCGAGCTTCTCACCCTATCTCTAAGGGATCGCCCAGCCACCCTGCGGAGAAAGCTCATTTCGGTCGCCTGTATCCGGGATCTTGTCCTTTCGGTCATGACCCACAGCTCATGACCATAGGTGAGAGTAGGAACGTAGATTGACCGGTAAATCGAGAGCTTCGCCTTGTGGCTCAGCTCCTTCTTCACCACGACAGACCGGTACAGCGACCGAATTACTGCAGAAGCTGCACCGATACGTCTGTCAATCTCCCGTTCCATCCTTCCCTCACTCGTGAACAAGACCCCCAGATACTTGAACTCCTCCACTTGAGGCAGGGACTCTCCACCTACTTGAAGTGTGCATGCCACCCTTTTCCGACTTAGGAAAATTGTAATGTCTTATAAATAATTGTTATCACAGATAATGCATTATAACACTTAGAAATTCATTATAACACTACACATTTTAAATTGGTTGTAATTCTTTACAACTACATAAAATGCATTACAACACACATTGTGAAGAATTCTAATGCATTTATCCGTTAATAACCCTTTATAATGCATTATACATACATGCTTCAAGGAAAGTTCTACCCAAAGCAATTGTACAAACATTAAGACAACAGTTACTGTAGTAAAATATATAGGCACAGAAAACATGATACTATTGCAATTTTTATTCAATGAGATAATAATGTAACTTAAAGGGACAGTGTGTAATTTTTTGGAGGATCTATTGACAGAAATGCGATATAATATACAATTATTTTTATTTTATTTTATTCTTTTTTATTGTGTTAGACTGTCAACCATAAACTGTCGACTACAGACTTAACTATTTTTTCTGATGTTGCTGGCTAAATTTCTAAGAAGACCTGCTTAAAGTAAAGAAAATTAAAAATCTCATAAAATCTAAGATTTGCATGTGTGTTTGTGTGGATGTGACTGCGGAGTGAGTGATTCTGTAATGTTGAAGGTGAAGATTAAATCAATCTCCTCTCGATCTCTTCCGTGAGATATGCGGTACCGGTGTGCCCACAGTTGATTCCCACCATCACTCACGTCACTGACCCTGCCTCACGGCTCTCGCCCCGCCTTCCTCGTTACAACCTCTTTTTAATTTTGAAACAAGTTAAAAAAATCTGTTTTCCAAACTGACAGCAGGTAAAAATGTTTGAGCAGTGTTGAGATCGTTGCAATTCAAACATATTTCTGTCCTCTCAACCACATAACCCCCACCTGTCAAAACACAGTCTGATGCAACCTGCAGAAAATGTCTCGAATGAACCAGACCTAACAAATGAAGACCGCCCAAAGAGTTCTATCTGACCTGTATTTTTTCTGACCTACATGACTTTTGATGCATACATTACTGAAGCGTACTGCATGTGCTAATGGACTGACTACATCCCGAACGATCTTCCTTAAGGGTCAAGATTTTGTTTCGCGAATCCCAGAATAACACACATTCAAACACGGAACATTTCAACTAGAATCTCAAGTAATGGAAAACTCCAAGGTGATCAATATGGAGTGCAAAGTCAAAGAGTCTGCTTCTGAATCGCTTGTCCGTGCTGGGATTTTGCAAGTTGTTATTAAGTCAAGCGGGTACAACATGAGGACCTAGTAAAATAAATTAGCCCCATGTTGAAGAAAAAATTATGACGCTTGGGCCATGTGGACCTTTCAAAACGTCTGAAAAGGGGGATAAAAAATACTGTAGTACCCAGGAGATATAATAAACCATAATGCCATTTATTATTCACTGTTCAACATGCCAATTAATGCAAACACCGGCCTCATTCTTGTGACCCACAAAGTGAGAGGGTCCATATTTGGGTACATAGTTAGTCTTTCTCTAATAGCTGTTTTTGCGTTCCCATCGGACTTTATTTGTATTAGCGGATGATTCACAGTCTCGAAACACCAGTAGGGTGATTACAAAGTCCAAGGAAGGACAGGAAAGTGTTTTGTCTCCGTTCTCGACTTTATGCCAGCACACAATCAATGACGGGCCAGCAACAATTGAGTTACAATCATTCTGTGTTTTCCGGAATGGCTTTGATGCAGCGCGGTCTTAAGCACTCTTTGATAGGACAACGAAGGGAATTGAATTAGCCTTACATAGCGAAGGAGAATGGCACCTTAGAGCTTTGCCATTCAATAAACTGCTCTCATTTACTTGCTCTGCCTTCTGGTTATCACTCTTCTCTTTTAACCGGCCGTTTTATTTCACCTTGTGAGTTCACTGCTGCATTATTTGAACGAGGTATGGAGGGAATAACAGGGTACAGAATCAGCCCCGGACTAATCTGAAGACACAGTCTAGTTTATCATCACTTATTGGGTGAGCGTCATAATCATTTTAATCGGGTGCTCCGGGAGCCACATCACACGCTTTATGGAACCAACGTGCTATCAAATGGCCGAAACCGTCGTGTTGGTTGTAGTGCAATACATCATCCCTTGATACAACTATCAAACAGGTCAATTTTGAAGTGGTGGGGGTCTAATGCATTGAATGAACGGTGAAAGAAGGAACGAGCGTGATCATTCAGACAGTCATGGCTCACTAAGCAAGATTTATGTGCAATACGATATCATATTTGGCCCACCTTGTGATTGCATAAATAATTTCACATATTGAAAGTCACCTTGTCGACATGGCGGTACGTCGGAGAAACTCTATTTACATCACTCCAGGAGTGTCGTGATGTAGTAGATGGTTGAAAGAAAGTTTTTAAAAAGCTTTTTCAAACTTTATTTATAAAGGAAAGCTTTAAAGGTGTTTAAGGTGAGTCACACACCCACACAAAAGACTTTCATGCATATGTGCGGAATGACTAACAAAGCGATACTGTAAAAGTAGAGTAAATTATCTTGTGATCATAATATCCAAATAGGTTTTATGGCTCATATCCTAAAAATGTTGGCTTGTATCTGACTGATACAAGTAGTAGGTGATACACAACAATGTTATGATTTGGATAATTTAAACACATGAATGTACTTCAGAGTCAGTAATATATCTCAAAGGGATTGTTCAACCAAAAATATTTGTATTTTATTAGAAGATATTTTGAAAAAAGTCTCAGTGGTTATGTGTCCATACAATTGAAGTCGATGAGGGCCGATGTTGTTTAATTACCAACATTCTTCAAAAGATCATCTTTTGTGTTCTGCAGAAGAAAGAAAGTCATACAGGGTTTGAATGACATATGGGTGAGTAAATTATGGCAGAATGTTAATTTTGGAATGGACTATCCCATTTGTAACCGAATTCCTTTTCAGATTGATCACTGTTACATTATGGAGGTAAAGTTATTGGATAGACACACTGGGCTGTGCAGGCTGGTAGGGTTTGGGGAAGACATCAAGGTCCGGTGGAAGTAATGAAGATCAATAGGAGTTAGAAAAGAAGGAGGCTGTGATCCAGGAACTGTCTCACAGTCTCAGGCCAAGATGTTATCGATCCCACCTTTACTGGCAGCATCAGATAAAAGGTCTTTCTGGCTTCAACCACCAGGATTATTAGAAAGTGTAGAGGAATGGTGCTAACCGCTGAACAAAGCATCTCTTGCCTCTGTTCTATAAACACAGCGAGAAAAGCCAAAGGCAATTATTTGCAGTTCAGGACAAGAGTTTTGGTCTAAATGGTTTAATGCACCTCTTGTATTTAAAGAAGGCTGTCTATGTGTTTTGAACTTGAGCAAGTAACATATATTTACATATATTTTATGTGTTTTTTCATATATTTTATATTTTGCAAAATATCTGCACACCACAGTGCACTGTACATCCCCAGACTTTTAAAAACAGGATTAATATATCGACTGCCTTAACGCTAATGGTCGATGTTTTTCTCGACTTTCTTTTTTAACAGTGAGAGCTCAGGACCTGCTGATTGTTGATCTCGCTCTTGAGGTTTTCCAGCCACGGATGAGTGGAGTTTGTCTCAACAGCCTGAAAAGACTTCTTACCAAGCAGATTGATCAGCTGAGACAGAAGCCTGCGGTCTGCATCTGGAGGCGCCTTCTCCATGGCTGGAAGTACCCTTCTTAAGGGTTCTTTCAAGAATCGTTTGGACGCTTCAGTTTGACCTGGAAGCTTTTCTATGTGTCAAGAAACTTTCAGTTTCTTCAAGAAGCTGACTGTGCAGTTTATTAACATTCTTTTTTACAGCCCAATTTTGTGTCCTTCCAAGTTATCAAAAGCGTCTAAGTAAAAACTCTATGGAAAGAACCATGTGGTCAACCGTGTCGGTTAATGAACTCCCCTGTACTTCACTCGAGTCATGTAGATGTTTTAATGAGCTTTCCCACTTCTCTGTTTGAAATAAAAATCATGAAATAAAACATGGTTTGATTTGAAGACCTGAGTCACAAGTAACTTGTCTTTCTTCAGTTTATTTTATCTGGAATTTTTTTTATTTTAGGCAATTAAATGGTTACAGTTGTAGGTTATTTTGTTCAAGTAAGTAATATTGTTATTTAGTTTTATTTACTTGCTGTTTTTTTAAATTATCTTAAATACGTGGGCGCCAATATTTTCTTAAATTCTTTTATTTTTTTCGAATTATACTTAAATTCTAAACCTTAAATAATGTATATTAATAGCTATTGTTATAATTATAACATGTTTCCAAAATGAGATAATAATTGATTTTTTTTATTATTATTTATTATGTAGTCATGTTTTTATTGGATTTTATTGCATAAGTTAGCTGTATTTTTTAAGGCTTAAATTAAAACAAACCAACCGCAGATTGATTGATATTAATTGGAATGCACGTTAAAAAAACATGATTTTTGAATAATTAAAAAAACGGAATGATCTCACTTTTGAAATAAACACTTCATATACTGTATAGTTATCATTTAACACAGATTTCCTTTTTTGTGTAAAAAGGCATTAAAGGGATATTTCAACCCCAGAAAATCAATTATTCACTCTAGACTCATTCAAAACCTGAATGACGTTCTAACTTCTGCGGCACACACAAAATATGTGGTTTTATGTCTATTGGAAGTCAGTGGTGTTTGGTTACCATATTTTATGTGTTTTGAATGACATGAATAATGGTGAGTGACTGATAAAGAAATTTCCATTTCGGGGTGAAGTATCCATGTAAGCCATCCATTTCAATACAAACCTTTTAAAATATTGCAAGGGTTTTTGCACAACCATCTAAAAATAAGTATGAGGATTTTTTTCCGTCCACTGCCTCATTGTTAACATACCTTCTTGATTCTGTCAATTATTTTTGCCAAAGAATTGAGATTCAATTGACACGGGTTCCACTTCCTCCAGCCTTGAGTGTGTTTAGCTCTCTAAGGTTGATAAGCAGGTCTCTAGTGTTCACTGTTTGTCTGGTGCAACGACCTGGATGAAATCATTAGCATGTGGATCTTTTGCCATCAATATCGTGGCGTTGTGTTTGCCTTCCAGCTTCTTGAGATTGGCTGTTGTGTTCTCAGCGGCTGCAGGTATTTTTCTCCCACAGGACAAATAGCATTTTACTGGAATATTTGTGTAGTGTTGCCAGACAAACTCATAAATAATGATATATATATCCACTGAAAACATGCTATGTTTGGAAGCCTAGCAGAAGAAGCTGTCACTTGTTATGAGACGAAAAGTAAGCTGAATATTTTGAACAAGTAATGACTGTTTAATGATTTAAGTAATATGGCAGCAGGGTTGGTATGATAAGTTGCATATCACTGCTGTCCTTCTGAAACCTTGTATCTCTATATTTTTAGATTTTTATTTTTGCCATAAATCATTATTATAAGTCACCCTTTATGTTTGTCAATGAAAAAAGTTCAGCATCTAATCATTTAAGAAATGTAAGCTTCAAAGCAAGTTTTGCCAGGAAGACTCAATCTTACGTTACTTTAACCAATCATAACCAAACCAATCATCATCTAAACACTTGGAGTATATAAGATCTTCACTTACCCTCTGTTTGTGTTCCTTGCCTTCATATTCAGGCAGGAAGTTCAGGAATTCTTGACCCTCTGGATGCGAGCTATGGACAGGGCCTACGCCAAATAACTGTATAATTTACCACATTCGCACCTTGTCGCTGATCAGATGTTTCGTAAAAGTAAAACTGTTTTTTTTAATAAAAGAAAAATTCATTGTCAAACATTCTCGCCTCCCAGGTCTTTCTGGTAGAACTACAGTTTTTTTCCATTTCCTAAAATTCAGTGGACATACCAGATATAATAACAATCCATGTAATTATAAATATCAGTAGAAGATAGAAAAATCCTTTTCCTCCTTATCCTTGAAATATACAACATAACCACATTTTTGTGACTTGATTTTGATGGGAAGGATGTCTTTTCATCTTTGCAGGCAGCCATATGTCTGGCTTTGTCTGCCACAGAGTGCCATAAAGATCCAGATGCATCACTCGCTGTTTGAAACTATTCTCATCTGACTTGTTTTTAAAGACAAAGGGTACAGAATGAAAATTGCACTTCAGGGGCAGAATTATCAATGCTGGCAGCCTCTGTACCAGTTAGTTAGGGCTGTTTGGCATGTATACCGCTTTCTTTTGCAACTCTCTCAGAGAACATGGAGAACTTGTGGGCATAGATGAGCAGAGGTGTCAGAGTCCTCATATCTCACTGCCTAAACATCTTCCCCTGGGGCGACATCCTCGATGTGAAGTTTGCATGAGACAAGGCACATAACATCTCATGAACATTTCAAACAAAACCGTCATTTACGCTTAAATGTGACTCACGTGCTGTCGAGAACATTACGGGCTTTAATCTGGTGAGCCTAAAGACACATTAACGTCAAAACGCCTGTAATCCAGGAAAGAAACAAACGCGAGAACGTTTGGGAGACCTACATAATGTAACAAAGTGCCAAAAAGGATGTGAGTATCCAGCTCTACATCTGTTGCTCTAGATTACTTTGACACAGCGTGATATCTCTGGCTCTTCTCTGCTGCACGGCAATCTGGACGGAACACGCGAGATCTCGGCGCAGAAGCGTGTTATGCATTTTTATGAACCTCCTCTTCTTCCCTCTAACCAGAGGTGTCACGGATGTTGGCCATGGTAACCTTTCTTTATATTGTTTCAATTCGTGAAAATGGGTTTTATTCTGCGCTGAAGATGAGATAAGCCGAGGTTCTCACTACCAAGCGATGCAGGCAGGTTGTTATAATAGAAGAGATTCACATTACTTTGCTCTATCTTTTCTTGTCTCATGCATCTGAGACCCATTTCCCCTTTCTCTCCATTCCCTCCCTCCAAATCTTGTTACCTTCAACGCCATATCTCTACCTTTTGAAATTTTTATGTCTCACAAAATTCCATTCTCTACCCCTCTCCCCGTGTCTCTGTCTATCTTTGCCGGAATGTTCTCAAGTTTTTCTTCCTGCCTGTGATGTCCGGGACCCCGTCCGCCTCTTTGGCTGCGGTCTATCAAGAGCATGAGGTGTGAAAACCCCTCGGGAACCGGCTTTCACCACAAAGCCACGCAAACATCCACGCAAAGGTCCTAAATAGACACCTTTCTTTAAAATAAGGATTCAGCTTCATTTCACACCTCCCACACCCTTTTTTATTTTTTATGTGTCAGTCTGTCGTGCGTTATGTATGTGTGGGTTTGACTACCTGCCCATACCACTTCCTGTCATCATCGGGGGGTGGATTTCTCAACCAGGATGATGAGACAGCGTTCTTTAGAATGCACACATGATCTTGATTTAATCTTCACTTGTGTTTCACTGCTCCGGGGTCAGCTCTATAGGGACGTGGTTCTATTATCATAAATCCAGCTGTGGATAAATATGGTCGCAGCTGTTAAGCAGGGATGATGCTTAACCTCCAAGTGCCCCCTACTGCCACTGGTCCATCATAAATCCATCGGAGCCGAGATATCCAGATCCACTCGATAAGAAGCAGAGAACATGTAATCGCACAACAGCAGGCTCTTATTGGGATCTCGGGTCCTCCTCTGTCTCACTTCATGTTAATTGCTCGCCCTCACCAATCTTTATTCACTCCTACTCATTTGCACTCTTGAGACATGTGACGTCTGCTGTTTTATGCTCTTAATGGACAGCAAACACTGTCAGAAATCCTGTTTTCAAAGAGTCTAATCTGAGTTAAACACTTAAACTGTGCTACCCCGCAGACCAACAGGCTGGTCCAATATTGCATCATCAAATCTATACATTTTGGAGTATGAAACTACATATATGGTATCTTTAGAAACCTTAGAGCCTCAGCTTTCTACTCACACATAGCATTCTTAGTTAGAGGAGTCAAATGATTGTTTTGTATATATTGAACAAATTAGTCCAAACAAGTTTTTAGTCCAAAAAGATTATTTTGGTGACTGGACGTAGTTTCATTAGAAAGTTTGCCCAATTTACAAAAAAGTGTATTCTGAATAAGCAATATTGCAACATTTTGAAAGTTCCCAAGATGCATTGCAGCATGTTCAATTCTGTGTTTCTTATTTGTTTTTATTTTAAAGATTAGTGTTTTAGTTCTCGCTGGCTTTAATATCGTTGTTACTGTTTGTTATCTTTTGAGTTTAGAGTTCTTTTAATGAATTATGTTTTTTTATTGTTACCAGGGTTGAGATATGTGTTTTCAATGTTGAGGTGTATATTGAAGGTGCATGACTCAATGGCACAGCCGGTAAATGAATACTCAACACAAACCGCTTAAACAGTAATTTGATCAAAGTTTGGGTCTGATTAAGGCAGAAAATATTTACAAATGTAGTACAATAGTAGACAAATACATTTGAAAAATAAGACAATCAGCATTACATAAACAAACAAATTTAAGTTGGCTAAACATGGTATCATAACTTTAAAGAATAAAATAAAATATGTAAAGTCAACACAAAATTTTTACTGCATCAGGTTGCCTCATTTATTACATTGGCTATTTTTTTTTACAGTGCAGCTATTTGAATTTTCGCATAAGTGTTGCTTACAGATACAAGTCCCTTTCAATCTAAAATAAACTCTCTTTAAAACCAGAAAACATACATAATTTAAAATAGTAATTTAATCAACACAATGAATGCAGTGCTGTTGATTAAGCTTGACTTGTGCTAAACCCTAAACATTTCTTTCAGACAGTCAGTCACATTCTTTGTAAAAAAAACTCTGGTTTAATTTATATAATTGCTTAATGAATTAAAATACCAAAGGAGGTACCACTGCAGCTAAGTGCAATTGTCTCGGTTTGTGCCCATTTTACAGGGCAATGAAAAAGTGATGTAATTTAAGGTAACGTTCAAAAATTATGAGCACAAATGACTTTGGTGCTGACTCCAAGCGAAAAATTCTCAGAAATCTTTGTGCTCCATAAATACTCTCTCGCTAAATTAAATGAGTGTAAGGTCATATAACTAAAGCGAAGAATGATATCGAACCGGCCAGCCCCGCACACAGACGACGCATATCATCCCTCAAGCCATGTACGAGAAAATTTGTACAAGTTCATAGGGGCAAAAGTGTCATTGTTTTAATTACCTTCTCAGGCTTTCTCCGAAACGAATTAATCATGTGTCCCCTTAAAGAAGAGCCCTCCTCGTTATGGAGCTCAAAAATGGGTTTCATTATGAACTAAATGATTTCCCATTTTCGGACACATTTTGTGAGATGACTCAAAGAAACATGGGGCTGCAGAAATTGTAGATCTTTAACAGTAATATGCTTGTAAAGTCTAAAAGTGTGTGGAATACTGTGAAATTGAAATAAACATGGATGTGCAAAACTACTGTCCAAAGTTAAGAAAAAACATGAATACACACAAATAATATTTCTATCTAGTGCATTTTTGACTATAACATTGTTATTTTTTCATTAAAATATATTTTCCTTTTATATATTTATTATAGAATGTATAAGGTGATAAGAATCCAGGCCTTTTTAATTATTTTGTATCATTTCTCGACTGCTGTGACATAAAACACTAATCAAAATAACTTGTTTTAATCAGACATTTTCTTTAATAGTGATTTTCTGTGAAATTCTCTTCTGATTTATATTACTTAACAAATCCTGTTGTTTGTACAACCGCGTGAATACAACGACAATAAAGATTAATTCATAATAATGAGAAATCACGCTGTGGACAGAGCATGAACATTTGCAAAAATCCATTTTACAATCATTCTAAATGCATGAGTCAGTTCTTGTTTATCTTCAGTTTGTTCCCTGATGGTTTCGAAGGCTGGTGGAAACATCTCACCTGCTTCATTTCATGATAAGTGTTAAGTACTCATTTCCTGTGACATCATCAGTAATCAGCAGATATGTAAAACTTTGTTGGACCAAAAGTAGCCAGCTGACTGGTCAAAAAAGAACAGAAACAGTTCGGATACGGGTTCAGTGAATCCTGTTTCATCGGGACAACAAGCCATCATCCACAGATGGAGTCCTGCCGAGAAGTTAATGTATAGTTAAAGAGCACAGCAGTAACCACATGCTTTCATGAGACATATCATCAGTGCTTTTAAGGCAAAAGAGAAAAAAAACAGGTAAGAAGTCACTCTAGACACAAAATAAGACTTTGATCATAACATGCGTTCAGAGAGCTGGGATGACAGGTTAGGGCATAATTCTGAAATTCTGAAAGAAGCAAATCTCAGCAGTTCATAAGTCACGAGTAACATACTGTATCAGATAAAATACAAAATTTTATAGATGTCATTTGAATATCATATACTTCTCATATTTCATATTTCTGAAAAAATCTTTTATGTTGTGTGATAACTGATAATTTATTATGATTACTTGTATATATATTCTAGGCTATGAATTAAGGGCATGTATTTACAAAGAAAATGTAATGATCAGCAACATAGTAGTGTGATTGTCGATAACAGTAAACATATACTCTTCATGTCAATGTTTCTGTTAAGAATGTTGGTGGGAATCCATGATGGTCAGGGCAGACAGTGACTCAGTTCATTATCTGAGTCGGACGCGCAGTTCGTGTCGCGTTGAATGCGAATGAGCATGAGTTTTTCTGTGCGTCTATCCATCTGTCAAAGTCTCTCTGCGATGAGTAAATCCAGGCTCAGTGAAAAGCACAGCTTTTTTTTGACACCCACGTCTTCCAGCCCATCTGCTTCTGTTGCCATGATACGATGCTGATGAGAACCTCGGCTCCCTCTCCAGAAGCATTCAGTCCCTCAGCTCTGCCTGTGTCATTCACTTCGCCTCTCAACATCACTCCGAATCAAGGCCGTTCATTAATGAGACGTGATTAAAGTCTATTCAATTTATTTAATCCCGGACATCTTTCCCTCTCTTTTATTTATGGGTGGTCAAGGCGCTCGTGGTATTAGGGTGTTAATTTCGGTCGCTGACAGCAGTGTATTCATTACATTGATTTCATTACAAATAACAATCATAACAACAATAACATTGACTGTGTAAAAAAGCTTAATGGCATTTAGAGATGCTAAAACCTGAAACTTGGTTTAAAGACCAAAACAAGCTATAGGGTAGGGTAAGGTAAGGTAAAGTAGGGTAATATAAGGTAAGAGAGAATAATATTCATAAAATTTCAAGGAGCCTGAAATAAAAAACTATAATGAAATGAAAGTTAAAACAGACACTATGATTTGAGTCAATTAAAATGAAAATGTGAAATTTTCGTATATTTGTTCTTTGGCTTCACTATCAAGGTTTTTGATCAGCTCCACTGATTTCCAATGAGTTTTAGTCTCTTGAAACAGACAAAAAAATGTATGAATATCATAAACCATTCAAAGTTATGTAAAAAGGATTTGGAAATCAGTTCAGACCCAGTTGAATGGTCGAATAGAGCAGATTTATCAAATTAGATATAATATGGTTGTTTTTCTGGTCCCTACTTACAATCGACTGTAGCAAACAGTTGGAGTGAAAATCCAAAATAAAGGCATTTCCGGAATGATAAAATAAAAGTGTTTTATAAATGTAAAGTGTCATTAATGGTGCCTGGAAAGCTTTTGGAGCTTGGTGTTAAAGACGTTAAAGTTAAACAATGCATTGACGGCCCCCTAAAATGTGTTCTGAAGACCCGTATTGCTTGTTGGAGTGCATTTTTATACTTTCACTCTTTCTCTGTCCTTTTGTTTCTAATGCAAACACTCTCCCTGTTGGTTCTTGTTTCTTTCCATGCAAGTTTTAATCAAAATTTTGAACAGTTTGCATTAGCCTTTTAAATTCATGCTATTTGCTTTTTACACAATGCTGTTCGTCCTGATTTATGAAGTGGCCAAAAAGCAGTCAGCCTAGGCAACAGTAGCTTTTTATGACCGTAGCATTTGATATGAGATGTCAACATTATTGACTTAAAGATTTTGCTGTCCTCTGTTGAGGAGAATCATCTCCAATACAAAATCAGGTGAGGAGCTCCCAAATGTCACATCGAATAATTTCTGTCCAAGACAGTTTAAGACTGCACTGTGATTCGGAAAGTACTTTTTTGAAATACTATTCAGAACAGTTAGATATATCGATAAGCTTTGCAAGACGTCAAGCTCATTTAGTTTTGATTGTCTTTATTCCTGTGTGTTTTACATAATGTTCATTTTAAAGCATGCAGAACGATTATTGGTCATTGAATTATGCAAAATCCCCTGACTGATGAAAGTGCTGAATGCAGATAATGTTAATCGCAGAGTTATCTACAATCTTAAATCTTGAGGCAAAAGATAAAAAGTGTTTGTGGAAGAAATGAGCGAGTTGTGGCTATCCTATTTTATCTGCAAATAGATAGCTAGAAAGTGATAAAAATGCAGCCTTTCTTTATGACACAAAAAACTTTCTAACCAAACCAGAGTTTCAACAAACTTTCAAGCTACAGGGTTTGCTGTCTATTTGATGGCAGAGTTTAGTTTGTTAGTTTGTCGTGAAAGCAGTTTTCACCACTGAAATCTGAACTCTCCTACGGTTCACTATTTTGGAATCCATCCTAAACCGCAGAAATGTATGGGTGACATGTAATCTTTGCATGCCCCAATCACACTTGTTAGAGTTTATTGTATTTCTCATCGCTGCTTGTCTCTGAAGAAATTGCTTTGGAAGAGCAATTATCTGGCAAGACATCCATGAGAAAACAACAACAGACAAATAGAGGTTCCATTGCATTTTATGACGCAATAGCACTGAATATTTTAGAACCGAAGTACAATGTGAAAAGGTGGAACGAATCGGAAAACAGCCTTAGATGCAATCAAATCAATGCGGAAAAGTGGGGACTATTTGGGTTTACATTTACATTAAGTCATTTAGCAGGTGCTTTTTTCCAAAGAGACTTACAGAGAGTTCAGGAAGCAGTAAAGTGCTAAGTTACTAGTTTCTACTAAAAGGTTTATTAGAAGCACTTCATTTATCTACATTTTGCAATCAAGATTTATGTAAAAAAAAAATTCAGGTCTGCATCGGTTGTGGAAACATATCTTTACCTCACTAGGATAGGCAACTCAAAGAGAGAAGAGAACAATCTCCCCCACCCACAAGAAAAGTCACAAAGGGCCTGCAATAACATAAGGGGCTGGCAATAACACATGGAGGTTGCTCAACGCGGCGTGAAATGACTTTATTGCATTTTCACATTAAAAGCACCGATAGAGTTCTAATAAAGGCCCGTGGTGCCGGGGGGAGAATCGTTCAGGGGCCAGTCAAGCACAGGGGAAACAACGCTATACACCATCAGAAAGGCAACAAATGAAACGAGCCAGCCCTATTTTCTACCTTTAAATATACATGGCTGCAGCAACAAGAAAAATGTCACTTAATCGAAAAAATCTTTATGACATGTGTGTTAAATTGCTCACACCGGCTGTGAGGCTACATTAAGTGTTCAATGGTTTTGAAGCCCCTAGAAAAAGGAAGATGAAGATCAGGTGCTATAGTTTTACAGTGATTACAAGGAGTTAACTGGTTAACTTATACAGATATTACAGTTCACATACTGCTCTTGAAAATGTGAAAGTAATTGCTATTGTCTTAATAATAATTATTGTTTTTGTATTTTTTGTACACCGCCTTTGAAAATCCAAGGACACCGTCAATAAACATGAAAGAGACAAGTAATAGACACAATCACATTAAAGAAGTAAACGTTTATTGCAGTACATTCAAATATACCACTTAAGTAGTATAAATATTAACATTGAGCCCTTTTTACTAAGATGTCGCACTGCTATAATACATTTAGTCATTTTAAATAGAGCAACTTATATCTTAATGCAGGGATTTTCAAACTTTATGATGTAAGAAACATTTCAGACATAAGTGTGATATTCTAAAAGCAACATATAGTTGGGAGAGTAATGTTGAATCTATATTTCTGAGGAGGAATGCTTTTGCTTTCAATTTATCTATATTATTTGAATTTCATTCTTAATCAATTTTCATGACAGCTTTATAAAGAAAATTCTGAATGATAAAGAAGACATAGCACAGAAATAAACTTTCTTGGGATCCCTTGACACCAGTTTGAAAATCCCTGTTTTACAATAAATAAAATTAATAAAAAAACACAAAATGCATTAACACACAAAATGATGATAATGAAAAAAAAAATTAAAGTACGGTAAGGTATTTTTGATTTTTATGTGGATGTTTACGTCTGTGTAAATCCGTGGTTGCTCCACGGTTGTCTGTGATCATTATATCTTACAATCCATACATAGGACCACAGATAATTAGAGCAAAGTAAAAGGTCTTAATGATAATGTTTTGTAGACTTAATGTAATGATTCAGGTTTGAGCATGAATACATTTTTATGACTTTATAATGGTATTTTGTTTATTTCTTATGAAAATGGGAAATCCTGAGCAATATATTTTCAGGAAACTTTGTCCTTGAGAAAAATAAGTTTTGTTAAAGCACGATGGCATGTTTGCAACCTAGTTATTGTACTGTAAATGTAACAAAATTACTTCTAGTTTAACAATTGTGCTTAAAAGATTACTTGAAGTACATTTTTAAAGCTTTAGGGCTAGACTAAACATTCTCTAAATAAAGTGTTACAATTATCCCCGCTCTCCCCTGCATTTCAATTGATTGTTTACTGGTAAATCAATGCACGTCTTTTGTATTTTTCCTTTAATTTTGTTGTGTTTTGTTAAATTATGCTTTTTTCTTTTAAGATGCTCACAAGATTATCAAGATTAGTCTATCATGTGTTGGTTTTATACTTTTGAAGATTTGTTATATTTAAATCTACTTCAATTCAAATCATTCGCAAAGGAAACTTAATTCCCTTTATTTACATGGGGTTTTTATGATGTTATCTATTCGTGTCTCTTGAGATAGTGATGGAAAAACCAACATGACATCAGACAGTAATCATCCTCTATGGCTAAAAAACTTCTAGGAGGTCCAGTAGTGTAATTCTTCCTGTGCACTTCTTTCTGTAGTTATTTCAGCTCCAATGTTGAACTATAAACTGGCAGTCAAAAGTATAGAAGTTTTGTTTCGTTTCAGCGAATTTGCTGACTGCCATAGCAGTGGCATCTCTGAGTGTACTTTTGTACTGTACTATTCTTCTCTGGCAACTGGCCAACACCTTTCTTTTTATTGCATCTAAAATAACTGCTGGATACAATGTATACAATTTCTTTAGGAGCATAACCTTTAGACATTTTTCATTTGCACTTTTCTGAGCTTTTTAAAGGCTGTGCAGATCTTTTGAACAAACTAATGTGTTTGCCCATGAAGAAGAAAAAGATGCAATATTCAAAATGAATGTTTTGAGATATGATACAGAGAATCTTTATTTAAACACTGAAAAGCCGGCATACAATTGCTGAATTTATTTTGTCTGGGTCGAAGACAAAGTGCAAGGTCACTATGTCTTCGTCTTGTAGCCGGTACCTTTTGAACACAGCTAAACTGACTCTTCGTTTCCAAGAACGTCATTAGAGGCAGATTGAATCAAGGATTAAATGAAAGGAGAAATAAATAAGCCTGTTTGTTTCCTGTCATTTGGAGTATGTCATTTTTATGATCTATGATGCAGTGACCCTGTGGTCACCAGTGCATGTCACCCGTGTAGATACTGTCAACAGCAACATTGTCAGTTACTTGGCAACCCGTGTACTCTATTACTGATTCCTAAACTTGTTTTCTGAAGTACCTGCCTTGGTCTTGACCTGTATATAATGATGACCAACACATATTTACACACATCTTTTATCTGTGATAATAGGGTATGCTGTTTCTCTAGCTCTGCAAGTCACTTTATTCATGCTTAGATTCTAGAATAACAAAAAGTTTGAAAAAATAACCCTTGTAACATAACAAAGCAAATTTTAGAAAGACCGGATGTAAACTATATTTGTCCTGTTTACTAAGGTCAATCTGAGAAGCCAATACTATCTGGCATTTTTTAGCTCTTTAAAACTCTTTTTAGAGAAACCTTTTATTCATGCTTTATTACATTGGGTGGTTTAGTTTGAGAGCCTCAGAATACAGTGTTTTGATGTAAAAGGACTCAATGTATGTTTCAAATTTACCATCTCAAATGTTCAAATAAACAAATTTACCTTTTCTGTTTAGTATCTTTATGTGTAGACATAACAATTTAATTCTCAGTATTATTATAATATCAAAGTATTTGCTTTACGACAGTAAGTTAAGGAAAAAAAGTTATGAAAGAGGCTGTACTATGCAAACTAAGTTTTCCCCCAAGCTATTTTCCCTACCGCGTTCACACTGTCAAAAGGAAGTATCTAGTCACGTAAGCCGATTGACCGAAATGTCAATTAAGCGCATCCGCGAAACAACAGAACGATGGAGGAGGATGTGTTTGGTGCTATATTCGGCCAATCAGCATTTGCTTACGTCACGGGTCGTTCCTACAGCAGGTGTTTAAAAGGTTCTTCACTGCGATGCCATTGAAGAACCATTTTGGTTTCACAAAGAATCATTCAGCGAAAAGTTCTTTTAAGAACCATCTCTGTCTTTCCTTTTTATTATCTGAAGAAGCTTTTTTCACCACAAAGAACATTTTGTGAAACAGGAAGGTTCATCGGATGTTAAAGGTTAATAAAACCTGGAATCATTATGGAACCATAATCTTCTATGGCATCATTTCTAAGAGTGTGGGTGCCAGTTCATCCGTAGAAACACATGAAAACACTAATCTATTCAAAACATAACTTACTCACTTTCACTACACAGCTCCAACATACTGATTCTAAGTAGTAGTTATTTCAATCTTAAACACGAAGTGAAATAATTCAGTCACAAGGGCTTATGGCTCAGTACTCAGTGACAGATGTAAGCAAATCTTAAAACTGCTTATCTGCGAGTTCACATAACATACACACAAGTATGTTAATGTTCTCATATTAAATGGTCTAAACATTGTTTTTTTGTAATCTTAAGTTTAATCAATCTTTAAATCTTATTTTTAAAAACTCTTTAATATTGTGTACTAATTTAATAATATATAAGACCATAAACCTCATAATGCACCAGGGTGACACAGACAGGCCAGTGACTCAAAACTTTCAAGAAATTGCAGTCATAATGTGAAATAGGGTTCATATCGTTGGTTTATCAGTCAACCTTTTGTTATGTGGGTATTGACTGTCTGCTTTCATGTGTTCTTCAAACACTTTCAAATATTGCAAATAAATAGGTGATAGTAAAATAGACACACACATAGAACTTTACTGTTCTATGTTTTACTTTACTAGAACTTTTCTGTACTGTACAATCAATAGTTTTCATTTACTGTGTCCGTATGCTATGTGCTTTTAGCTCAACTGATAAAGTTTTGCATTACAGGGCCACAGATTCGATTCCTAGGAGGCATTCAGTATATACTGATCAAACATATACTGAATTCAGTGTAATTTAGAGTTCACGTTATAAGGATGATGCTTATCGATCTTAATTTAAGAGAATAGCAGGGTTCACATCACAACTATAACGATAAAGATACAGTGGAGAATATGGTTAGGATCACTTTCAGGACGATTTTTTTCCAGCTGATGAACGATTAAATATATTGTTAAACAGTCTCTGGCGAATCTGTAATGTTTGTCTATTGATGATCGCGGTGCAGATTGTATGACTGAATTAAAGACTTTAGCGGTCAGAAAACGGTGTGTTTACAGCGGAATATTATATACTGATGTAGTTCTTATGTTGGAGTAAAGCTGGTAAAATATACGCTTTAAAACCTGGACACGAGCACACCTTCAGCCATCAGAGAGACCATCCAGCCTTTGCTGTGCTTAGCTGTCAAATTTGAGAGAAAAGACGTTCGGGAATTAAAACAAAAGTATAAGGAGCAGGTCATGTAGGCCTACATTACATTCCTTTTAGTGACTGGGAACAATGCAGCATTAGAGAGTCTGCTGGTGTGGATCCAAATACAGTTTTAATGCTAGTTATCATTATAATGTAAACGGCACTTTAATCACTTTGGAGAAGTCTCTGCCAAATACACACAGAACAGTACATGTAGATAAGTGTGCATGCATTGATTTTAATTCAGTTGACACAGTGTTGTGCAAATGGTCTTGGATCTGGATGTTCTAGCAGAGTAATGTACTTGACATTTACGATTTCTTTGGACTGTAAACCTGCTGTCTTCACTCCCACAAAGGAAAATAAGTGCATTACAGATGTTTGCCACACCACTGAACTTGTGAGTGGTGAGAAGCAGAAACACTTTTTCATTGTGTTATAAAAAAGTCTCGGTGTCAGAAAGATCTTCACAGCCTGTTTAACTGCAACTCCCTCACAATCACTGTTCCACTGTGTTCCAAATGGATTAGATATAAAAAGGACAAAAGAACAAAAGCATGATTTTTATGTGGTTATATTTTAAAACATACTTTTTATTTGAAGTACAAAGTTCCATTAACCTATCTGACATACATTTCTATTTTACATGTATTCACAGAATTCAAACCTGTTGAGCTACATGAACTATAAACGAAACCTTAAGAAAGATTGAGCGATCGAATAGATCTGAAGGACAGAAAGAAGCAGTGCTTTAAGAATATATTCATATGAGCCCTTTAAAGAACCTTTTACAACACCAATTTAATTAAATACAGCTGTGCTGCCATATTCTTGCTATAAACAAGCTGTCAATCATTTAAGCAAGCGCACATTTGATATTGTTGCAATCTTACTTCAGGACAATATTACTAAATCTCAGAAGCCTAGTATTTTTCAGACAAGTTTTTCTTGAAGTGTAAACAAGATTAATCTCACCTATTATATTCACTGCATTAAGCACACATAGATTATGCTGAAAGCACAATATAAATGAGGAGAAAGGATTAAATTACTTTTTTCTGTCTGTGAGAGAGACAGAGTCAGAGCGGAGAGGAAATGAGAACATTCCAACAGCTGAAACTCTTTAATGAGTTGCTTGAATTGTGCATGAGGACGTTTCCTCAAAACTTGGGGTTTCTTTCATGGTCCTTAATTGAAATTCCAGTGTTTTCTTTGTGTGATGATATGCCCTCGTCTTACCATCTGAAAGATATGAGTGTCACAATCAGTATAAATTCATGTGATAGCTGCTCTCTCTGGTGTTTTTATCACTTGAGTCGCGATACCGAAGAAAATAGTCACTCAGAAATAATGTTGATGCTCAGTTCTGGCGAGATGGAACCATACACTTGTCATCATATTGCCATTAGCATTAAGAATAAAAAATATATGTCTCATATTTAATTTGCAATGATGCTGTGAGTAATTATAAATAGCTATTATAATAATAATAAATAAAAACTATACTTGTTCCACACCTTTAAGTCATCACCATAACGTATAACATAAAATGTAAAATAAACTGATTTTCATATATTTATTTCATTTTAAACAGGTACTATTTGTAGTTAGTAAACGATTTATAAATAATCTGGTTATGATATGGTATATATCAATCTTCTTCCTTATTCTAGGATTATGAATTCACTTTAATGATAGATTTGTAAATATTGCAAATACTGTATGTGGGTAGTTGACAAATAAACTGTAAAAATGAATGATGTTGTGTCAGCAAAAAAATTTGAAAACAAACAATTAGTTAAATCATTTTCTATTATTAATATTTATATTTATAACACATCATAACGTTAGAAAGATGTATCTTCATAGTTTTTTCTACCTTTTTGCGGTCACACCATATGACACATTTGTGGTATATTAGTCAAATCCTATATATATTATTTTTGCACGAGAAAGCATTGACGCATTTCCCTGATACATAAACTTATTTCTTTGGTTCTTCACATATAACCAATGAAGGTCACTCTTTAGTATAGTTGGCAATTCTCTACTGTTAACTACATCTTTTTCCCCTAATAAACTCTTAATTTGTTGCTTATTAATAGTTAGTAAGGTAGTTGTTAGGTTTAGGTGTTGGATTAGGGAGGTGGAGTATGGTCATGCAGAATATATGCTTTATAAGTACTAATAAACAGCCAATATCCCAATAATAGGCATGCTAGTAACTAGTTTATAGTGAGAATTGACCCCTATACTGAGGTGTTATCCTAAAGTATTCCACTGACTGACATGGGCTTACATCAAAACAGGAAAGGGCTGAGGTGGGCATTTGAGCTGAATCTTGAAGGTGATCTGTAATTTTGTGGACAGCAGGCACTGAATGTTATGAGCGCAGAGAGAAGTAAAGATGATCTGTGTCTGCACGGCCGTCTTGATGACCTGTTATTGAGGCACAGGGTGTGAAATTATATCTTGCTTTCTCTCACTTGCACACATACCTCTTAAACCGTGCAGACCAATACACACATTCAGAATAACAATCCTCTTCTCATGATTGTTGCTTTTAAAAAGCCTGCATTTATTTCACAAAAGAGAGCAGGTCGAGGGTCCTTTGAGAATCACAGTGGTCATCACAGAACAGCAACATTACCTGCACACTTGACGCTTCCTTATATTCAAGTGTCATCCGTCAGTCTCTTCACCGATTTTTTTTTTTCACTACCTTGCCTCCTTAATCTAATGGATGAACATTTCAAAACGTGTTTTGTATGATTTGTAACCAAACCCAATCGTTAAAGGTGAAGGTTTCTGAATAGAATCAGTAGAAACCGTCAATAGGAATACTGCAGTGGGGATTTAACACAACTAACTGACAGACATGAAAAGTCCCAGTAACATTCAAAAATCTATTTTTTTCGTGAAATATTAAAGAGTTTATTGTAAATGGCTCAAATTTGTTTTAAAAATTTGTGTGCACTCAAAATGTTCGGTTGAAATCTGAAAATGCACTTTCACCCTTTAGTAACCATCCATCTTAAATGACGTATGTTAGATGGCTTTGGGAGAGCATCTATTAACTCATCCCCTTCAACTTTCAGTCTGCTCCCAGTTCCATGTTTTTATATATGCAATCGATTCAGAAAGCACAAGCCACGACCACTATTTTTCTCATTTGAAATTCCTTTTCACTTGGAAATGCGTCCGAATACAGGAGTGAAAACAATCACAACTTTGGTTAAGAGGGACTTTAAACGTCAAGTTTCCAGATAACAGTTACCTACTACACAATGTTCAGCCAATAAAAAGAAGTGATCTAATATTCCTTTACGCAGAATTTTTGTCTTTTTTTCTCAACATCTCCTAATTTTTCAATCATGATGAATTTACACAAGAAGGAAAAAGGCTCAAAACAAGTGTTGAATGGCGATTCAGATATGTGCTGCGGATGCACTTCGGGTGACCAGACTTCTCTACCAGATCTGCTGCACTTATTCATCCCCTATCTCTTCCTGTCTCTCTCCTTTGTCCTCTGGGAATACAAAGGTGAAAAGCCTTCAAAAGAGTAATAAAAAAGTAAATAAATAGTGCTGTGATATTGAGTAATTGTGATTGATCAATTACAAAATAAAAGTTTTTGTTTATATACTATACAGTATGTGTGTGTGTGGAATTTATTTTTTTATGTATATAAATATAATAATATAATATTGTATATATATATTTATATACATGTATGTGTATACATTTATATACACGACACACAAACATATATTAAACAAACACAAACAAACAAAACATTTATTATGGAATTAATTAAACATGATTAATTGTTTTAACAGCACTATGAATAAATACATAAAATACATATAACTTTTTGAAATTAGTTTATTTTTATCACCCTATTGGCAGACATTTATCTATCTCAAAGTAATACTTTTTTAGCAAACAAGACTTGCTTCTCATGTACCTTTCAAGTTTAAAATTTCTACTGAAAATCAAGACAAAATACTAAGAAAGGAATTCAGTTTTTCAGATTTTATTTTATGCTGTATATGAGAAGCACGAGCTGTTTCTGTGGAGTTGCATTTAGATGTCTGCTGTGGGTGAGTGCAGCGATGCTCAAGCTTTATGTGAGAAATTTTGGTGGTGGCAATTGTAATGCAAATTGGGTCTCACTCCAGTATAATGATGTGCGTGTGTGGCTCTGATCCAGCTCAACACACTTTACACCTCTGTTTGCTCTTAAAAGCCGTAGTAGAATGGAATAGAAAGTATTTGTTGATTTGTTGCATATTGTGAGAAAGTGGCATTTTGTCCTATTTTTGTTGTTTGCATGTGTCCTCAAACCAGAAGCGTTGATAGCAATTTGTCAAATGCAAAAATGCATTGAAATCATTCTTTAACCATCTTGCCACCTTAAAATTAGCATGTGGTATACATTGCTGAGCTGGTGAGGGATTATAGGCAAATGTCCCTAGGCCATAACCTTCCAGATCCCCAAAATAGTGATGGAACACAAGAGAAATCGTAACCCCACCTCTGAATAAGTATCGCCTGCTGAAATTTCATTGTTTTAGATTAGATTCAACTTTATTGTCATTACACATATACAAATACAGCGTAACGAAATGTAGTTTAGGTCTAACCAGAAGTGCAATTAGCAAGTGCAGATATACAATGAATAAATACAGAATACAATTTTAGGGAAATACTATACAAATGTTGTATGAAAATATGACAGTCGGTAAGTACTATGAACAATATATACAGAAGGCTATATACTGTGAACATTAATGTACAGGTGGTTATGAACTGATAACAATAAAGACAATACAATAGTGCAAGTGACTTGAGTGTGCATTAATTACAGACATTAGCTATTAAAGTTACAGTGCAGTAGATGAGTTAATGCGGTTATTAAAGGTACAGTGCATTACATGAGTTAATGCAGTTGTTGAAGTTATAGTGCAATACATGAGTAGATGCAGATAATACAGTTACAGTGTATTAGATGAGTTAGTGCAGTTATTGAAGGTACAGTGCAGTAGATGCGTTAATGCGGTTATTAAGGTTACAGTGCAGTAGATGAGTTAATGCAGTTATTGAAGTTACAGTGCAGTAGATGCGTTAATGCGGTTATTAAGGTTACAGTGCAGTAGATGAGTTAATGCAGTTATTGAAGTTACAGTGCAATAGATGAGTGGATGCAGTTAGTTATGCAATAGATGCAATAGATGAGTTACAGTGCAGTAGATGAGTTAATGCAGTTATGAAAGTAGTTTATTAGTGCAAATGAGCATTCAGTGTAATATTCCGGGTGTGCAAGTGAGCAGTGTAGAGTGCAAATGATGCTATGTGTGTGTAAACAGTCCGGTAGAGCAGATAACATGAAGTACTGGTGTGTACAGTTCAGTCATGGATGCAGCCCTGTTATGCAATGTAAACAATGTAGTAGCAGCATTAAAGTTAAAGTTATGAGGGTTAGTGGAATCAGTGGGGAGCAGAGTTCAATAATGAAACAGCTCTGGGAAAAAAGCTGTTTCCTAGTCGGAGGCACCTGAAGCGCCTACCGGAAGGCAGGAGAGTAAAGAGTCTATGAGCGGGGTGAGAGGAGTCCTTGAGAATGCTGCGAGCTCGACGCAGACAGCGTTTCCTCTGGATGTCCTCAATGGAAGGGAGTGTAGTCCCTGTGATGCGCTGGGCTGTTTTCACCACCCGCTGCAGTGCCTTGCGCTCAGCAACAGAACAGTTCCCGTACCAGACTGTGACACAGTTGGTAAGGATGCTCTCTATCGTGCAGCGATAGAAGTTCACCAGGATAGTTGAAGACAGTTGGTTCTTCTTCAGGGTCCTCAGAAAGAAGAGACGCTGGTGAGCCTTCTTGACCAGGCGTGAGGTGTTGGCGGTCCAGGACAGGTTCTCCGAAATATGGGTCCCCAGGAACTTAAAACTGGAAACACGTTCAACAGCCATCCCGTTAATGTGAATGGGGTCGTGTGTGCCTCCTTTTGCCTTCCTGAAGTCCACGATGATCTCCTTTGTCTTGGAGGTGTTAAGGAGCAGGTTGTTGTCTGAGCACCATGTGGCCAGGTGCCGTACCTCCTCCCTGTAAGCAGTCTCATCGTTGTTGCTGATGAGACCAATCACTGTTGTATCGTCTGCGAACTTGATGAAGGAGTTAGGTCCATTCACAGGTCTGCAGTCGAGTGTGAAAAGGGAGTAGAGAAAGGGGCTCAGCACGCAGCCCTGTGGGACACCAGTGTTGAGGGTGATGGTGGTGGAGCAGATGTGGCCTAACCTAACAAGCTGAGGCCTGTTCGTCAGGAAATCCATAATCCAGTTGCAGGTTGAATTGTTAATGCCTAGGTTTCCAAGTTTGATGATTAGCTTGGAAGGGATGACGGTATTGAATGCAGAGCTGAAGTCTACAAACAGCATGCGTGCATAAGTGTCCTTATTATCCAGATGTGTGAGCACGGAGTGCAGCGCCATGGACACTGCATCATCTACGCTCCTATTGCTGCGGTAGGCAAATTGGTATGGGTCCAGTGTGGATGGTAGAGAGTCTTTTAGGTGTGACAGGACCAGCCGCTCGAAGCACTTCATAACAATGGGTGTGAGTGCTACAGGGCGGTAGTCGTTCAGGCATGTCGGGCTGGAATGTTTTGGAATGGGCACAATGGAGGTGGATTTAAAACATGCTTGGGCGAGGGACAGGTTGAAGATATCCGTGAAGACCCCAGCGAGCTGCTCCGCACATGCCCGGAGTACGCGACCAGGGATGCCATCAGGGCCATTTGCCTTGCGTGCGTTTATCCGGCTTAGTGCAGTGTAAACATCTGTGGAGTTTAGTGTGATGATTGGGTGGTCAGTAAAAGGTGTGAGCCTGGTGTCGGGTTCCTTATTGTCTCTCTCAAAGCGTGCATAAAAGTCATTAAGCTCGTTCAGAAAGGCAGCATCTGTGGCTATGGGGATGGAGTGGTTGGGTTTGATGCCCTGCCACATGCGTCGAGGGTCGAGGGTCCATGGCTTCTGATTAGCGTATATGGTGATCTGCTTCTGAGTTGTGACACTATCAATGGTGGTATTGATATAGTCCAATACACTATATAGTTTTATGCAATAAATGACCCTATCATCATCACCCCCAAAGAAATGTTATGGAGACACTTATCCTCCAGCACTGAGGTGCATAAACATCCACTGTTGTTAACATTTGCTGTTTGTACCCCAGGGCCCCATGATGCTATCATCCGACCCTAACATGAGCCTCAGCATCCATCACAGAGAGAATACCATCTTTAGCCTTTATAAATATAAATCTGACATTTCAGCACCGTATAAAGGTTGAAGTCCATTAGGGCAATTTCTCTAATGCGGTGATTGTCTTTGATTCATTCTCACATCATGTTAGAATGTCACTTAGAGTAGGGATACTTTTAAGAGCTTTTGTTGCCAATTCTTCACAGTGCTGGCAATCACTCCATAATAGACAACAGTTTAATATCAAAGCCATTTTTCTTTTGCTAATGCCAGTTGTATGTTATCCGTGTCTTATCATTTAAAGGGAAAGGACCGGTGGCATAGCAAGTCAGGTAATCCTCACCTTCCGTCATTTGTTTGGCCATCTCAATCGGATTGACATTTAAGAGCTCATTCATACACATACATTCTTTTCAAAACAGCAAGTTAAACAAAGTAATGTAGCCATTTTTCAAATATTTTCTTCATTTTGTTGAAAATGAATGCCCGTATGATCTGATATGTGATTTGAAAGTATAGTTCGGCATAGGCAGATTTGATTCTTGCATTCATTTTAAGTGCCAGAACTACATGTCACGAGTCTTAAGCTGGACGTACACAGTGCCATTTTTCATGTCTTGACACCATGTTTTTGGCGCGGAACTTTGTGCGATTGCTTGGGAAATCGGCAGGTCGTACAATCGTGTGATGTATCAATGCCTGCATACACTTCTCAGTTTTTACTCACTCATGATGTGTGCGTGGACATACGGCTTTACGACAATCAGAATTTTCACTGTGTACGCCTGGCTTTACTCACTCCAGCGCTAAAGCTGTTTGGAAGTAGTGTTGTTTTTAAACTCCATTGTTAAACCTTTAAACATTTATTTTCGGGGAGGGACTCACTCACATTTGCCCTTGGGTAGACCAGATCTGAGATCACTAATATAGTCGTTTTTTACAGTATTTTATGCGAAAGAATCAAACTTGGATACGGACCACCAGTTCCACGGGCCCATATGCAACTGCATGTCCTGGATACTCAGATGCTACACCACTGGATAGGATAGAACAAAGAATTTTGGCATCATTTACTCACCATCGAGTTGTTCCAAATCTGTTTAAAATATATTTGTAAGAATGCTTGTAACCAAACAGTTCTTGGCCACCATGCACTGACTAGTCAGGCCGTTCATGCTAGTCCACGCTCTGGTCATATCAAGACTGGACTACTGCAATTCTCTACTGGCCGGCCTTCCAACCAATTCAGCAAAGCCCTTGTAAACAATCCAGAATGCAGCTGCACGTCTAGTTTTCAATCAGCCTAAACGAACCCCTGTATGACCCCTCCTGATCTTCTTTTTTACTGGCTGCCAGTTGCCACCCGCATCAAGTTTTAATAGCTGAAACTGGCCTTCAGTAATCCTTCATAAATAAATAAAAAACCGTCAAAACACACCTGTTCTGCATTTATTTGACTAACCAATAACTGTCTATGTCTTGTGTCCAAAAAAATATTGTGTTGTTCAGTCTCTCCCTTGCCTACCCCAGCTTTAATCCTTCTAGTAGACTGGCCTTGTAAATGGACTGTACCTGCGTGTTGACACAATGTTTATATACTTTCCTACTTGTAAGTCGCTTTGGATAAAATGAATAAATGTAAATAAATGTAGTGAGAAAAATGGAAATGGTAGACAGAAGTGCCCCCAAACTGTTTGCTCTCCAACATTCTTCAAAAATTCATTCTTTGGGAAAAAGAAATGTTTAATGCAAACGTTCCTACTATGGTATTCAATAATGCAATCCATTCGTTGTATCTCAACGATTTGTTGTGATTTCCACATGCTGAGGTGATTGAAAAGGTTAAGTGTGGACAATTTTAATTACTTTGACCCAAGACCCCAACAGCTTCAGATTCCACCCCTGCCAATTTTATGATTTTTGAGTTGTGAAATGCAGTCAATGTCAAGAGCTTTAGCTTGGGTTCGGCCCCGCATTCGCTTTCCCCTCGCAGCGTCTCTGTCCGATCACGGCTTCATCAGGGCAGCGTTTAGTTCGGCTGACATGTGTTAGTGAAGCATTAACACAATTTTCTGCCTGCAGGAGAGAGAGAAAAGATCTAGTGAGTAAAAAGATAGGAGCCCCTCCGAGGTGATACTGTTGATATGCCGGTCAGATCAGTGGGCTCAAACTAGACCAGTTCTATGTACACAGTCATGATTTTTCAGCCCGATTTTATGGATTTTTGGGATGAATATTTTCACCTTGTGCTGTCGCCATAGCGTAAAGGAGATGTGATGTCTGTCTTAATCAATTTCTGACACAGGAAGGCAGATCCTGCGAGAGTTGACGGTTGCCGTGGAAACACCTGTAGAATGCAATAATTTGGTTTGCTAATCTCCATAAATCAGGGATGCTGAAGCTAAGGGCAATAATGTGAAGCGTATAGGTGATTACTAGACGATAAACCTTTGGATAAATCACACAACAATTTGAACTATACATCAAGGTTCACTATATATTCATAACATTACAGGGAGATAATATCCTGCTGTGAAAAAAAGAGACCATTCCAAAGTTTCATTTAATCAGCATTTATAAATGTATTGTGGCCATTTCAATATAGTGTGTCGAATTTCAACAAAATCAAACCTCAGCAGTAACATTAGGTAATCCAATTTTGACAATTTTATTTTATATTTTCCTAAATACATATACAAATAGTACTCTTGTATTGCTTAAAAGTCAATATGAACTTGTTTTCTTTGCAGTATATGAGGTCTGAAAAAATACAGAACATCTTTTTCCTTTAAATATTTTTCTTTAAATTTGGGAGGAAAAATTGTTAGTAGCTTGCAGAGTGAAACAAAAATTAATTTTACCTTACCACATACATATAAATAGTAAATAATTATCTTAAATAAAATAATGATCTCTTGATTTGCTCAGTTGCTGTATATTATAATCTTTTTGGAAAAACTTTAAACTCAACAGCATGAGTTTATTTATCAACAGCACGTTGTTTATGATCGTTCAATGGATGTCAATCTATGCTTTTTTAAACTGGAAATAAGGAGAAGATATTGAAGCTGGTGGAGGACTAAACCTCCAAATCAAATCTTCACCACCATTAAATAGTGCATCGTATGGTGATGTCATACCTCATAATTCGGCAGCACATTTTAGAATTTGATCATCCTCATTACAGCAACCCTCTCTCTGCTTTCGTTGCTAATGGCAACAGCCCATTAACAAGTTTATATAACCTCTGAGGTCAAGAAAGTGCAGGAGTTGAAGGAACAAATGGTCATTTGTGGGGAAATATGAGTTGGTCAGCGTGAATAAGCATTTATACAAACAAATGGCATTGCCCAAGGTGGACAACAGCTAATTGGGCCACGGTCAAGGTCTTGTATTTTTCGACATGTTTATAACTTTGACACATTTACATTGTTAATAATTAATATATAGAGCACTTAACAAGATTTAAACACTGGTCCAGATGCACATCCGGTTTCAGTTATTAGTATTTTTAACATACTGTATATAATTACATATACAACTAATGTATTTCCCTCTCCCATAATTCACATGAATTCTTTTCGCATGAGTCAAAAGCCACATGGAAACATAAAATCTAATTATTTTACAAATTTTAGTTGTTTTCATCATTCGTTTCTGATGCAATTCTTCTAATAAAAACAGGTTTATCTAAAAGCGGCTTCTAACTCATTAAGTTGGTAATGCAAATGTGACATGCATGGCTCTTGGTCAACTGACAGTATTTGACACGTTGGTGATGAGAATCTGTGTTTCTCTTCATTTTCAATATAAGATTATTTTAAATAAACAGGAATGTAGCCCTGTCTGTGACTGCTTCCCACAAGTCCTGACTGTCATTTGATGAGTGGGACCATGTCTTGATACAAAAGGACAATACTTGGTGTGAAATCTAGTCAAGTCTTTTTTATTTCTACTGCTTTCTTTACGAAACACATAATTTCAAGGCAAGCAGTCAGTATGAAAGCTTGCTTTTGAAGATGTTCATTTTGTGTTTGTATATAAAGGCAGAAAGGACCAGACGAGACCAGACTGTTTTTGTGTTGTTAGATGAGCTGCCTCTTATTGCTCAGCACAACTCACCAAAATTCAGGCTCTTTTCTCTGTACTGACAAATGTGGATGAGTTTAAGTAATTATTGGGTATGGTGCAGCATCATTTTCATAAAGATTCACAAAAGAGGCTTCTTCTCATGGTTTTTATCATTTCTTCTTAAAGGAAAAACTTTCTTCAGAAAATCATTAAGGTTTAAAACTACATAATGGGTGAGTAAATGATGACAGTACATTCATTTTTTGTTGAACTATCCCTTTAAGAAGCCATATTGGCCATTGAACATCAAGAAAATACCCACACAATGCCATATCCACACCCAATATATTTAAACTTGTAATATTTCTTTCACCTTGCATGTTTTGTTGATGATTTTTGAGGATGAGCGCTTCGCAATCTGCTTGGCATATGTGCCCAAATACAGCAAGTTTAATTGGATGCACTGTACATCTGACACGAACGACAAAATTCAAGCATGTTTTTCTCCCTATGAAAATATTTTCTCCCTATTTATTTCACTGAAGTTAAAGAACAATTATACTTGAAGTTTATTTTTACACATAGCGTTGTTGTTTTTTTTCCTCTACGACCATTTGGAAAAAGCCTGTGATCCATTTTTGAAAACCATTATGGTGAGTCATTAAAAGCTCTTTTGTCATGCAGAGTAATCTCAAAGAATGAATAAAGTGGGTGTTAACATTCTGGCAAAAGTACAGCATGAATTCCATTTTCGGAAAAGGTAAAAAAAGTTTCTTAACATAATAGTGTGATAACAGTAATGCATTGGAATATCACATACAACCAGCTCATTATTACTGAAAGTGCTTTTATTTCACAAGGCTTTGAGAAACTGCTGTAACAATTGTAGGTTGTGCTTAATGACTGCTGTAATTCTGTTAAAAGCATGTAATCATGCTTCATTCTAGATTTTTTTTGATGTTCAAAAATGTGTGCACTCTGATGGATAGATCAGCTCCAACACCTCAGCAGCAAAAACCTGCCAACCCTTCTCTGTTGTTAGTTTGAAGAAATGTCAAGTGGAAGGTCAAATCCGGGATGAGCTCCAGAGATCTTGTGACAAGGAGATGTTCCCTTTGGGACTCAGAGCCGGTGCTCAGGTCAAATCCCAGTCACCTCGTCAGAATGATGGGAATGATGTGAATGGCGCCAATCCAGTAACACTGACTGACGCCTCACCAAAGACACAGAGAAGATTACAAAGTCAAGAAAAAGCTTTAGTCATTCTCAGAAAATGTCTAGCACTTCACACGTTTCTTCATGGCAATGGAATTTCTTGAGATTCTTGCGCTGGAGATGATCCACAGCACTGACTGATGTTTCCAGCGAGTGTCCCTCATCCGCTCTGATGTATTGAGGACACACTGATCATCTCATTCTCCCTGATACACTGACACACTGATCATTCCAATTCTCAAGACATCATTCTCAGACCACTTTTATCCCTCAGGCCATTCTGAATTACTTATTTATAAGCGTTCATTCGCCTGATAAAGATGTAATGCTCAATAACGATAAAGTTCAGCCGTGTTCTTCAAAGCCAAGACAATAAAACATGACTTCACCCAAAGAAGAGACGTCACTTTTGCAAAATATGCTGAGGTTTCAGAATATTATTGATCTTAATATTGTCATCACTGACTGTCAGAATAATTGTATTATTGCATTCGGAATGAGTGTAGTGCTTGTGCCAGAAGATCGATTATTTTAATTTCAGTTTTTTACCCATCACACTCTGCTTGGCATTGACTGACATCTAGGACTTGACAAGCTTGTGGCTTCTGCTGCGTTTTATTGTCCTCATCTGCTTACTGAAGGGTGAGATGACCCTGACAAAGCGAGCGATCAGGATTCAAGATAGAGTAGTATTATTCTTCCCCTGCAATCAGATTTTAAAGGCTCAGAGTCAATGAGGCTCATTCATCATATAGCGCCATAGCATGACAGCTGGTAGTGCCTCGCCCTTCGCCAAAATGAACCTTGACCCATGACAATATTCCAGCGGGTGGATGCTGTACATCAACATAGCTGCAGGCCTAAATCATCCTGAGGTTGTTCTTTGATCATGTACTTCTGTGAAAACATCTGTACCCAGTGGACTGTTAAGAAGGTTAATGTAGGGAAATACATGGGAGCAGGTGATAGCTGGGATATAGCTAGAATAAAAATGACTGTCAATCATACGTGTTCATTTAACCTGCTTCAGGAAACTACAAAATTACAGAAAGCTCTTCCCAGCACCTACTTTGTACTTGTTATACCAAAATCTATATAGTACACATACAAAAAGGGTTTGACTCCTTTCTTAAACAAGTATTGTATTATGTAAACTACCCTCAAAAATGAAGGTTTATTCAAGTGTGCTATTTGTAGTAAAAAAAAGAAGAACGAAAGTAGGGTTGGGAATCGAAAAACAATTCCAATTTGGAATCAAAGGCTAGGCTATCAATATCTGTGTGCATGTTTTCATTAAAGTACAGGCGTTGAGTGATCTGCTGAAGTCTCAAAAAAAGCCCTTATGAAATTAACAATATTCTTACTATAATATAGTTTAACTATAGTATTTGCATACACCATAGTTTCATTATAGTATCTATCTACAGTTTAACCATGATGTAGTTCGACTATGATAATACAAATGGTACTAAATCAGAAAAAAAGTATATAATATAACCCTTTAAGACCTTCAATCTATTTTTCTAATATTTCTTAGAAATATACTTGAAATTACACTTAAGTACACTTGACATTTACTGATTGAGGACCAAGTATATTTGATTTATAAGTCTATATTCTTTGACTTACTGACCCCACTTATTTAAACTAAAAAACATATTTTTCCTGCTTAGAGCAATAACACGCTTCTCCTTGGATTGGATTGGATTCAATTTATTGTCATTACACATATAACAAGTACAGTGTAACGAAATGGATTTAAGAAGAAAAATACAGCAAACATGAGGGAAGTGGAAAGAAAAACAGATACACATAATACACCATAGACAAGACTTGCAAAAGGGTAAGATAATACAGCTCCGGTAAGCAGCCATCCGGTCAAGTGCAATTACGGCACCGTTCACAGACCCGCTTGTCAGGCTGGCGGTTCAAAGCTACGGAGGAGTGGGAAGGCCAAAAGTCTGTGTGTGTGTGTGTGTGATATTTCTGAGTCTTTAGAGTGGGGGAGGAACGCAAGAGCGTCTCACTGCAGTGCTCTCAGAGGGTTAATTTTCCAGTTGCGTTCTTTGTCCAAGGCCGTTTCTGGATCCGGGGAGCCGAAAAGATAAGATTGTGAATGGTTTAGTCGGGAAACCGTATTCCAATATGTCACGGCAACCCTCATTGTCAATTGTGGTTCTGATCTCCGATATAGTCAATTTTCCTTCCCAAAGCTGTTAGAATCTCCCTGATAACAACCATATTTCGGTTAATAGTCTCAGTCCCAATGCTGACCGCTCTTCCCACAGCTTCAATCGATAATTGATTGATCCTGATCAAATTGAAGGGGGCCTATGTATTATACAATAGCTGTATTACCCAGAAACCTCTTATTATTTCTCCACTTCATGTTCCTTTACACTACAGTATATTATTCCCAAGGCTTTTGCCTTACTGAGTCTTAACTCAGCACATTCATTACCATCTCTTAATAGCTTCATATTTTATGCATACTGTCAAGGACATCCAGGCACAGCAAATGATTAAAACTAGTTATTCCACAAGCAGAAAAAGCATTTATCTGCGGTATTATCTGCACTTAATAAACAGTAAAATCAACCCTAGTATCCGATTGGCTGTCAAGAATGTTGTTATAACACCAACACTAATTTTGAGCCAGGAACTTGTCGATATCTAGTAAATCCCCACCGCACTCCCTCATCTGCTTTGCTCCTAATATAGGGAACATTTTCTCACCAGGGGATGCCAGAAAGAGGAAAAGGCCTTCTGCTCTTTGATGCCTACCTCTCATCATCTCAGCAGGACTCTGAGGTGTGATTGGGTCCCACGTCTATCCATTGTGTGCATTCTCTAACAGAGCGCCGGCATTAGATCCGTCTGATGAGTATACAAAGCTGGCGAGAATTCTCAGAAGGCCATGAAGATTGATATAGTTGTGTATATATGCTTGTGGATGCTATTTAAAGCAATCTGTACTGGAGCGATAGAGACGTCAAAAGGTGATGAGACACTGGAGAAGAATTTGAGTTTTTAGTTAAGATCCATACACAGGGAGCTCTGGAACATGTTTGTTCTCACTTTTTGGGAATTTTGGGCAAAAAGTTTTGCAAAAACCGTATCATCCATAATGACATGCACGTACGGGAGGGTTTCTCGCACCACAGGTAGCAGGGGGTCCGTCTAATTAAAAGAAGGTTGGGCGGTACAGTACGGCTCACCTATGGAGTCGGGAGATTCATCTTCCTCCCACGTCTCCACAGGAGTTTTGCGGAGGTCCTTAAACTCAACACTTTCATGTTAGCTCAATCTAACACGGAACCTGATTCTATATTCACTACCTGCGTGAGGAGTCGGGTGATCCATCATTGTGGGTCAACCCCCATCTCTCAATGAGTCAGTGACAGGGTTTTTCTCCCATCATTAACATTAATAGGCTGGTGAAAATAGATGCAGCTACACACACGTTTTCTGAGATATTAAACCTGAGTTATCTGACAAAGGCTCAGAGATGAAATCAAAATGGGAATGCCACACACATCAGGTAGTACAGAGAATGAAAGAAAACGGACTGGGATGGGATGATTATAGCTGGACAATCGTGCCAAATTACTCAAAACGTAAAAGTCAAGTGTATAATTTTTCCTTTGTTGAAGTACAATCGTATCTCTTATTTCAGTTTCATATGCAGAGATTTCTTTTTCCACAGCTTTTCGTGAATTTTATGTTTTATGGTTGGGGCGCTGTTACGAATCTTCTAAAAAAACTTTCCAAGTTTTTGATAGGCTTAAGTTGTCTAGTGTTATGTGGTAGGGGGCGCTGTTATGCATCGCCTCAAAAGGGCTTTCCACGTTATTGCGTTATTTGTTTGGGGCTTCTGAAAATAACATGAATTAGTTTTTAATATTTATAAATTCTGTAGAAAAATTGTCATCGTTAGTTCATTTTAGCTAATGCATTAACAAATTGTTAACAATATAGCACCTTATTGTAAAGTGTTACAATTATTTTGGTCTTATGTGGCCATCAAAATTTTCTCAAAATAATTTATAATGCTTGAACTGTGCACACCAAAAGCAAAACATTACACTCCGTGCTCTACATTACTTGGGGATTACTTGTTTTTCCACGTTCCTGGAGTAAAATTCTTGATCGGGTTAAATGGTTTCTAGCCGAAAATTGGACAAACAATTCCTGTTCCTGTATTTGCCGTGACTTTGTATGAAATCTACTCACGCAAATAAAACAATTTACGTTAAAGTCATTCAAAGGTTTTTCCCCTGAAATGTAACCGATGTGGTGAAACATTTGCAGAACCAATGGCACCTTCGGGGCAGGACTATCTCAGCATGTCTTACACGTTTACCTGTAGAAAACAAACTTTACAAATCTGCATTTGTAACACAAATAATAACCGAACAGTAACTACAGTCATTACTGAAAATAAAGAGTACTTAAGGAGCACTTCTTCAAAGGAAAAAAACATGGTAACATCACAGCCAGCAATGCTTAACAGCAGCTTTGTGTGCACAGACATCAGAAAGAGAAAATACACATAATGAGCACGGAGGCTGTTATGGTTTTTTATCAGCTCAGCTGTGATTTGGCTGCAAGCATTAACAGCATGCTGATATACGACCATCTAACAGCTAATGCTCATTAAAGTCCATTACAAGGGTCTCATAACCGGACAGCACTGTATCCATCACAGTTAGCCAATAATAATCTAGTTTGCTGTGTGTGTAGGGTGTGTTTTGTTCTAAAGCTTTGACCTCCATCTGAAGCTCAGGTGAGACGGCACTTCCTTTGACAGGTCCTATTCCAAATGCATTCATTAATTTTAGCTTTTTGTCATCAATCATCATGCACATCACTACAGCAGTCAAAAATGTATTTTGATGAAAATCTAGTGACATTGATAATTTGACCATGTATCTCTTTTCATTATCATTATTTATCGCAGGAAAGTACGACTAGAGAGAGGGAGATCTTCAAAAGTCATTCCACCTGCAGCTCGCTGTCATCAGTTACACAACTCTATCGGGTTTATAGAAAGAATATTATGAGTCTAGCAGAACAGAATTGGTTTAGCTTCTCTTAGGGTGGCGCGTGTCTAGCACACACTTCCATCACCTTATTTTTAACATGTTTTAGGTAGACACAATGAGTTTAATAGGCTGCAGCTGGACTACAGTATAACTGTATAAGAGCAGTTACCAAACCATATCATGTTGAAAAGGCTTTAGATTGAAGGCTCTTACACCGGTTGATCACAACCCCACGACTTGCAGGGAAACCTATGTGAAATGGAAATAATAAAATCCAACTAGCCATATATTTGTGGATTGATAATAAAAATACACCATCAAAGTTAAAGGCTGTGTAACGCTTGTAATTTTGGTGCAAATAGACATATGGGCCAGTTTTCCATTTCAGTCTGTTATGTTTATTCGTTTTCATACTGTTGTCCAATCATAAAAGTTGTATCGTTGAAATTTGACACTTTTTTAGAGCAAAATCATAAACTAAACTACAGAACCAGCACTATTTGCGATATCTGATTCATTTAAGTAGTTCACCCAAAAATGAAAATTCTGTCATCATCATGTCATGTCATGCCAAACCTGTATGACTTTCTTTTGCAAAACATGAAGATATTTTGAAGAATGTTTGAAAGCAAACAACGGTGGAACCCATTTGACTATTGGCACAAAACCAATCCAGGTCAATGGGTGCCGCCGTTGTTCTTTCACCAACATTCTTCACATGATCTTCTTTTGTGTTCTGCAAAAGAATAAAGGTCTGAAATGACAAGAGGATGAGTAAATGATGAAAGAATTTTCATATCAACAATCCCTTTAATGTATTTCCACTATTTATGAAGTATTGTTGTAGGTTTTTATTTTATGTTATGTCAAGTACTTTGTGCTGCTCAAATGATGCCACACAAAAACAGTTATTAGTGTTATTTTGCCACCTGTGGAACCACAAGGAATCTTTTCACAATTCAAGACAGCATTTCTGCTCCATTTTGTGCTACGGTGAGCAACAATCTGTCATACATTGGTCTGGCTCTGCTTCAAAAAAGCGTTTGCTTCAAGCATTGTGTTTGTTTGAATTTGTGTCATGGCACAGGTTAGCTGACGGGGGACCTGCACCTGACATCCTGATTCCCATTAGCCCACTGAATGCCAAACGCCATTTTGAAGACACGATCAGACTTAAAAGATGAAAAAACAGCAGGGAACAAGTGAAAAACAGCACACTGCGTTTGCTCGACATGTGCTTCTCATCACAGATTTATTGGGTGAAAAAGCAAGGTTGATTAGATTTCCAGATTGACTGGGCAGAGATTAAACCAGGCTACTGTTAGCAGTTAACATCACCCCTCCTGCCACCGTCAGCCCCGTCCTGTCGACACTGTAATGAATTCATAACACAGTGCCAATCAGATGTTTATTACCTGGAGAGCTTTGAGGAGAGATACTTGGATCATTGCAACATGAGTGTCTGCTGTCTCAATGCTGTCTCAATGTGTTCTGGGATAGAAACTAGATCTTATGCATGCAGGATATCAGTATTAAAGGCAATGGTGAGATGGGGAGCCATTTACCATAGGCAGCATTTGTGCAAAACTCAGTGTATTCACATTATGTGATTACATTAGTCAACTTTGTCATGCAAGCAGCTCTCGACTTCTCTATTGCCTTTTTGTGACTCGCTATCCTTGCAGTGAAATCACAAAAAGTTACTAGCATACCGACGTACTTGTAAAAAGCACTGACAGAATGACGAGACAAATGGCATTTTCTGCAAATAGAAACTTTCTTTTTTTATCGGGAGAACATTTTTAAGTTGTTCACACACACGCAGATTAAAACAAAAATAACCATTTTACCTAAACACATATAAATAGTAAATTCAGACCAACTGAAAAAGGTCTTTGAAATGGTCTCCTAATTTTATCCAGGACTGTAAATTTATAATTCATAGTTACCCTATTCAACCTTATATAACCCAATTATATATATATATATATATATAATATATATAAACTATGGAACAACACAAATTAAACATTTATAAACAAATTCAAAACTTTAGAGACATTTCTTTAAAGAAAAACACTTTTTTAATGTCAAATGTTAAAACCTATTAAAACCAATAAACTAAACAGTTATTTAGCATAATCTCCACATACCACTTTTTACTATGGGGAATCGCATGATTACTCACTTCAGTAATAAATTATCTTGAAGTAAATGTTTTGTGATGTAAATAAGTCTTTTATGTTGATGAGGCTTTACATTGAAGGCTCTTACACCTATGGATCACCACGCCACAACTTGCAGGGGAAAAGATGTGAAATGCCAATAATAAAATCCACCTAGCCATATAATTGTGCATAGTAAATAAAAAACATTTATTCAAGTAAGACTCTGATATTTGCAAATGTGGTGCAAATTATATTAAAATGTAAATACAACCTAAACTATTGGTTTTCCATTTCAGGCATTTATTTTTATAATTTTGCATACAGTTAGCCAATCAAAAGTTTGACATTTTTGTACTTAATATGCAGTGAAACATCGGATTCCTGAAGAAAATCCTCAAAGAACTACAGAACCAAATATCAGATTCACAAAATCTATTTCTCTTTTATGTGCTTTATTTAAACTTATAGTTCACCAAAAATGAAAATTCTGTCATCACCCTCATGTCATTCCAAACTTGTATGACTTCTGAAAAACACAAAATAAGATAGTTTGAAGAATATTTATAGCCAAACAATGGTGTAACTACTGACGCAAAAGCAAGGCGAGTCAATGGGTCAATTATTTAGAAAGTATTGTTTTACGTTTTTATTTCACTATTTACTGTATAGTGAATCCCATGATTACTCGCTTCAACTACTGGTTTGATCTTATTTGTGAATCACAGGGAATGTTCTCATTTGTCACCTCAGTCTTTGATCCAATAAACCTGACAGCACCCCTTTGAAATGCTTGTATCCATCTGGAAGACCCGAGAAAACTGTAGACATTGTATTTGAGCTCCTGCACAACATTAAAAAAATGTGAATAACACAGGAACTATGCAAACAGATTTAATTTGCATTTAAACATCCTAACGTCATATAAAAAAAAAAAAAATAAAAAAAAAATGTATAAATGAATGTTTCTGTATACTGTGTTAGGCTATATGAAACCTCTTCTTTTTGATTGCACTTATGCTCTTGTTGTACTTATGCTGTCCTAATTGCTTCCATTACCTACCCCACTTGTAAGTCGCTTTGGATAAAAGCGTCTGCTAAATGACTAAATGTAAATGTAAATATAATTTCAATACAAAGAACGAGCTGAATAATCGAAATTGCAACCCTTTTGCTTTGACAAATTATTTATTATTCATAAAGTGCATTTTGTGATAATTCCAGAAGCGATCCTCTTAAAGCAAGTTGGGGTTAAGTCCCTTCCTCATTGGCACAGTGGTTAAGGAGCAAGATTATGATTTCTGCAACCAGCTTTCCGTGCCAAAAACAACATTTAGTCATTACCCATTTAGCATGCTATTATCACCCTTGTTTTAATACAGTCGAGACCAAAGCTCCATCACACCAGGTGCTACTTTGATGCTCTGCGGTGTCGAGCGTTGATGAACCCCCAGCAGCGCAGAGCGCTTTACAACTGTTAGAATCAGCCAATTAGAATCAATACTTAAGATAATGAGAAGCTATTCTCTACCCTGCTGTTACTTAATTTTGTAAAAATTAACTTATTGATTGTTTCCATTTTTCAATTCAATAGAGAACGCTTCATTTTATCTTCTTGTGCGGGAAAAACCTTGCCATCCATTTTAAGACAAACTGAAAGTGAACATTCCGGCCTTTCTTATATTGAATAGCTTCTGTGATAAATCTGCCTTTTTTATTTGCAGAAAATTGTATTCACTTATCAGGTATGCTTTTTAAATCCACATGGTACTCTTAGATGTTAGACACCAAATAGCATGATAATTGAGTCTAAGTGCTAAAGTGAGAATATAAAGGCAAAATAGTCTTAAAAAGCCTCATTAACAGTTAAAAGTACATTAAAGGTTTAGACAGTTTGTGTGTGTGTGTGTGTGTGTGTGTGTGTGTGTGTGCGTGCGTGTGTGTGCGTATTTGTGTGTGTGAAAAAGGCAGCATGGAGCTGATAACAGACTTCTGTTGAGTAATTGTATTAATGCAGCTTTTACTGGAGCTATTAGGATGACTTTTCTTTCACCGCAGATGTGCACCTCTCATCCGAGCGTGTTTAAAACAGTCAGAGTTTATGTTAATATCAAGTTTTGTTTGTTTTCTCGTCACTGTGAATGTTAAGAAGACAGTTGCCAGCATTCTGCATTGACAACAAGCTTTTTCATATCGAATTATCTTATTTAATGCGTGCTATTTAATCTACACTAGTCGCCATAAACCTCATCACGCATTTGAGTTCCAAAGAATGCAAAAAAAGTATATTGTTCAATACTACAGTGAGCTGCCAAATGAATAAATGCAAATTAATTCAAAAGCTTTATGAAATCCATAGCACTGAGATCCTATCAGTTCTTCACAGAGGTCCTCTTGTTGTTGTCATACGTAATGCTGTCCTAATAATGTTTCCATATTCCACCGGATAATAATATCCGCTCCTATTGATGAATTCTGGGGAACCGGCGGTCGAGCAGAGCTGAGGACCAGATCCAGCACACTGTTCACTTTACACAAAGAGACACAGAGGAAACAAGAGCTCAGTCGTGCATAAAAGTCATTTGAGAGAGAAATATAGCTTGTCAAATACTTCACACAATTACCCAGAGAACAAGCAAAGGCACAGGACATACTCAATCTTCCTACCTCATTTCTTAAGCTACTTTCACATCCAGCGCTCTCAATCTCTCAAAGACTTTAACACAAGTTTTGAAAACTGGAGTTGAGCCGAGAGTTTTGAACACAGCTCATTTGATCTAAATTAAAAAACTGTATTGACATTCAAAACATATTTGAGGTACTTCCATTTTTATGTACTGGAATTTTCATTTATTTTATTTCAAACTGATACCTCACAGACAAGGCGTTTTTAAAAAAAAATTCTGTCACTTTAATTATTGTTCTTTTTTTATTATCTCCCCTGGATGCAGATCCTAGAGGACCCATCAAGCTTAGAAAAAGATTACCTCTGTGTTCTTTCTTGAGGCATTCCCTGGTCCTGGAGAACATTCAGGTATGGCAGAAGAGCTCTCTTCTGATAGCTGGTCTGCGCTTCACCCAGGCTGCTCTTGTTCACCCTATCCAACTCAATATTCCAATTATTGTTTCCGCAGAGAGCAGATCAGTAGCTTTGTGAGGCACTGACGGTTTGGAAGGATGCTTGGTCGACCGCTCTGTGGTTCTCTTTCATGGCAAAGCACACTCCATCCTGGAATAAAACGTGGATGGTGGAAGAAATAAAAGAAACATTAAAGCTAGAAAACTATGAACAAATAATTTAAGTAGTACATAAAATATAAAAGATAACCAGTTGCTTTATTCATTGTTAGAGTACAGATAGTATGGCCTTTGTGGGGAAGCAAGTGACACATGGGAAATGTTTAAGCTTGGTTGACTCTTTTATTTTCCTGTTGTCCAGCAAATGGGCTGCATCCAATCTTCCATTCTTCAAACAAGCATCATATCAGGTAAAACATCTCATTCATTTATTTTACCAAAGAAAAAAGTGCAGTCATCACATTTTGCCTTTCATTAATCATGTTGGTGTGTTACAGAAAGCTTGTGAATGACCCTACGGCCCCAGCAGGCTCATTCTGGCCCCTACTGTAATTTTTCCAATTACAGTTGTACTTCTGTATTAGGCTGTTTTGCATTTAACTCACCTCAGGAGCTGGAGCTTCTGGCCTGTTAGACTTCTCTCTCTCTCGACTTTGGAACGGTGGCAAAGGCAAGCGAGACTAGAGACTTAAAAAACTACAATGCCAGATTAAGTTGATTTATTTATTTCCAAGAAATACAGAGATTCTAATTTAACCAGATATTTTTCATATAAATAATGTAAATGGTCATTTGACTTGTCATTCTTGCAGCTCTTGGGGGATGTTGAATGGATTCGTTTTTATAGGCGGTTTCATCTTAACCATATAACTTTACCTTCAAAACCATATAAATACATTATAGATTCAAGTTTATGACATTCAGTGCTAGCAGTGCTTTCATGTTTCTCTCTCTCTGTAAAATAACGTTCAAATTTCAGAGAATCAACAGCACTACTGCTGAGCATTGTTGACTGTTTCTGTTGACTGTCTCTGTGATCATGCCTTGAGTAAGAATAAAAGTTTACTTCGGTTTTTTCATATTTGTGGATGACAGCCTTTGGGTTGTAGATGTATGATGTAGTGTTTGGATAATATGACTCTCGTTGTTGACCGTACTCTGACCTGCATCTTGAAGGAACCGAGTGAAAAACTTAATTGTTCCCTATGTATGCTACCTGTGGCCGATGTAACTGCCCTGGCTGAGACACAAAGAGGAAGCGATCGTGCATATTGAAGTCTATTGAAGATGCAAAATGTAGGACTTACATATACTTCTAAAGCTCTCCCAACTTACTCCATATCATTTCAGACTTTCATAATAAACCGCAGTAAACAATTTAGAGCTGATAGTACACTTTTTCTACACCAGCAGGAATCTTAGCATCCCCCCAAAACGATACCTGTTGCCTTAAAATCGAGGGTAATGTTTAATTACTTGGATAATAAAAGTTTTAAAGGGGAATCTTGTTGATAGATACATGGGTTCATTGAAGTTGACAAGGTACATTACACCAGCGGCATTAGAACTGGCAGAATGTCAGAGAGCCCATTGGAAATTTTCAGGAAACACATCAGGGAACACAGAGAACCTCTGTTCCCCGAGACAGGGATGGCAAACTGGGCCAACCATTACCAGGCCATCCAAAGTTAATCACGCTGGCACAGGGCAAACACATCAGTCTGTTTTATAAGATAGAGGAGTAACCCTGGAAAATGCTTTTGTCTGGGTAAATGGCAGCTCCAGTTTATCTCCTGGACTTACTGCACCTTTGAATCTGCCAACGGGACTCAGAAGACGATCCAGCAGAATCTGGTGCCCAGTGTTATTATCTACTCGCAGCCGTTCTTAACACAACGACCAACATCATTGTAAACACTAAACTGACAGTTGTTACATTAGTTTGCAAGTTGTTCATTACAATGAATGTAAAGTGGGGTCCAAAAATTTGCTACATTAAATCCCTTATTTTCAAACCAGGACATAAACTTAAAAATGTAAGAAATCTGGATTAAGTAACATTTATTAAATAAAATAAAGTAATGTAAATGAAATGGCAAGCTATACCAAAAGGGACATACTGAATAATTAGAAAATCAATGAAGTCATTTCTAAGACGTCACAGTTGCATCCAGAATTCTCATCTGAATGTACAGTACTAGGAACCTTTTATATACTGGAACCTCTACCAGGGTTTTTAATCACACCCATTTGTTTCTCACTCTCTCTCATTTATGACTTTTATTTATCATAGTAATCACCAAATTCTTCCAGAGGGTTGGTGATTGATCACAGGCGATGACACGGGGCAGTTCTCATTTGCATGAGGCTTTTCAGTGAGGATATGAGAGAAGCAGGCAAGATAATTATCTTAATTAAAGTCGATGTCATTGGAAAATGTGCACAAACAAGCAATATAGACTATGCTTCTCTAACAAACGAAACAACACTGTCCCTCAGGGCACCTAAAGCACCACATAACCTTTTCACAAGCCACAGAGACACAAGATATTCAGTTCAATATCACACTGACCAAAAAAAGAAAATAACGTTGCATATGACATTTCAAATGCATGCTGACGGTTGTCAATATTTGCCAATATTATATTTTGTTGTGTTTTAAATTTGAATAACTACTCCTAAGCTGCATACTGAGTTGCTTTGGAAATCATTGTGCTATTGGCAGCAGTGACTGAGCCCAGAGGAGAGCTTAGGAGACTTAATTGAATTCTCAATTGTATGTCATTTACATTTCCTAAAAACGAAAACCAATGGGGAAATTAAAAGAGATACATATTTTAAGTTTCTTTTTACTAATAAATGTCACATCCATAACCCTGGAGTTCCCATGTAGATATTAAAGATATATAAAGTGTGAAAAACACTCAGAAATCCCATTTTCTATTTGTTTTGGGGATTTTCACTTCCGGCTTTTAATTTCCTGGCTTGAAGGACTCATGAATTAAGACATTACTTTTAACCCAAGCTTTTGTCATATAAGATGGAATTCTATTCAAGAGAACATCCTCCAAGTGTCAGAACTGAAAACGCCCTTGTTACTGAAATTACAACTATTATTGACAACAGGCTCAGGAATCTGGAAACGTTCTGGAATGCACCTATCTATGATGTCATTGATAGGTTGAACCAGAGCCATTGAGAGAGAGAGTCGCGTCTTCTTCGTTGACTCCAATGGAACAGATTTTTCACAGTTTCAATAGTTTCCGGAAGTCACCAGTAACGCATAGAGCTGCGAATAAACAGAACAACTGAGGTAAACTTTAACCCATTTAAAGACGAACGCAATTAAATTAATACAAATTAAAGAAATAAAGCATTTCAAGAGAAAACACAACTTCCTGGTACTATCTGAAGGCTCAATGAATCACTTGACGCTCCAGAGTTTCGAACTCTCTCTATCTCAATGGTTCTGGGTAGAACACCGCCTCCACAGAAGAATAACGACGAATTCTTCTCTAGCCCCACCCACAGGGTCACGCATGACAGTACTGTCATAACACATGTTGCGCATAACCAGTTAAAGCGAGCAAGAAATAAACATGCCGATAAAGATCAGAATCAAAATCAGAAAGAGCTTTATTGCCAAGTTGTTGGCTCATACAAGACATTTGTTTTGGTGACAGAAGTATCCAGTACACAGAAACAGCAACAACAGTACACAGAGACCATAACCCAATAGAATACAGTACACAGATGATTTAAATAAGGGACTATGGGTATAACAAATTATGAAATACAATACAATAAACATAAGGTAAATATATAGACAGTTAAGCTATGTGTATTTAAAAATGTACAAGTAAAAAATAAGAATAGACTATTGTAGTACAAGGTATGTGCTTTATACAGCAACACAGATCGCAACACAGTCGCTGCATAACCTTCCTTCGGATTCCGACATTAGTAATGTGTGGTTGAAATTTATTTAAAAAAACATTCCAGCTCACATGGACTTCAACTTTGTTAACAAGGCACAGGTTGACGCTGGATTTGCGGACAGACTAAAATGAAAATGTGTGGTGTACCTTCAATATTGGATCCGACAGGAATGGCGCAGTAATCTTATGCGAGTAAAACATATTTGTACGATGCTTAACTATTGCTTTTTTAGAGATAACTTGATGTACCCTTATAGCACTTTTCACACGGGATAAGTATTACCTGTGGACCTCTAGTCATTTGTAATAATTGCTGTTTCTCTTTGATCTTAACCCCATGCGAATCGGCCATATCTGTAATTTGTCAATTAAAATTTCCCCCACAAATGACCTACCATATTTTGACAAAAAACAAGTTCCTGTGATAATATAAATTTTGCGCGAATCGGCATCTCTTTGATATTATGTTTTGATATCAAACACTGTAGTTTTGGCCGGGATTCTGCCGTTTGTTTTTTTATCATGGAAACTCTCGTAACATTTTGATTCAAATGCTGACAGGTACAGTAATATAATAACAATTAAACACCATACAACTACTGGCTATACAAACTATATACTAAGCCTTGCCATCACATTCGGGAAATAAGTCAGTAAATTTGAGTAAAATCACAGGCTTCACTTATCCTGTGTGAATGCGGCACATGAACTATAGATGTGTGGAGGTCAATTCTAAATCACGCGTGTAACCTGACTTTACGTGTCTAACCAAATTCACAGAAGGCTCCAACTAAGTTTACATCGCAAACCGCTATCCAATCATAGCATTGGGTGTTTACTTCCAAGTATTCAATATGGCAGGATCATTAAAACAGAGCGTTTGTTTAGCCGGCCTAAAACCCGGGTAGAAAATAGCCTGCTACTTATTGATTTTAATTTTTTCAATGTTTTCATAAGTAGATCTCATACAACAGTATGAAACAATAAACAAGGCTAATTCATGACACCCTTAAAAGGAGTCTCCACATTTCTGGAGGTGTCAGTCCCTACTGTTACTTTGTACAAGCAGAATTCAATGGCCTCCAAATTTGCAGAATTGTTTTTTTAATTACAGAATACATATACATTCAACTTCATTTTAATCCTTTTCTCCAATTTCTTCAAAAAAAACCAGACTTATGTAACACCCATCTTATTCACACAATAATTCAATGAGCCAGAAATGAAACTGGTCGGAAAGACTTTTATCCATTAGCTCTCTTCTTGATTGTCTCCATAATGAAGAAGAATCAATGCCCATGAGCTGTCGATTTTAACTCCCAAAGCCTTTGCAGTGTATTAAACAGAGAATTACACATGATTAGGATCAGGTAATCACATCGCCTGTGCATCTATATCTTCACTTGTGCAGGCGGGTAATTGAGTCGAGCTCATTAGAATCCCGTGATCACATGATCTCGGACACAAGAGACACACAGCCTTAGTATGTTGTCTACAGGTCATGTTCAACCGCAGATAGAACATGGGAGGATTGGATTTAATCACACAGCTTTAGCGTTCTTTACCTGCATAAAAGGCTCATGTGATGTTTAGATGTCTTGTGGGATTCAGCACAGATGTCGAACAGAACATAACACGTGGGTCCATTTACCTGGTTATGTTCAGCGCTATTTTTCTCTCTCTAATTGTAGCTGTCAGCACTGTGCACTCACGAAAAGCATTAGTTTTATTCAATTTATAATACAGATGGATGCCAGACTAACACGTGTATCAAGATGTTTACGTGGCGTCTGCGTTTATAAGGAACTGTGCAAATCAGGTAACAACATGACTTTAAAAAACACTTCCATTATTTTATTTGATGAATAATAGAACATCAAAACAAATATCCCTTTTGTTGACTTCTGTGGGTGGTAGTATCATTAACTGCAGGAGGCAAATAGCCAGAGACTTGTAAAAAAGAAATAATCTATATTTAGAGCAATTTGCATAGTATCGAGGTTTGCTGGTACTTTAAATGATTAATGTAAATATTCATGCTGCAGTGCTAATTCAGCATATTTAGTGCTTGGTTAAACTGGTTTGTGGGGGGTAAGTAAATAAGATTTTGAATTTTTTGCTGGACTATGATTCAACCGTTTAGAGGATTTGCCTCTGAATCTATGAATGTTGAAACAGGTTGTGTGTGCGAGAGAGAGAGAGAGAGAGAGAGAGAGAGATAGTACACTTTGTGCTAATGTGATGTGAATTATCCTTGTTCTCCTACTTGCATCTAATTACCCCCAATAACTCCATAGCACAAGAGATGGAGGAAGAACACTAAAGCATTTCAAATGAAAATTATTTGTATGACTTTTCACACACAGGTTTGGTGTAGTTTAGTGTTCCTTACAACCCTTATATCTTCATTTAACCTTTGATACTTTTTATTGCAAATGAAAGGTGGTTTTATGGAACGACATTGGCCTCATTCACACGAAGCCAGAGCTTTCCTATCAGATTTTTATCATTTCCGTCTCAAGAAATATCTGCGTACACACGAAAACAACTGAAACGATTTAGTATACACACCAAATAAGTATATGGGTCTGTTATTCTGCCACAATGGTAAACTAAAAACATAGAAGATGTGGAATATTCGCATAGCATAAACTGTGCGTGCTGGGGTGATGACCTCACAGTTTTAGAAAATATACGGAACAGCTGTACACACGAAAATGCAAGCATGACATTTTCAGATATATCTACTTTGGGACCCGGTTAAAGAAAAAAAAAAAGTGCTTTCATGCCCCCAAAACGCCATATCCATATGAACGTAACGCAGTTGTGCTGCATGCTCCGTTAGTTAAGGCCTGATCTTCTGGATACTGTAGACGGCAATTCGGCATGACCGCGATGTGTTACACCAAGATTTCTGGCAGATGTGGAGGGAGTAATATTTGTTGTGCAAATTTGAATGGAGGTAGAGATATCTTCCAGACCGGTTTCATTGCATGTAGCTGCTGAGGTACCCTCAGGATGGAAAGAGGGTAATCAAATATTAATATAAAAAATGATATTATGAACCGTTTGATTTCTTAATTTTTGCTTAATTGTCACATAGGACACATGTTCAGAAATTTGTCTACTACCTAAATAAAGATACCATGAGTAAGAATATTATAATCAATATGAATGATCATAATAAATATTTAATTTAAAAAATGTATAAGTCTGCATTTTAAGGACTGATTATGATAACAAACTGACTATATAGTTGCTCCGGCAAAATGTGGAACACATTTCTAACCCACAATAAATCTCTCTGTCAGCATGTGGCCTTTGAATATTTAAGATTCCTTTTAACTTTTCTAACGAGTCTTCAATTTGACATGGTAAATTTCATTCAAGCAAGATTTTCTCCCCCAAGACAAAATCTAAATTAATGGAGGAATTAGCTGAATGGCATAACATGTTTAATGGATCTTGTCTATTTCCTGCCCATTAAATCTGAGTAACATGACATTGTCTAGTGAGACGTGTCCAATGATCTCTGTAGATTGCCACGGTGCACTTTTGCGTGGAACATACGGGTGCATCCATCCCTATTTAAATGGACCGGTTAAGCATGTGTAGTATAGTGATGTGAGCATCAACCGGACAGTGATTTGTGAAAAACAAAATTGATGACCCTTTATCTCATTTTCAGATGCCCACAGGAGCTGCTGACGCTGGATCTGATCGATCAAAGGGGTCAAAGTGCAGGTCTTCATTAGATTTAGACTGACCTGGACTAAAACAGACACCTCCCTGTCTCGAGTGTTGACTGCCCTAATGGCTTGAGAAATGTGAATGGATGAGAATAAGAGAGTCTGTGGGAAAATGGCAGAGCATGCAAGCCATTTACTGCTAGGTGCAATACCAAGTTACTTGACACTTCAGTGACTTCAACTTTCTCTTTAGAGAATGGTGAAAACAGTGGGAAAGGAATCATTTTACTATACCACAATAACTTTAAAACTGATATTAGAGTTTAAGTAATGAACTCCGATCATTGCTGTCTCAAAGGTTGAGGTGCTGGAGATGCAGGTGCCATGTCCGTTTAATAGAGGGAACTTTCAAATGACTGTGATAGGATGAGAAATGAGTCAGAAATGACAAGCACTACCGCAAAATAGCTTTGTTGTTTGCATTTTCACATTTAAATTAATTTTACATGAACAAAATGCATTAACAAATGAGACGACAATGTCACAAAGAACACCAAGATGGCACAGAAATGAATGCAGCTACAGTGCCAAGAACATTAATTTTGTCTTTCCAAACCAATAGCAATGAAATGCATGCTGCCTTCATTTGAGCCTCACCTCATCAATCTCTGTCTTGTTTTGGGATGCATCCACATGCCATCAGAGCAAACTGCAGGACGGTGCTGAGAGCACAGAGGAGATCATGAGTAACCTGCCCTCTGTTCATGACCTGTACAGTTCCAGGGAACTGACACGCTCGGCTATACAAACCTGACCCCACCCATCCAGATCACCACCTGTTCGAAGAAAGTGACTGAGGACACTCAAGCAAAAACCCGCATACTATCAGCAGTTTAACATGCTGTCTCTGTATGTAATGATCTGTTCGGTTCATGAAATACATTACATTGAATTACATACACATCCTGTATACTGGCAGATGGTCCATGAACTATTTCTCATTTCGCATGGCTCCTTATGAAGTCTTGTGAGTGCTATAATCAAGCTTATTTTTTTGAATCTATTGTTGTGCTAATGCAAGTTTTTAATCATGCACAACAAACAGAAAAACAACTCCAGATGCTCTTGAATAAATGTTACTTAAAGTGACAAACTGCTGTATTGCAACTGGGTCTCCTGTGTATTTACATTAGAATTGCATGTGGTTTGTTTCGTTTAGTGATATTTGTAACGTATGCAAGTTTGGTGCTCAATGCACAACGCATTACTTGTGATTTGTAGCAAAATGAAAATGTATTTATTTGCTACTTTACCCATCAAAACAGAATAAACAGTAAAAAAAATTAAGTCTGAATGAGACTGACTTTCACTAGATGGCAGTGTTCTCACTTCTAGTGATAATAAAGAGTGAACAGGTGAAGCAGAGTTTATGCCTTTGACAAAACTGATCTGTGCCACACTGGCTAAAGAAGCTCAATGGCAAAAAGTCACTGGTTTCCTGAAAAATAAAGTTTTAACAGTGCCATTGAATTTGTGGAAGAATTTCAGAAAGTCCTCCAAGCTCTGGATTTCAGAAAGTCCTTCAAGCTATTAAAAAGCCCAATGCCCAATAATCATTTTAAAGTGAAATTGTAAAATCTAGCAGATTTCTACCGGGCCTCCATCAAGAGAAATGCCCAAATAATAACACATTTTCAATGGAGCAATTTCAAAGATCGCTTCTGAGGTCTGCAATGGAGGATGAGGCATACTGTTGTGATAATGTCATACTTTCGTATGGTCCCCAATAACTTCTTTAAATTCTATAAATTGCAGAAAGTTAGTATTTCTATACCACAGGATTGGACACCTAATTATGAGTAAAAAAAACATGTTAAGTATCATTTTAATAATATATTTAATGACATGTTGCCTAAGACTTACTGATACAAAATTATAATTAAGATATATTTAGACGACTCCTTGTACACAATGCACATTTAAGCCAAAAATGTCTTCACTTTTGATAAGAATTGCATGACTTTGAATAATATCAGTCCTTTAATGCCAGATATTTAAAGTGTGCCCAAAGATATACTTTCAATAGTTCCACTGCAGCACAATCAGACACACTGTAAGTAGATATTCAGTCGGACCTCAGTGATACTGTACTCCTACACAATTAATGTGTATTAAGTGCAACATTAGTTGTTTCAAAATTAGCAGTCTTTAAATATACTGATTCAGTGTGCGAAAAGCAAAAGGGTATTTTATTATAATGCATAAGTGCATCAATATGTAAATGGCTTTGCAGTATAGATAGCTTGAATATTGCAACACTAAGCATCATATTTTAAATACATTTAAGTGTATTTATCTTTCACTGGGGATGCGTTTTTCATCATTTAAGGAACTCTATCATGAAGAGCAGAAAATATACACACAATATTTCTTCATACTGCTTTCTTTCCGGCGATGAAAATAAGGGAACCCTCCACTAAAATGTCACAAACATTTAGTGTATACGGCAACATCTATAATGATCCTAATTTACAAGATGGTGCTTTTGTGTTTAACAAAATGATGTCATTTTAAATACAGCACAGTGGTATGTCAGTCTCTTTAGAACCTGGTTTAATGGGATTGCGGGGGGTTAGTGAATAAGAAATAGTTTTATACTGAAAAACAACCTGGCCTTCTAACAAGTTCCTGATTTAGAAGCATGGACAATTTTTTGTAGATCTTTTCCTATTACTGCAGTGTAAAACATTTTTGCTGTCTTGAGTTTTTAAGTACAATCAATTTGGCTTTATAAGTCATTTCAACTTACTGTTCAAAATTTCGACAAATTATTGAGTTAATAAAACTTTTACAAAAGGGATTATACTCACAGTAAAAACTTTACAGTTTCACAAAAAAAAGTTTCAAGTTGTGTAGGCATTTGGAAGACACTTTAATCCAATGCAACATATACTTTACGTGAGGTATACATTCCCTGGGAATCTAACCCATGACTGTTGTGCTGGTAACGCAATGCTCTTCCAACGGAGCTACAGGAACACATTGTATTATTCTAATGCGTAAGAGCTCAAGTATACAAAACGTCTTGGTTACGTATGTAACCTCAGTTCCCTGATGGAGGGAACGAGACGTTGTGTCGAGAACGACAGATGGGGTTCGCCCTTGAGAACCAATCAACTCTGACTACTATAGAAAAGGCCAATGAAATTTGGCGAATGAAATTTGCATGCCGGGCTCCGCCCCCGGATATCCGGTATAAAAGGAAGCCGGCGTGCAGCATTCATTTACCTCTTGTTCTGAAGAGCCTGAGAGCCTCTCACGACTGCAGCAGAATACGATACGTGTTTGTGGCATAAGGGACACAACGTCTCGTTCCCTCCATCAGGGAACTGAGGTTACATACGTAACCAAGACGTTCCCTTTCTGTCGGTCTCTCGACGTTGTGTCGAGAACGACAGATGGGGTTGCCTATGGAAAACGCCACAACGCTGTATCGCGTCACAATCTCTAGCGAAGCGACGGTAACAAGCCTGGGCGTGTCAGCTCGATGCTTTCGAGAACCTGTAACCTTCCAGTGTGGTGGTCGGGGGGTTCCAGAGCATTCTAAGAGAAAGATGGGTACAGCCCTGACCGGTAACCTTTCACGGACGGGGCCTTAGCTCTCTACAGACGAGAGGCCGTCCGGCTCGGGTTTACACCGGGTAAGCGCCACTTCCATAATCAGGAATGCGCTGCAGAGGCCACCTCCTGCCCGTGGGGAGGAAAATGGTGGATATAGGTATGGTCTCGTCCTTGGAGGAGAACGCATGGAACGTGCGGACTGAGTAGTTAACCGCGAGGTGGAGGTCCACCTAGGGAAGCTCATGGGTTACCAGGAGTGGGAACCATACTCATGAGGATACATCAGACGGAACGGCCCACGGAGGGGGTGTTACATACGTCCGGTAGCACTAGGTCCGTTTAGAGCTATCTGTGATAGCTCACATGGTATCCCGGCCTAAGGGGGAAGGCTGCTCTGCCCACCCAGCCCTCAGGTGGTGCTTGTTTGGTGATGGATGGAATGCCTATTCTTAACCAGTGTCTGGGTAAGAAGGGAGGTAGGTGAGGTACCAGTTTCTTAGCCATGTGTTTGGGTAAGAAGAAAAGGTAGATAGCACACTGACCCAACATGTTAGAGGGTGGAAAGGTGCTTTCGCAGGCATACGCCCCCCCGGATGCCAGTCCTACATGTCGCCACGCAGGACGTGGGCTGACACCGGGTTTACACAAAAGTTGTTAACCCTTGTGAAGGTGTTTGGGCGTAGCCCAACCCGCAGCTCTACAGATGTCTGCTAGAGAGGCGCTTCTGCCAGTGCCCAGGAGGTGGCTAAACTCCGTGTGGAGTGAGCCCTCACTACCAATGGGCATGGGAGACTCTGAGATCGGGATGCCGTCGTAACGGTGTCCACGACCCAGTGCGCCAGCCTCTGTTTGGAGACAGCCTTCCCCTTCTGCTGTCCTCCAACAGACACGGAGCTGGTCAGAGCTTCAGAGCTCTGCGTGCGGTCCAGCACGTACTGGACACAACACTGATCGGGTTGGGTCTTCCTCCCCTATGGGGAGCGCCTGCAAGTTCACCACCTGGCCCCGGAGGGAGTAGTGGGAACTTCTTGGGCACGCATCCGGTCCTGGGTCTCAAGCTAACGTGAGAGTTTCCAGGGCCGAATTTAAGGCAATCCTGGGACACGGAGGATGCTCGGTGGTCCCCTACCCTCTTGAAGGAAGTGAGCGCCGTCAGGAGGGCCGTCTTACTCAGTGAGGAAGATCGGAACCTCCGAGGGGCTCTTGGGGGGCCCTAAGGCTCCCCAGGACCACTTAGGGTCCCAAAAGGGTATGGAGCGGAGGTGAGGCGGATTACGCCCTCTCGCGCCCCTTAGGAACCTGGTGACCAGGTCGTGTTGGCCTAGAAACTTTCCACCGACTGAGTCGTGATGAGTGGCAGGAGCGACTACATACACATTCAGCGTGGAGGGGAGATGTTAGTCTCCAGCCTCGTAAGAAGGAAAACACAATCCTGATCGAGCACCTCAGTGGGTCTTTCTCCTTGAGAGAGACACCAGGACGAGAAGAGGCGCCGTCTAGAGGCGTGTAACCGCCTAGTAGATGGGGCCCTAGCCTGGGTGATGGTCTCCGCCGAGAGGGGGAGTAGCCATCTCAGGATCTTCTCGTCCCGTCTAGAGACCAGACATGGGTGTTCCAGAGGTCAGATCTGGGATGCCAGAACGTGTCCGTCCCCTGATAGAGCAGGTCCTCTGTCAGGGGAATGGTTCAGGGGGAGTCGCTGTCCAGAGCATTAGCTCTGAAGCCAAGTGCGGTTAGACCGGTGTGGTGTAACCAATAACACCTGGTGCTCCTGCTCCCTGACCTTGCACAGCGTCTGTGCAAGGAGGCTCCTGGGGGGGGAAGGTGTGCTTCCACCCATCCCGCGGTCAGCTGTGCGCAAGGATATCCGTGCCGAGGGCAGGAATATCAAGCGGGCAAATGGTGGTGTTGCGGGAGGCGAACAGGTTTACCTGGGCCTACCCGAACAGCCTCCAAATGAGCTGGTGCGCGGGGGTGAAGTCGCCACTCTCCACGAGGCATAAACTGGCGAGAGAGCACGTCGGCTGTCTAGTTCAGTTTGCCTGGGGTGTGTGTGGCCCGCAGGGAACGGGTCACCTGTTGACTTCACCGGAGGAGGCGTCGAGCAAGTTGTGTTAGCTGCTGTGAGCGAATGCCACCCTGACGATCTGTGCTCGCTACAGCTATAGTGCTGTCCTCGGACCAGCACGTGCATGTCTTACACGAGAGGCCGTAGCCTGCTCAGTGCAAGTAGCACAGCCCACAACTCTTGGCAATTGATATGCCAGCGCAGGCGGGGGTTCGTCCAACACCCCACCTCGTTGCACACTGCACCGCACCCCTGCAGGGAGACGTCAGCCGTCACCACGACCTGCCTCATAACCTGCCCAGAGGGACCTGAGTCCGTCAAAAAAGTCATAAAGACTAGGGGTTATGGTGTGTTGGCAGCAGGGCGGCATCACCATGCTCCTGCTGCCAGTGTGCCACGCTCTCCTCGGAACTCGACTCTGAAACCAGTGTTGGAGCGGTCACATGTGCATCAACCCGAGGGTTATCAACCCGCGAGGACGCCATGTGTCCCAGGAGCCTCTGAATTGTTTCAGGGGGACCGCTGTCTGTCTAAAATGTTCATTTCAGACAGTTCAACACTGGTTGGGCGCAACTGCGGACAGTAGCGCCGCCGTGGTGACAGAGTTGAGTTCCATACCAAGAGAGAGGATGCTCTGCACTGAGGAGAGCTTGCCCCTCTCTTGGTTGACCTGGAGTCCCAATCGATCTAGGTGCCGGAGCACCAGGTCCCTTCCTGTACATAACAGATCTCGCGAGTGTGCCAGGGTAGGCCAGTCGCTGAGGTAGTTTAGTACCCGCTCGCCTTCTTCCCCTAAGGGAGAAAGGGCGGTCAGGGACAGACCGAAAGGGAGGACTCTGTACTGATATGCCCGCCTCTCGCACGAGAACCGTGGGAACGGCTGGTGTTGAGGAGGACCGAGACATGAAAGTAAGCGTCCTTCAGGTCGATTGCCGCGAACCAATCCTGACACCTGATAGATGTCTGGACGCGCCTCTGTGTGAGCACCCTGAACGGCTGCTTGTGAAGGTGCTCTGTTCCGGGTACGCAGACCTTTGGGCGCAACCCACCGTCTTTTTGGGAACGATGAAGTGCGGGTCGTGACCCACTGAACATCTTGGTTTTGAGGGACGAGCTCGATGCCTGTTTGCCAGAAGGGTGGTGACCTCTTCCCGAAGTACGGAGGCGTCCCTGCCTCGACCGAGGGAGGGATGATGCCCCAAACTTTGGGAGAGTCTCTGGCGAACTGGATCGAGTAACCAAGACGGACCGCCCTCATTAGTCAGCGAGACAGTGTGGGCAGCTCTCGAGCTCCCAGGGACTGTACAGGGTGACCAAGGGGACGGTCTGCTTCATCATTCCCACGCGGGGTGGTTCGTCGGCTGGCGGAGCTAACCATCTGTCACGGGGGGTCCCCGGAGAAAAGGTTGGCTCCGCCTACTTACCTGCCTAGCGGGACAGCTGCACACACTGTCGGTTTGAGAGTGGTAGCAGCTGTCGTGTGTAAACAACCCTACGCCTCGCCAGGGCGTGAGGTCGGGTTTGCCGGGCACAGTCCAGTGGAGTGTGCGATCGGCTGCAAGTACATCCGGGAAGAACGGAAAAACTCTGTGAGTAAGTGGGCGCCAGGCCCTGAAAAGGGTTCGGCTTTGGTGACGAGGCAGGAGCCGTCCCGTACCGACCAATCAGAGCCGTGGCTGTGAAGGTTCGGGCCCGATGTTGTTCTCCCTGGGGTCTTCCCGTCAGTGTCCCTTCTCGCGAGAAGGTTGCTGACGGGGTGGAGGTTTCCCCCTCGATTTCCACTTCCGGGGTGCCGCCTGTGGGGGCACAGGAACCGGAGCCGATGACGAAGGGGTCCTGGGTTGCAGGGAAGCAGACGTCACGTGAGATCTCGGAGGCCTGTAGGCGGCCGAGTCGCGGCGTGAAAAAATGTGGCTAATTGCCACTGTCTGCTTCACCGTCAAAAACTGCTGAGCGCAGTCCCCGACGGGTTATACCAACAACCCACCCTGCGAGATGGGTGCATCAAGAAAGCGTACTTCCTTGGTGTCACTCTTCTGCACAAGGTATAGCCGGGGGTGTCTCTCCTGGACCACTACCGTGGACATCGTCCGACCCAGGGCCCGTGCCGCTGCCTTGGTCGCCCGTAGAGCGCTGTCAGCGGCGGCACGGAAATCCTGCATTATACCCGGGTCGGCCTTACCCTCGTGGGGCTCTCTCAACGCCTTCGCCTGCAGGATGGCCATGGCATAGAGAGTGGAGGCAGCCTGGCCCGCAGCATCGCAAGCCTTCGACACCAGTGATGCCGAAGTCTTACGCGCTTTGGACGGTAGACGTGGCCGATTCCCCCCAGGTGGTAGCCATCCGCGGCACATGTGCACCGCGGGCGGACGTTCCACCCGGGGGATCTCGACGTAGTCCTTGGCTGCCCCACCATCGAGGAAAGTAAGGGAGCCGGAGCTGGTTTCACTGAAACGGTCCGTGAGTGGAGCGTTCCAAGTTTTACACAGCTCCTCGTGCACCTCCGGGAAAAACATAGCACCCGGGCTGGGCGCGGTTTGCACCGCGCTCCGACCTCAGGAACCACGTATCCCCGGGTTAGCACGGATGACATCACTTCTGCTTCGTCCTGAACTCGACCGCTGGGGGTGGAGCTCGGATTCGTCAGAGTCGGATGCCAGTCTCCCTCCGATGCTGCGAGCGACATCTCATCTATGTCACACATCGTTTCCGAATGCGTGGCTGAGGATCCGGACGGTATGCCACCGCCGGTTGGGGAACGTTCAGAAGAGCGAATCGGGGTGCGATCGGCCCGTGAGCACTTAGCTGGCGGGTTTACGTTCGCAGAGTTCCCCATATCACTTAACGCTGCTAATACAGGCAGACCTCGAGGCCGTAGCCCCGATGTCGTGGACTTTGGGGCCGTAGCCACCAATGTCACAGCCCGTGTAGCAAACGAAATGGTGGCTGGTTCCCGTAGGAAGACAGTCACCCGTGACCGCAACTTTCTGAATGACAATCTGCCCGCAGTGCGGGCAGATGTGTCAACGAACGCTGCTTCAGTGTGCTGGACGCCCAGACACCTAATGCAGCGATCGTGTCCATCCCCCTCCTCGATGAGGGTGCCGCACCCAAGAGAACAGCGGGACATGCCGCGCTGGAGAATGCTCAGTCAGTCCTGAAAAGGACTTTTTAGAAAAAATCTCTAACACCTCCGGAACCGCCGAGACGCCCAGGGGAAGATTGCTGCAGGAAGGGACGATCCGCTGTAACACGTCGTAGCACCAGCAGTGTAGTTGTAGAGGATTGAATCCTGAGTTGTACTCATGAGCGATGGCTCTGAAGAACAAAAGGTAAATGAATGCTGCACGCCGGCTTCCTTTTATACCGGATATCCGGGGGCGGAGCCCGGCATGCAAATTTCATTCGCCAAATTTCATTGGCCTTTTCTATAGTAGTCAGAGTTGATTGGTTCTCAAGGGCGAACCCCATCTGTCGTTCTCGACACAACGTCGAGAGACCGACAGAAAGGGAACTGAGGTTGAGAAAGAATTCATTTATTTTAACTCTGGCGGCAAAACATACTGCAAAGCTGCTTTAATTGTTTACTGTCGAAATGGTTTGGATATGTGCAACGGAATTTGCATGACCTCCTGGGACATTAACAGGAAAGCGTTTAAATGGTGTTGAGACTTCAGGGAGCTGTCGGAAAACACAGGCAGGAGTTTGATCATTGCATTGTGTACAACGCCTAAAGGCATTTAAAGTCTAAAGGGAGGTCACACTTTGATAATTCAAAACTAAACCGTCACCGAGCATTCCCTCTCATCAGCTATGTGATAAAATCTGTTTGCCTGCTTCTATGTGAGTGTGCTTTCAAAAAGATGCTGTGAACCAGTTTCCTTGCCTTCTAAAGTATTACTTAATTAGTCTGAATGAATTGTAAAAACGTCCATGCATAGGCTTATTTTTGGCTTTGATGTATGAACCCTTTTCATATCTGAGGCAAATTCCATTGTTGGGTCTCCACTTTACGTGCACGAACCAGAGCCCCTTGATCTTTGTAAAGAAAATGTGTCAGTCGCATAGAACTCAAATAAATCATGCTTTGGATTCCTTTAAAAGATGAGTATCTTAAAATTCCTTATACATTCACTGAATCACAGTAAACAAAAGTTGAACAGTTACTTAACTGGACTTTCCTACATGTTGCCTCAAAAGCCCCTCAGTGTTTGCCTGAGACTCAGTCAAGATTAGTTTAACCAGCATCATGCCCATGAATGTCAGTTTTGGAGAGACTAGGTCAATAACCCCCATCACCCTCAGGGGTACTGGCCTGTCCAGCAGAGAGAAATTTGAGTTAGAGAGAGAAGCCAGTGAGACAAATGATGTTTGAAGATGCTTGAAATAGTTTTTAAACACAGGATTGATGCAGCCATTTAAAAAAAGCGCAGCTTTCTACTCGGCTGAGCATTGCATGTAATCACATTGTTCTGCTTAACAGGTAGGAAGTGCCTCTTTGCCCATTTTTTCCCAGTAATTACCCTATAATTCAGCATTAAATCAGTGCATTGTTTGTTTGGTTTTGCTTTTGTATGCAGAAAATCAGACACATCGAACTCATGCCATTATAAATCTTGTTATTGTCACTTCGATGTTTTGAACCAAAACGTTCTTTCAGGAGACCTGCTTCTGTAATTTGTAATTCACACACACCACCAGCAATTCCTGAGAGCCAGGATCAAGATCTCAGCCACCTGACCCCGTCCCCAACCAGATGGAGTTATTTGAAGCATGTCACATTTTTGAATATGTGTTGAAAAACATTGATTAACCTTTAACGCCCATGAAACCGAGTATTATTTTGCTGACAACCTGGCCTCAGGATTAAAGCTTTCGGTAGTTCCACAACACACTCTTTTAAAAATAAAGACATACTGTACCATTATACGATTAAAAGTACGATGTAGGCATTAAAACATACAAATAGGGACCATATTGACAGTCATAATGCGTATATGACTGACAATATGGTCCCTATTTGTATGGTTCTATGGTTTTCACCAATATAAGAAGCCCCACACTCACAAACACAAACTGACAGATAGGATGAGACACATGCAAACAATATGTATATACAGTAGAAAACACACATACACATACATATTGGGATCTACGCAGTGCTGGGTGTTACTAGTTCCAAAGTAATAAGTTACTGTAATTTAATGATTTTTCCCTTAAAAAAGTAATGTAAGGGATTTCTCTTATTTCTTCTTTAATTTAATTATAGTAATTTGGGATGTAATTTAACTGTTAGATGAAATATGTAAATAATAGGATTCCACGTCTGCATCTAGTTATATGGACTCAATGCAGCCGGAAAACAAGTTTACATCGCAAAAAACTAAAACGAAGTAAAATAACATATGCCATTGATTAATGTGACACACACAAACATAAATGAGCACAACATATATTTTGCACTGTACTTTATATGTAATAAGTAAAGAAAACTAAATTTGTAGGATTTTGTTTTTTAAAATGTAATAAATTAATATAAATATATTATAAGTACTTAGTAAAAATGAAGCATCGAATAGATACATTTAATATATTTAGATATAATATAAATATTAGTGGTGGGCCGTTAACGGCGTTAACGCGCTGCGTTAACGTGAGACTCTTATCGCGCGATGAAAAAAATGTCGCCGTTAATCTATTCTCAAAGTTGGGTTGGGAGCTGGGTCTGTAATTCCCCTTGTTGGATGATTCACTACTCTCATCATGTCCCCTAAATGACAGCTCCTGCCGGCCAAGCAAGGATGTCACATCAATGAGGCGGTTTAGGAAGGCCCTGTTTTGTTTAACAGTTTCATTATGTTTAGCCACTTGAATGCGAGCACCTTCATTGAGTGCATGCTCAACCCTGATCCTGCCCATGCAACTTAATCTTGCAAATGCACTCACATGTTCATTGCTATTTTCATGCCTTTTATATGCCCTGTCAAAGTTTGACAGATCTCCAAACCCCAATTTCGACCAAACAACACATCCATGAGATGGTTTCATCAAGAGACATGGCCAGCAGTACATTTTCTTTTTCACAGCACTTCCAGTCAGCCAGCTAACTTTGTCATACCAGGAGAGCTGAAAAGACCTGCTACTTTTCCCTATCTTTTGCACTAAATCAATCTTAGGTGTTGATCTTCCCTGCTGTTTAATTCTAAGTTTCTCCTCGTAAGGAAGACTTTCTAATGGCTTTGCCAAAATCAGGTCGACAAAATTAGCACTGTCTTACATCGTGTGCAGTTTGCTAGCTTGCTAGTTCAGACTATATGAATTAATGAACAAACGATCTAATATATATATATTTAACTCAACGGGAGGAAATGTGGGAATTATGTTAAACGTGTTGTGAAATTGTGTGAAATATACGATGAAGGTTGCAGCAGTTTGTCTTTCGACTACACATGCAAAATCAGCAATGGGGCTAAGATGGAAATGGAGACACAGAGTGATACGCGTCATAATCTGAAGACCACGCCCACGCCCACACCAACCGTCTCTTTGCATTGCGAGAAGCTGCCGCCTCCTTGTCATTTATGATTTTTAAGAAAAAAAAAAAACAATGTCTAAAAGCTGATATGTGACAATGTGTATAGCAAACAAGCTAAAAAAACCAAGAAATACGTTTTTATAAGCTTTCGACCCCAAAAAACGAGCGTTTTAGGACATAAAAGTGGATTAAAAAGAGATGACAGACCCTCCAATCATCACGCAGACGCTCGGAGTCCGGGCCAGCCCACTCCTCCATTCATCCCAGAGACGCTGAGCGTCCGTGGGCGGGACATGATCGCAGCATTATCCAATGACCGTCTTGTTTCTAAGCACTGAAAAAAACTGTTTAAAGCAGCCCCATTGAAGTCAATGGACGCTGGGCTTCAACAGAGTAATGCACTATACGCTACGGGAATGAATGAGAAGGAAATCGAGTCAGCCGACCTAAGTAGCTGATTCTGAACTAAATTGTTTTCGTTCGAGATGAACGTGTTTAACGCATTTTTAGTCAATAAAATGTTAACATAATAGTACATATATTTGACAATTCAGTTTTTGACAATTATAGGGGAAGCTGAGCTTCCCTTGCAGTCTTAAAGAAATCGCGTCTGCACCTAATGTATTATGGCTCCTGTATGACATATCGCTAGTTGCTCCCTAACTCTTTGTAAGTCGCTTTGGATAAAAGCGTCTGCTAAATGACTAAATGTAAATGTAAATGTACTGTAGGACCTCTTCCAGTCTCAAGTACCACCTAAACGCAAAGCATCCCTTAGCTAATGAGGAAGTAAACACAAGTACATCTTATTGAACATAATTTTATTTTCATCACCAATTATCATAGTAGAACAGCTTTCTCAAGCAGTTTGTGATGCATTTTGGAAACAGGAGATGATCCCCTGGTCTAATGCGCCACCTGGCTTGAGAAACCCGTTCTCAAAGACTTACTTTTGATCATTATTTGGGTAGCACACATATTCTGAATGCCTTCGGCAGAATTCAAATGAGCCACTTTAATCTAGATTATTTCCAAGATTAATCTAGATTAATCTAGATTCAAAAAATTAATCTATGCCCACCACTAATAAATATACAAATGCCTGCTTCCCCCGGTCGCCTCAGCCAGTTGGGGGATCGGTGCCTTGCTCAAGGGTCTCAGCCGTGGTATTGAAGGTGGAGGGGAGAGCTGATCATTCACTCCCACCAGCTACAATCCCGGCTGGTAATGAGGCTCAAACCGGCAACACTTGGGTTACAAGCCAGAGGCCACAACTGCCCCAGTTCCCTTTATCATGAACAATGATGGCTTGATTGTAAACAACTTAAAAAAAATTGCAATAAATAGTTTTAAAGAAAAATCTGCTTTATTTATTGAACCAGAGAGAAATGTTGAAAATAACCATGATGATGCAGTCTCCATGCTACAATAATGATAGTAGCAAGGCTTTCCTCTGTGTTCACATATCTAAGTACAATTTTGAATGTATTATTTGCGTCCCCTTGAAAAAAGGCTCTCGAGAATTTTTATATTTATTGTCCCCCCTACTGTAAAATGTAATGTACGCCCATGCCCCTCAAAAGGCCCGCTAGTTGAGAAACACAGCATTAATTCACATTCACATCGCACTGTATTTTATCAAGAGCAAGTCTTAATAAGTCTTTCATCTCCAACCTAAGTACTGCTTAATGTAGAGTGTAAAAACATAAAGGACCTTGTTTAAAATTCCAAAAGTAGTAATTGGCAATAAAAATTACAGCTAATACTGACCAAATCCTTAACATGTAAGAATTATACCCTGAAATAAAAGATGGATTTTGAAATGTAAAGGATGGTGTCAGTCCAAGGTGAAGTAACTCTGGCACTGATATATTCTTAACTTCCAGCTCTTGTCGTGTGACACGTAATGGGAGCAAAAAGCTTAGTTCCATCGCCATCGCGAGTGTTTATAGGCAAAGGATGGATGAATCTTAATACGCATCTCCTCGTAAAGTAAGTGATATCCATTATTTTCGTGCTCCGTCCCCGGATGTGATAGTGAGTGCAGCAGTCTCTTCGCTTCCATCAGATAAAGCGAGATAATTAGAAACTCAGCGGTGTGTTTAATCGGGCAAATAAAAAACGCCACCGCTTGCTGTGCGACTACTTTTCATCCACCCCGCACGCTCAAGCCCCGCGTCTTAACCCTCATCTTGTGCCTCCGCTTGCCGAGAGTCTCTGAGCGAGACGATGTCTAGAACTCTAGCACATACCCCGGTCCTAAAAAAAACTTGCATCTAATGAACCATGCTGATATAAAATGTCACCTCATCTCTATCAACAAACGGATTACTTTAATAAAGGCTCTTCATTCATTTGTTTCACACAGAATGCTGTTTAATTAGAAATGTGTAGATGTGCAAACACTGGTGACGTGTGTTGGGGGCTCCCAGTAAGTTATCAGAACGTTTTTTTTATAAAGACTTCATTCGGGCGACTTTCATAGCTGGTGAAGAATGCCCCTCTTGAAGAGGTGGTTGAATTCTGTTTATGAGCATCATAAAGTCCTCTTGGCACACGCTGCATGGTACACTCATTAAAGTGAAATGGCCCACTCTTAACATCACGTCACTGCAGCGGTCAGTTAGACAGAGATGTCTTCAGCTCCCTCACGCAATCTCAAATGATCGGATGAAACACATCTTTCCAAAAGATTTCTTAAATTATATATAGTAGCTTGAAAATAGTGAGATTATTACAACACATAATAACCAGAACCATGTCATACATTTGGTGAATTAAAGCACAAATCACATAAATATATTGGGTCATTAAAGTTCAAAATGTGATAAAAAATATAAAAAAAATCTCTAATTTATAGAGATATAAACTAAAATTTGATCGTTATCTATCCAAGCTGAATTTATGTTACTTTTCCAACCCTGTTACCATCGTTGTTTTTTATCCGTGTTTATTTTAATGGACATTTTTGTTTGTTGCATAAAGTTACAAGAATCACTCAAAGCAGATTTATTCACTGCAGTTAGACCTTTTGATAACAATGTTGCAATGTAAGCACAGTTTATATACCTTATAATGAATGGCAAATAACATCACTAACCCTTGAGGTTTACGATCAACATTTTCTGAAGGTTAAGCCCCTCCTGAAAAATCTTATGCTGGAATTTTCAGCAGGAGGCAAATTAGGTCTAATTTGTCTCTTTAGTTTGCTTGAAACATCATCCAAATGAAATCCCTTCGGATCAGTGTTACTACACACAACTAGAACACTCTATGATGACATCGTTGTCACCCCATTAGCATCTTAGTGAAAGCATTACCATGGTAATTTGGAGTCAATTTTTTTTGTCAGAGCATAGGAAAGTTTAACTTTCATTTCCGTGTCAAAAGACAGGCTAAACTTCAAAATCCCGCTATAAACTCTTAACAAACTGTATAAGCCCTATCAATTTCTAATGAATGTTACAAATGATTCATAAGAGTTTCCAATAATTTATGTCATGTGACACGTTGAGTAGTTTTCTGCTCTGGAGTTCCAGACAGATTACTGTACCGTACCTTCCCCTCCATATTTACATTTTTGACATTTTCATGGGTACTTTCAAGTGTGCAGAACTACAGCACAAGAGAAAACCTTCCCAATGAAAACCCTTGAAAAGTTACATTTCATAACTACTACTTTGATTTCTATTTCAATTGATAAGAGTGCTTGACTCTGTTCAGACAGTGCTAAGTGTTCTGATTGTATTCAAGAGGTTTAAGAGTTTAGATACTTGTGGCATAAGAACAAAAAGATGTCAGTAAATTCCCAGCTATACATGCACAAATCTTCTAAATAGAAAGTATGTGTATTATTTGATAAATAAAACATTAATATGCGCAGTAGACAGAAATATATTAGGTAAACACAAACTTTTATTCTGAATGCAATAATGGGTCGAACATTCTATTTCAATTGAGCATTTTTATGGATTTGTTTTGGTTTTGCTTTATAGTTTGGCTGGCAGACGAATTCTTAACTTAGCAACACGCTACAGCCAAACTTTTCTGAAACTTCACTTTCTACCCATGTGGATCTCTCCAAATCTGTAACTTGGGCCAAAAAGGCAAAAGCTTGTGTAGTTAGGAGGCAGCTCAGTAAGTTTTGGAACGGAGCTTTACTGTAGAATTTGGGAGTTTTAGTTTGCTCCTAAAACTTTGTGCTCTATAAACAGGCTGGAGAGAACAGTAATAACTCGAGGGATTTGTGACAAGCCATTTTCTAGAGGCACCCCACAGGGCCCCAATTCAAAGTGCAGTCAGAGGGAGTGGGTACTGATGGAAGATGAACAGGGTCTTATTACGTTTCTGGCAAAGAGAAAGTGAAGAAGAAGAATAGTTATATCAGGTAGATACAGCCAGGTCTCTGAATGAAACGGGCCCCTTTGTGCAGGCATGCATCTGTGTAAGTGTGTAAATGTGAAAGGATATGTGAGAACTGTTCTATCCTCTGGTAATATTCAGGTTGGTCTCATTATGAAGGTAATTCCTTTGGCACATCTCTGGCATAATAGGAGATGATAGTAATGATGTTTTAATGGCCTGCTCCGTACCCAGCGGCAATATTCTAATACATGGTTTGCTTCTGCCACTCACCAAGAATCAAGATTAATAGAAACAAACAGCCTTTATATTTACACAAGAAATCAAATTTGAGCACAACAAATGGGCCTCTGTCACTTCCTCTCCTTCTGTAGTTCTCCTCTTCTTGTCATCTTTTCCCCTCTTTATTCTGATCCGGCCCGGGAACTGGACTTCATTTGTATTTGGTTTCAGAGGCTGAGAGGAAAAATACTAGATCAAGTCCAGTTTGAGTGGCTAAACAGGCATTAAGAGATTCACCACTTTGGGTGGAGCAGGAACACAAGTTCTAAACATAATGAGGTCATTCTAGAGGCTTGTGTTTGTTTTAGGCTATTCGTAATCCTGGGGATGATCCCAACAGCGTCAATGGCAGCAGCAGGACGGGTGCCACTGGGCTAAATGTTATAAATAGATGATTAAAACAGGCTGACAATGTAAAATTGCAAAAAACCCAGACAATGTTCTGTTTTTTGGTTAAGGAGATTAACAGGGATTATGTTGACATTAAAACATGAGCTGGAAAATAAGTGTTACAAGCCATTGGCAATGTCAATATAACCCAGGAGGCATGTTTGAGAGTTATGATGTCATGTTGTCTTGTTTTTTAATTGCACACTAAACTAAACCTTTTTTAATAATCATACTTTTTACTTCAGCCTACATTTCACAGTTTTTGAATGTCACTGTTATTGGCAGACACGAACAGACATGGCTCATAAAACACATGTCGAAATTTTGTTAAAATACATCCTAATAGTGAGTACAGGAAAATAATATTTGAAACAGCAAATATATGAAAGGAAATGTTGGAAAAATTAAAAAATATATATATAAACATTAACATATAAAAATATGTATATTTCGGTGTAAATTAATTATAATCTATACAATATATATATATTATAATATATATATGGTTTCATTGGATGCATGCGACTGGGCTGAAAGTAAATTCCAGTCTGTGTTTGGTTATAATACAATTTTCATTATATTTAATCTAGATTCATATTTATTTAGATTCATATTTTGTTGTATTTTAATTGTATTAAATTACATTAAAACTACTCAACAGTTATTCATTCTTTAAATATATATAATTTATATATAAATTACTCACATCTCTGAACTCAGTTTCATAGTAATCAGACAACACATTGTAACATCAACATCAAGTAGTGATCATGTGGAAAAAAAGAAGTCAAAAGTGTGAGGAACCTCAGGTGCTGCTTTATTATGTATACAGATAGCTAAGCTAAACCTATGTATACTGTAAATCTTTCTATGAATCAATTATAATATCACTAATGTGTTACCACACAGAAACATTTTAATTATCAAGAATAAAGAGTATCACCATCTTTTCTGGAAGAGCTATTATCCTGTTGCTATAGGATAACATCACTTACTGACTCTCAACCGTAAGGGGTGTGTCGATCCCAGCCGATGTTCTCCTACTGAATTATTCAGTCCATGTTATGTCCACTCATTAAAGATATGTCATTACCTCTTCTCTATGTTCAGGACAGCTATTTCATGATCATAATAATCAATTTCACTGACTTGAGAGCCGCAGCAAGAATGCATGAGTGAGTACAGGAGGCATTATTTTACTTTTTCATTAGGAATGTTTATCTTTCTAGTGTTGGAAAGTCTGACTGTGGCCTGTACATGCAGGCATGTGGTATATTTGTCGGGATGAGGGTCTTAGTTTTAAGCTTTGTTAAATTAGCAGTTTTCACAAAGTCAAGCTTTGGCAGCCTCTCGTTCCATTTAATTAGAGAGAAAGCATCTGCAAAGGGGTTCTGACCTCAGAGAGGGTGGCAGAGTGGGAGGCAGAGAAGGAGGAAATAATACAAAAAGACAACGAGAGAAAGACAGTAAAATAACAGACTATTTTAAACACAACTGTATCCGTAAAACTCGTCATTTCATGATAAACTATAATGGATTATTTATACCTCACTATATTAACTATGATGATAAAGACTTGCTTTGAGGTTAATTGTAATGTATTTTTATCATGACAGAAATATCCGCTACTGTATTTACTGTAACTAGGCCTACGCAGGCTTTAACATAAGTTTCAACAATACCGTGTCTCTGAACCTTTTTGGAATGGATTGAGCATAAATTATGAATTCATAAATTGTTCAGGTCAGGTCAGATTGTTCAGGTCAGGTCAGATTTTCTGGGTAATGTCATTGTGACATACTTTGACTTCAACCCACATAAAATAAGTAGACTAAATAAGATGCAATGTTATGTTTAAAACTGAAGGTGATATAGAGGCAAACGTTTCGAATTGACGCTTTAAAGGAATTGTTCACTCAAAAATTAAACTCAAATCAAGATATTTAATACATTTTCTCAAAAAGTGGTTATGTGCCCGTATAATGGAAACCAATGGGAGCCAAAGTTGTATGGCCGCCAACATTCTTCACAATATCTTTTTTTTTCTCTAGTAGAAGAAAGAAAGTTATGCAGGTTTTGCGTGCCACGATACATTCATTCATTTGGCAGGTGCTTTTATCCAAAGGGACTTTCAAATAGTAGAGCATATAAACATTTTGTCAACACGGTAAACAATACCGTTAATTTACAAGGCCATGCTACTAGGAGGATTAAAGCTGCAGTAAGCAAGTGAGAAAATGAACAACAAGTTTTTTTAATAGTGAGCAAATGAAATAATTTTCTTTTTTGGGTAAACGGTCTGACGTATTTGCTTCATTCTTCTACAAGTAAATGGGAGCAGACTGTGCATATTTTATACAGTCTATGATCACAGCCAGGCATTACCAAGCCCATTTCAGGGTGATCTGCACATCGGACGCGGTCAGAAGTCTGCAGCAATTTTCCGCATTCAAGCGGAGCCACCATCAGAGTCTAAAGCAATGGCAAAATCATCAGTCATGTGAATGATGTCGTGAACGCTCATCAGTAGTGGTCTTTTTGTTGTACTGATTTAGATGCAAAAGCCCAATGGAGTACCTTTGACTAAAAATAGTACATCTCATGATAGACCAAGACCACTACGCATCTGCACAAAAGGCTATTACAGTGAGTCTCTCAATCATCTGTGTTCAGTCAGATAAAAATGTTGCAAAAGATAACTTCAGGGGGATTAATATTGTAGTGGGAGGGCACAAGATCCTTCATAGAGGTGATGTTCGTGTGTAAACAAAACAACAAATCAATACTGAGACTGATATTCATGTAATCAAGTGAGGTTATTAATCCTGAACATAAATATGGCAGAATGCTCTTAAAAAACAATAGGTCACTTATAAATGTAATTATAATAATTGTAATTCACAGCAGGTGCATACACCCACAATTAACTTTATCTTCTTGTGTTAAAATGTTTCCATGCAATTTGGTCCGCATGGTTGGCGAATGAGTCGTTTATTTCAAGAGAGGCTATGTTGATTAAACACACAAAGCAGAACCAACACATTACAGCATACAAGTGAATAAAAGGTTGTCTTCAGCTCTTTAACTCGTCCTGCTCCCACCCTCCCTTCCGCTCAAGGCATTTTAACAGTAAATGGAGTTTGACTTTATTAGGCATCATAAAAGTGGCTTGATTCAATGGTTAAAAAGCCAAATCTCATTAAAGCCACATAACTGTGATGTGTGAGAGTGAATCACAGATCATGGAGTACCTTCGCTTTATTAAAGCGTACAATTCAACTCCATTTGCGCTCCACAAGCAACCCCCATTTCACTCGTGAGTAAAGCTCTGTGAAAAGAGATGCGGGAATAAACAGCAGGTCGAACAGTTCAAACAAGAAGAAAGCTGTAAATATAATGCAATGCATGGAAATGACAAAACGTAGAACGATCTGTTGAAAAGCATGTCAGCGTTAATTACAAAGGTTCAGACACACACTGGATTTATGTACAGGTAGTCAAGTAAACAATTTTTGGAATCTTTTTGCTCTGATGTGATGTGATTCAATCTTCGAGGCCACTAACAGTGACCGCGTGTACATTTACATATTTACATTTAGGCATTTGGCAGACGCTTTTATCCAAAGCAACTTACATTGCTTTATCCTATAGATTTTACATAGGTATTTGCGAGCCCCTGGGTTCGAACCCACAACCTTACGTTGTTGACGCAATACTCTTACCACTGAGCTACAGGAAAGCATTAAAGGGGTGGTGCTACTACATGGGCATCAGTATTGTTATTATTCGCCTCGTCTGAGTAAGCTTTACGATTAAGGTGTTTACAGGAGTTGCTTTAAGAATATACCTTTCATGTTCCCGTTTTAGATATTAAACTATATAGTTCGATTATTGGCACGTCATTACTTCTGTTAGTGACGCCGTTCGACGTTCCCTCCATAATTTCATAAATCAACAAACAGTTCGTCTTCGCCATGGTACCACATTAAATATTTGGTGACTCATTTATTTTCTAGAATTGTTGCCATCTTTCTTGTTTCCATTTCGAAACAAAAATGTAATTTTTTACTAGAAGCCATGTTGTTTGCCGTAAAACGAAACAGCTGTCCACTGCCGTGCGTTTATGCAACCTGTCGCAAAGTGTCTCGAAATTTGTATGCGGCATTAATAGTGCGATTAAGGTGTGTACATTTCTATACCACAACTTCGATAATGCGACTTAAATAGGAGTATTGCTCTCTTCTTAATTTGATTTGTGTTTACTACGATTATGAGGGTAGATGGATTAAGCAAATCGCAAAACTCTGTTTACATGGTCCTATTTTTAATAGGAGTATTGTCTTAATCGTGTTAATATCGGATTTTTGTTGTCCATGTGAACATGGTCAGTGTGTCTGTAGACGGTTAAATCAGTGTGAACCAGACCGACTTCAGTATTATGACGTATTTCCAAGTGAGATGGAATGGAAAATGTAAAAAAAAAGTATGGCTAGATTTTTTCTACTGCGAATTGACTGAATGTTGTTTCAGTTTTAAATGGGGACTTGTGACAGATAGACAGTTGAAGGGCATGTTACAGACTTTAAAGAAAAAACGAAAGATGTGTGGATTGACCGACAACGTGTTCACTAAACTGTAATGTGCCTTCGAGAAAAAGTGTCCTTTTTAAATATTGCAATGTTTTTATGACTTGTTTGTTCACATTTTTTTATTCATGTTCCCTTTTAATCCAATACGTTAACCTCCCCACCATGAAATGGCCAGTACTTATTACTTACTAGGCTACTTATCGGAGATTCATTCTGGGTGGGAAAAGATTGCATGGATTAGCAATTAGCAACTGCCAACGATCCAATCAGTCCTCTATGGACAAAAGCAAGTCCCGTCCTAATTTTTTGTCTCATTTCATAAGTCGTTTCACTTGGCTCTACGTCACCATACAGAAAAAGAAAATCGCTACTTCGATTTCATGCAGACCTTAGATCGTTTGTCAATCCTCGGGGAACCTTGCAATGTAATGTAATTGTATTAAAACCCCTGTCTGCAAGTTTTATGTACCCATGTGCCGTTTAATGACATAACATAAACTTACCAAACAGGGTTGCCTGATCAAAGCTAGACCAGGGACAATGGAACATGAAGGCATCTTATACACAGGCTGCATCCGAAATCGCCTACTTCCATACTAGGCAAAAATGAGCATGAGTCATGGATAGTATGTCCGAAACCTCAGTACTCAAAAACAGTATGGAAGAAATACCCGGATGGTCTACTACTTCCATTGAGATTCGTGATTGTGGTTCGGACTTATCTATCCCATGATGCCACGGGAGTTGAGCAACATGGGAACAAGTCACATTTCAAAAGTAAATCAAAAAAATATTGCGGAAAACTTCAAGGAGGACTTCCATTTTTAATGTAAGTGCCAATAAATCAACTAAAACTTATAAATAAAAGCATGTCAGACCCACAGATAACCAAAATTTACATATATTATATTGTCACTGTAAAAAAAAAATACTGTATTATCAAGAGACCATTTGTTGCTCCTCATGCAGATACCACACTTACATTAACCTTCAAAAAACCTCTAGACGCCTTTTAAAGAAGTCTCAGATATGCTTTTTATAGTAAAGCAGATATAATGTATTGACATCTCTTTCTTATAATCAGATTACTACAGGAACTATTACGTCTGGCAAGAAGTTCTCAGACATTTACTCTCCTTCAATTTTCTACTTCCATCAGTGTGGCATCTGAAGAAGCCCAAATGGTGCCTCGAGAATCTTTTCATTTGCACAGCGATAGGTCAAATAGACTATATTTTCACAACCAGGTCTCATGTCTCCTTCAGACCCTCCACCGTCAGATCAGATGGTCTGAAAAGCAATGATTGAGCTAGTGAGAACGGAGACCATAGTGCCCATCTTATTACCTATAATCTTTTTTTGTCATGGCTAAATGTGGCCATTGAGTACAGCAGTATCAATCAGGTAAAAGAAAATAATTTTATATCACTTGACGGTCTTCATCCCACACCTCACAAAACCTTTCATTATATCTGCCTTGTCCACGGCCCCGTCTTTTTATTATATTCGAGGACACGGTCCGGTTTCACCTTCTACTCCCCAGTGACGTGATGAACCTTTTCTGCCGCTGACATTGTTGATGTGTGGAATGCGGAAAGGACATGAACATCCCTCTTGTCAGGCCGTTTCATCACAAACTGCTTTCTGTTTACTTTCAATTCTGCTTGCCCTTCGGTAAATGCTGATGTACCCCTGCAGTTTGCCCGTAATGTCCCACATGTCCCTGTACCTACAAAGGAGAAGTATATTTGAACAGTATGGAGACTACTGTACGAAACATCCACTTTGTGGACACGGCCATTTTCCATATGCAGGCTCACTTCCTGCAGTCAGTGTGAAATCACAGCATCAAAGTGACATTTGGTGCAAGAATAATAGTACAATCAACATTTAAATTTTCATTACTATAATGCATTCTTATTATAATGTTGTCAGACATGAACTTTGCAAGTTTATGTAATACCGCAATACTGGCCTACTTCCAGACTCCGTAATAAGTGTTCACTTGTTTAAGTCCTTTGTTCGTTCAATTTCTCTGGGTCAAGGATCTATTATCTATACATGAAAGAAATGTACAGCACTTTGGCATGAGGCAGTTCATATAAGTTAGCAGTTTGGCCGATCAAACATTGGTAGTGATAGTGGATCACACCTTTCCCCATAGAAACCACTCAGTTAAAAAAGTGGTATATCTGGGAAACAGACAAAATCCCACTAAGACAAGTCACGCAACAGCCATCTTGCTAAAGCCCCCAGGCAGCTAATTTATATGTCAAAAACAGCATTTGCTCTGTTCTTGAATGGGGAAAGATTCTCCACAACTCTCAACAGTATATTTCAATAACATTGGCAATCTGACAACAACAACATCATAAATGTTGCTAATTAAAAATGTACATTACATTTATGCCTTTGACAGATGCTTTTATCCAAAGTGACCTTCAGTGTATTAAATCTTTACAATATTCTTTTCAGTAATGTATGTGGGGAACTTTATTTCCCTGGTAAGTAATTACTCCATGAATGAATCTGCATCTACGTTTTAAGAGATTTGCATTATTTGTGAGTGTTATTTGCACGACGACGTCTAACGTCCCCACCAAAGGAAGTGGTCAGCTTTGGCAACTTGTTAGCAACCGCCATTTTTATGATAAAATAAACCTTTAAAAAGACAAAAGTTGGTTATATTTGGTTTGTTTTATGTCATAGAAAAATATGTGAAGGTTTTGTTTACCACAGACCTTATTTCGGGCAATTTACCAAAAACTAATTAAAAAACCCAGAGACTTTGGAGCGATTGAACCGGAAGTCCTAAAATGCTAAATTGCTTCCAGGTTTTGCTTACAAAATACGTCATCTCTGAGACTCCCTGTAATGTCGCTGTATAAGCTTCCCCGTGGGCAGTGCAATACACGTGAATTTTCCTACTAAGCTGATGGAACAGGCAAATGCAAAAGTTGTTTGGAAACCATCTCACTCTCTTCAGCAGGCAGTGGATGGGCGGGGTTGAGTGTTCCGACCCGAACACAGAACTCACAGAGGCTGTCTCCGAAGATATTAAGGCGGTGCTTCAGACTTCAATCAAACTTTACCCATGTTTTACTCACCCTCAAGGCATCCTAAGTGAATGTGACTTTCTTCTCGAAGAATAATACAGTCGGAGTTTACAATATCACATATCCTTTTAATTCCAATTGGTACAATGGGAGTGAATGGGGAAAAAATATTTAAGCACCAAAAAGTGCATCCATCGATCAGAGAACGGCTCGCCACAGGTCTGTGGTCTTAACAAAGGTCTTCTGAAACAAATTGATGCATTTGTTTAAGTGAAATATCCATGTTGACAACACTATTAACGATAATGTCCAAGATACACTCCATGCGAACGAGACGTTTGTTTTTTCGGTAAATGATGGTGAAAAAAAAAAATGCATCCTTTGCCGGGAAAACAAGCCTCTTTCTCAGGCCCCTGTGTAATTGGATTCATTTTTACCAAAATTCTGCTTTATCATGTTATTTCTTCTGTGTTTTCAATTTTACAATAAATGAATATTTTTGCTGACATTAAAAATACTTCGCACAGGGAATTTTCCTGGTGGGCTAGGGCTTATAGTCATCTTGTGTAACGGAAATGCAAACGAACAGAGGGGGACGTCTGTTACGAAAACCCAAGCCCGATTGGCCCAGATTGCAATCGCGGAGTGATGGAACAGACGTAAAATGGCTCTTAGCCAAGAATACCAGGGCTGTTGTTTAGTCCCAGTCCAGCCCTGCCCTGGCTCGTCTATTGCGTGTTTTGTGGTTCGAATATTATTACACCCCTAGATCATATTGTATATAAATACTCCATTTGAGATATATATAAATGGGCTAGTTACACAAGATGACGCCAGTGAGCATGTCACGAAACTCAGGTGGAGACATGGCGTGGGAACCCAAATGCAGGCAGACACAGACGGTAGAGGTAACAATGATTTATTTTACAAAAAAACACTAAACAAAACAGGCAAAACAAAGACCCACGATGGGGTAAAACAGGACAAGATAACATTAACAATGAAGGGTACACAGGAACTATACTGACTACACTTAAACTGACAAAGACTTGAGACAAACACTAAACTGAACTAAACTAGACTTACTATGAAGAACAGGTACAGGTTCAACGACAGAGGACTTCAAACAACAGCGTGTACAGCTTACAGGAACATGAACAAGAACAACTTCATGGAACGAGTACAGATACAAGTACAATGCACGAGCACAGGACAAAGAAACACGAGGACTCCTTATAGGGAAGGTAATTAAAGAGGGAACAGGTGCAGGGGATTAAACACTCAGGGAAAGGTACTTAACACAAACTAGGAAACAGGAGGGTAGGAAACAATGACGAGACACGAGAAAGAATCATTCAATCTCACATAAAACCATAGGTTATGCCATGACTCCACTCAAATAACACGAATAAACATGACATGACAGTGGAATCATGACATAAGCCCCCCCCCCCAAATGAACACCTCCAGGTGTTCATCAAGGGGTAACTAACAAGACAAGACCGACTGGGAAACAGACAAAAACCAGACAGACAAGGTGAACATGACAAGAGGCATACAAGACGTAATCACAAATGGGTTGGGGTGAGATAATAAAAATAACAAACATGGGAGGGGGGGTGGGGGCAAACAAGGAAACATTGGGGGAAGTCCAGAAGGGGTAGGGCTGGGTGGGACGCCAGGGCGCGGAGCCCCAGGAGGCTTGAGAGGGGAAGTCCTGGGGGGAACTGTCCTAGTCCCCTGCAGGACTGCTGGCCTGGACACAGGCTGGAAGGCCGACTGGATCGTCGGCTGGACAGGGCTTGGTGCCAGTCGGAAGGCCGGCTGGACAGGGCTTGACACCGGCTGCTGGGCCAGGCTGAGTGCCGGCTGGAATGCCGGGCTGGGTGCCGGCTGGAATGCCAGGCTGGGTGCCGGCTGGAATGCCGGACTTGACAGTGGCTGGGCAGCGCTCTCTGGTGGCTGGGCAGCATTCTGTGCCGGTTGCTGGACCGGGCTTGATGCCGGCTGCTGAACCGGGCTTGGTTCCGGCTCCTGGACCGGGCTTGGTTCCGGCTCCTGGACCGGGCTTGGTTCCGGCTCCTGGAAGGAATCTGCGGCCGGGCTTGACGCTCGGACCATCACCTCCGCACAGCGCCCCCCCAAAAAATATATGGGGTTTGACACCACCGGACTCGGGACCACAGGACTCGGGAACTCCGGACTCGGGAACTCCGGACTCTGGGAACTCCGGACTCTGGGAACTCCGGACTCGGGAACTCCGGAACTGTTGCCGGTTGCTACACTGACCTGCAGGACAGCAGCTTCGGCCTGGAACGTCCTCCACGTGGCTTCTTCCTCCCCCTCAGGTCGGTCGAGCCCACGGCTGATTCAGCCAGGCCCGTGGGGGACCAAGGGAGTACAGGAAAGAAGGTTTCCAGCGACGTCGCCCCCGAGTCTCTAGCCACCCACTCATCTCGGACTCCACCAGAAGAGCCGGCGGCCATGGGCCTCGAGCCAGAGGGTACTGAGTCCGCCATGGCTGCGGCGGCCAGGACGAGACCCTCCGCAGCGCTCGACCGTGGGGTGAAAGTCCCATGTGGAACCTCACCCCCGGGATCGCTCCGGTTGGTCACGCACCTGACCATGTCCGCAAACCCTAAGGGAGCCAGCAGCCTCTTCTCCGATGGTGTGAGGCGCCGGGTGAGGCAGCAGTTGAAAATCGTTTTCAACTCCGCCTCACCAAACTCGGTCACCTCCGCCACCGCTGAGAATGCCCTGGCGAACTCCTGGTCGCCGTAATTCCCCTGGCGGAATCCAAGCAGCAAGCTGGCTTGGCGAGACCGCAAGGATGACGTCGTAACGTCCATGCTGCCCACTGGGTTCGGTTTAGGCTCGTGCATTCTGTCACGAAACTCAGGTGGAGACATGGCGTGGGAACCAAAATGCAGGCAGACACAGACCGGAGAGGTAACAATGATTTATTTTACAAAAAAACACTAAACAAAACAGGCAAAACAAAGACCCACGATGGGGTAAAACAGGACAAGATAACATTAACAATGAAGGGTACACAGGAACTATACCAACCACACTTAAACTTACAAAGACTTAAAACAAACACTTGAGACAAACACTAAACTGAACTAAACTAGACTTACTATGAAGAACAGGTACAGGTACAACGACAGAGGACTTCAAACAACAGCGTGTACAGCTTACAGGAACATGAACAAGAACAACTTCATGGAACGAGTACAGATTCAAGTACAATGCACGAGCACAGGACAAAGAAACATGAGGACTCCTTATAGGGAAGGTAATTAAAGAGGGAACAGGTGCAGGGGATTAAACACTCAGGGAAAGGTACTTAACACAAACTAGGAAACAGGAGGGTAGGAAACAATGACGAGACACGAGAAAGAATCATTCAATCTCACATAAAACCATAGGTTATGCCATGACTCCACTCAAGTAACACGAATAAACATGACATGACAGTGGAATCATGACAGAGCATTTGCGACGCCAGAGCCGGCAGACTTATTTCCGGTTTTATAACACTATACAGTTGTTTTGGCTTAAGGAAATTCTCAACAATATAAAGAGGATATTACTTTCTTCACTTTTATGTAAAAAATACACATACTTGCTTTAAAAATGTTTCCTTTTCCATACAATGTTATGAGACAGGAAAGTACTCTGCCGACTCTGGCGTCCCAAAACCTCACCAGCACCATTTTTGCCAGCTAGCGAGTTGTGTGAAACAACAGGCGAGAGAGAGTGTCAAATACCATGCAGCACTGTAGTCAGAGGTCAAGAAAGAGCACTTGTAATTAGCAATGAAAACTGGCTGCTAATCAAGCAACTAATATAATGCCTTCAAGGAAAATTAGTCACGGTGCATAACATGTCATAATGTGGCAGTCCACATCACTGTTATTAGCTGAGCCAAGGCTTTTATCCGAACGGGTTCCTTACCCCCAGCACCGTGCCCCCAAACACAGCGCTGTGGGACTTCAAGTAATGAAGGAAACCAGAGCACAAATAAGAGTGTAATCCCTCATTTCCTCTTTTTTATATAAAACTTTTCAAGCATTTCATTTTTTCTTACTCTCTGCCTCACCCCCTCCAGAGGAGAAGTGTCTTTCTAATGTTTCCCTAATAATTGCTTAATTAACGGGTAAGAAGCCCCCCTTTGGGCATGTCTACAGGACCCACCATGTGTTGGTCTTAAATATCTCCATTGTACTGATGGGCAATGGTGCGTTGAAATGAATCGACGTCATAGACGGATGACTAGAGTTAGAGACCGATGATTACAACACATTGACAGCACTATAAAAGAACATGCTGAGATCTGTGTGGTGAAAGCCACAGGGGAACGTTACTAATAGATTGCTCTTTTCTCCTCTAAATTAACGGTTTCAAAGACTAAATGCTTGTCATACCGCTATAGAGACCACCAATAACGTTTTCCTATATCTTGTGTGCACACTCAGAATGTTTTATGTCCAGGGTTATATAATGGTATTTAAATGAATTCTACATTATGTTTTCCATTCAACTGTAATCTCAATTCAATCTTATTATTTTACTTTCAACCAACCTACGATTGATGGTATTAAGATGTTATGTGCACAGAAAAAAATAAGTAGATGGAAAGGATTAATATTATCCCCAGGGAAAAGAAAAAAGTAAATGGTACAAAATCATTAAAGGCTTATATCATACCATTTTTATTATAACTTTTTTTCATCCCTGAGGTCTACTTATAATGCTACTGAAGTTTCTAGTGCCAAGACAGTTATAATTTAGTTTTATATGACAATTTTTCCACCTTCTCTCTGACCCACAGAACTAGATGGGCCATTTTTCTGCTGTGTATGTAAGACTGCCCTTTTTGTTTCTATTTGGAATTAGCAACATGTTGAGAGCCATGTGTTTGCATTTTAAAGGTACACTTCACCAAAAAGTGAAAATTCTGTCATCATTTTCTCACTCCAAACCTATATACAAATATTTGTTATTTGCGGAACACACAGGAAGACATTTGGAAGAATATCAGATCTCACCCACCTTTTGCTGCCATAGGGAAAATAAATACTATGGGAGACAATGGGGAGTGAGATTTGACAATCTTCTAAATATCTTCCTACGTGTTCAGCAAAACAAAGACATTTATACAGGTTCGGAACAATATGAGGGTGAGAAGATGATGACAGAATTTTCATTTTTGGGTAAAGTTTCCCTTTAAGTTGGTATCTCCCGTAAACAACTTATTAAGTGGACCAGGAATACTAATACATTTCTTAACTGCTTCATATAAGTATTATGCACCATCCTGGCTGTGGCGGGTTCACAAAACAATCTGTGCAAAGTCGAATATATTACTGAAAGTATTCCTGTAGCTCAAATGGTTCAGAATGACATCTGTAAGGTTCCCAGGGAATACTTGTACTGTAGAATACATAAAAGCAGTACATGTGCTGTAAACTTTAGCTACAGATGGTAATAAACACATCTTCTTGATCTCTGTCTATGTGCACATAATGTTTGGGTTTGCAGACAGAAGTTTTACCTTGAGAGCATACAAAGTGTAGTAAATAAGTATAAGAGTACCTGAACAGCTACAGTCTGATAGTTCAGAATACAGTCTATTACAAGAAACCTTAATCTGTGACACGGATGGAGATACATGTATGTGTGGTGCAGTGAAGGGAATACGATGATTGTGATAAAGCGAAGTCCATCAGTTAAAATGCAATTGAGAGGACATACTACATCTGATATCAAAGAAAACACATTTTTCTATTACAATATCATATATGCAGTCATATTCCATAGATATAAATGGCTATTACAGTTCATTCTTAACAGAGCGAGTAAAACATTCACACAAATGGTTTTAGCTCAAGCTAGCGTGGCCAGATATATATTTCAAAACATGAGTCATTCTGGTTTTAGCATAAAATTTAAGTAGCCACAGAAAGAAACCAATTATTCGAGATCCATTACTAGAGTATTTAGTGTCCAATGCATGTGGAACACTGGGAATGGATTTTTAAAGATTTTGTCAGATGTATTTTTTTACCGTTTTAACCATATTTCAAAGGGAAAGTTTGCACAACCTACATGAAAATTTGGACATTGTTTCCAGTGGCAAATTATTTCTTTAACGAAATATGGCAGGTTTCTCAGTAAACTTTATATCAGAATAATACAAAAAAATATAAACTGGCTTACTAAAGAAAAAATTCCTGTCATCCTGTCTTATACCTATTTGTATTATAGGTGTTATATACAAACAATCTTTGACTAAGATTGAACAGGTATACTATCCGTCACCGTTAACACGGTTTAAACTGGCGACTCACTAAAATAATAATTTCAGGTTTATGCTGCATTAAGCTCCACCTCCTATCAAACACACATGCATGAAGACCTCGATTAGGTGGTCTGGCAGGACAGCGGCCCTCCAGGACAGGAGTCGAATAGCCCTGAAATATGTAAATCCAGAATCGCATCAGCTCTTTAAAATACAGAAAGTGCGCTTGTCTACACCGCATATCTGATGCATGCCTGCTTACAATGCTCTTAGCCATCATTAGATGAATTACTGCTGCTTTGTTCGATTGAAAAGTTTCAAACATCAACTTTGAATGAAAATGTAATTACTGTTGACTTTTGAGATGCATGCACTAATAATGGGATGTTAATTTTGGCAGGCAATGAACTTTAATAATAAGCCGCAATCTATAATGCACATAACTTATAGATAGAATCTGTGATTTGGCTATAAAGAAGGAAAATGTTTACCTGATTCATGAATTAGATCCTCATTGTATTATAACACTGTTCCTCCTCTGATTTCATTCTACTGTGGTGTACACAAGAATGATACAAGTGTTTGCAACTCACACCATGCTTATGAGCGATTATGTCAGAAGAGGGCCGGGGAATAGTCCAGACTGCACTAGAGTGAGGTGCCGGGTCAATTCCACATGAACACCCACCGTTAAATAATGCCTTTCATCCTCTCTCCATCAAACGCAGCCTTTATCCAAACAGCTAGTGTAATCAAAGCACTAGGGCGCTGCTTCCCCCTGTGGCTATTCAGTGGGCATTGTGCCCGTCTAATTAAGGCTTTAATGGAGTGGGCAGCATGCCCGCTGTTAACTATAGACCTATGGGGCCTCTTGAGACCAGCTTAGCCCTGTCCTTTAGAGGGTAGAGGACGGTCCCGTGACCTCACCCTGAACATGAGCCTCTGCGCTTAGGCACACTGAGCAGCCTACTAACAAGTCTGGTGATTTTAAGGGAACCATGACACAATGCGAAACATTGGTGAGTGCAATCCCTCAATGGCTTTTTGTCAAAAATATTTATTAATGAGGTTAATAATTTCAGCTAGACTGAGCATTTTTTATTTCATGACCCGTAGGTAGTCACATAAACGACTTCTTTAGAGAAGTGCCATCAAAGTACAGACATTTGAATATGAATACTATGTCTTTACAAGGCAGGATTCATCACAATGCATGATACTAAGATCATGATACATGGAAAAAATGTACATTTTAAACAAGAAATTCACATAATAGACTTTCCTAAATGTTAACAAATTTTAGTAAAAAATGTTGTGCATTGTTATATACATAAACTTAACAACCTTCCAAATGTATAATATTACAAATTAATTTGGCCTGTCACTGTAAAATAAAAGCCAAGGTTTTACATTTATAGGAGTCATTCACTTTACACTAAGCCCCCATTGACTTTCCAAACTAATTTTTATTCCTACTATGGAAAGTCAATAGGGGCTTATTTTAAAGTGAACTACTAATTTAATAGGGCTCTGCAATTAGTTGTCATCGATTTCTCATTTATTTGTATTATTTCATATTATTTATTTGAATGTACAGTATGCAGTTATACTTTATTTTACCTATTGTTTAAATTTATTTTTATTTGTTATTAAGTTGAATACAATGTATAAATTTACAAAATTGTAGTTTTGCTCTCCATTGGGACACAATAGGTAGCCAAACGTATAGCATTTGGGTTTGCAATAACATTGACTGAGTAAAAAGTTAAAAGATAAGTAAAAATACTTGGTGATTTTCTTTCTTGTGAAAGTATTTATTTACCTTCACCAAGATACTGATGACATGTTAAAAGGTAAAAATGACTAATATCAGGAAAAATCACAGTACCAAAAAAATGCAATATTTTTAAGCATAACTGATCTTTCTTTGTGACGAATGTTTGTTTATTGGTTAAGCTGCCAATATTTTACTTGTGTCAGCATGTTTTAATGTGTTTTAAATTTGTGCTTTTACTACAGCATTTTTTACGACATTTAGAACTTTTTTTTCTCATGCTAACATCCTATGCCATGTTTTGGGATAGGTCAAGCGTAGTTAGAATTAGAAATTGTAATTGACTCATAGTATTGAAATCTTAACAACCTTTATATCCTAGACAAAACCTAAAATCATCTTGACAGAATATCAATGGAAAGCTCTATGTCTAGTTTTCAAATGTATTTTCCCCTTTTGCAATAGGACAAATTGGTGAGAGTGACTTTGTTTCGTTTGTAAGGTTGACATTGACCTGCAGGTGTCAAGTAGGCCCATTGGATATGAATTTGAGTATAACAGTATTAACCTATACTAAACCTATATATAATTGAAACCTCTAAGAATGTAGTTTTATAGTTCACAAATATTTTGCCAAAGGAATGATGCAGTGACAGTCATAATAATAAATGTCAATGTCTGCCATTTGTTATTATTTAATAGCAAATTATTAAACTAATAACATATAAACCCAATAACCTATTTTAAACCCACAGATAAGGACAACCTATATATCATTGGGAAGCCTTTAGAATGTGTTTTTTATTATAAATCAATAGAAATCACCTAGAAAAAAATCTCAAATGTCACTGACCTAAAGGTGCCCCCATTTGGTACCATTATAAATATTACATAAACATATTTTTTTCTTTATCTAAAAATAAGCATTAGCAAGCTATATATCATTCGAAAGCTCTGAGAATTTCCTTCTTATTTATGATATGGATTATTTATTTGTAATTCGTTGGCAGTAAACCATTTTAGCCTATGTGACACGTTGTGACCATTGTTGGTATAACGGATAAAAGTTTTACAGAATCCACATTTTTGTTATTTCAGCTTGAAAATTGAAACACTGTTTAAAAGTATGGATTTTATTATCATTTTCAGTTCTGAGAGTTGTAATGAAAAAAAGTTAAACAATGTTAATTGATTTTTAAATGTATGTTAATAACCTGCTATAACTTTTTTCAACTATTTAACTCCAGACACTCGTACAATAAAGTATGGAATTTCGTCATTAAAACAAGAACTAGATTAGGCGTCTAGACCAAAGCGTTCCGGAGTAACAATAATTTAAATCACCTCCAAGGACCACCCTCAAAAAAGAGGACCGGCAGCTAAGGGGATTGTAGCTCTTTTAATACATAAACAGTTCACAGTGACCAGACGCTGTCAAACTCCAAACAGGAACATGCCCATATAGCATGTGCAGTATATTCCAAATGTTCATAGCAACGACATAACGTCATTATTCAATTATAATTATTTACTCAATTAAGTTTGCATACTATCCCAAGTCGGCATCTGACATCACTGACACCAAAACTGCACTGGTTCTCCCATATTACTTTTTTGTGGTGAGCTATTACCTTAACACAAAATTAGATGCAACACTTCAGTCTGTCAATAATGTTGAAGCCATTACCTCAGTTCAACTCTTATGTGACTGCTGATGTTAAATGATTAATGTGTCCCGTATTCCTGTCTGAGACTGAGTGTGACATGGGGAGATGCATCCTTAAAAATCAATGTTTTTCTGTTGACTGCGCAAAGTTGACTGAAGCCTCGTGGATTACTTTACCATTGAATCAATTTGTTGGCCTATCCCAGGTCTGAAGTGTCAATACATTTCCCACTGTTAAGATTGGAGGTCAGAAGGAATGGAAAAACTTTAAAGGTTTACAAGGGCAGCAAGTTATTCAATATGATCCACAGTGTATAATATTGTGATATCGCCAGCTTCTATGGTCTCCTAAGAAAAAGGCTTCTTAGTTCTACTTTTGTGTTGCATTGGGTGTGAGGGTTTCGCTTCAAACGTTATGACCCAAGACTTTGAATTTAGGAGATCAGAACATCTCAAACTTTAGTTTCACTAAGAAGACCGAGACTTAGAATTCCCTTTGATAAACATACATCTTTAGGCAAGATTAAACCAGAATTCAGGATCCCCGGCATGCCCCTCTCCTCACTCAGGCTTTTTGAACACCCTCGCCAGGCCGAAAAAAATGGCCTCCTGCTGCAAATCTTATTTAATCTTTTGAATCATTTTTAAAAACATTGACACAGGATGATGATGGAGAAAGACTGAGCATCCAAAGATATTTCCAGTCCATCAATAAAAGTCAAAATAATACAGACTGTTAGAGACAGAAGGTTTGGTTTTCAAAAAATATATATAAATATTTAAACACTCATCAGAATGAATAGTTACAACATCACATCTCTGAAAACTTCACAGGGCTTTCAATTCAATTCTTTTCTGAAGATGAGGATTCTGCTTTACATTTATTATATGGGGAGATTTATTCATTTTGAGAGATGATGTCACATTCAAACATATTATGGCAGTTTTTCTGAACTAGGACGCAGGACCCAAATTCCAAGGTGGCCTCGAGATGGCTTAAAAAAATCAATAAAATAAGACAAAAGAACTTATAAATATGCATCTCAGTCACTTGTAACATTTACATAGATGCATTTGGCAGAACCTTCAATCCAAAAGGACTTTCATTGTATTATACTTTACATTTGAGCATGTGCAATCCCTGGGATCGAACCCATGACCTTGGCGTAGCGCCATGCTCGAATCACTGTGTCGTCATCCCGTTCACTTCCGCATTTCGCCTGGCATGTGTGTGTGTGAGTTGTTATGTCGTGCACGTAGATCGCTGTTTTGAGAGATCGCCACGTGTTCGGTGTCCGCATCATTTGCCACGCCCTCGTGTCTCCCTCTCAGGCTTTCTCCCCCGCACCTGTTTCTCATCACTCTTTCACCTGTAGATTATTTCCCCGTTCATTGGCAGCCCTTGTTTTCCATTACCTCCCCACCTGCATACCTTTCCCGTTAGAAGAGTTTTCCTATTTAGTCCTGCTTGATTTCTTGACTTGGTTCATTCCCTTGTAGTCTGCAGCCCTGACTGCTTTCGTGTTCTCTTGGAACTGCCTTAGCCTTTCTTTTGTTCTCTCTAGTCCCAGCCTCAATTTCCCGTTTGGTTTATAGTGTCATTTTGTACTCCAGTCTTTCTATACTCCCTTGCCTTCTCACAGTCACCGTTGGTGTACCGGACCTCCTTTCCTCAAGTTTCAAGCACCACCTCCCCAGCGGAGGACTTTTCCCCTATGGGTTACAGCTTCTCTCTCTCAGTGAGTGTGTTGGGTCGAGTGGTCTCCCCACTTCCTGTTCTTCCTCTCTCCAGCGGGTTGAGGTTTCCCCGTCAATGACACTAGAACTAGTGCCTGGCTATCCGTCTTGTTGACTGTCTTACATATCTCAATAAATATTGTGATTACCCGCAATTGAGCCTTTTCTGCCTAGATATCATTACACAACGAGCTACAGGAAAGATAGTCACACGCAAAGCTCTAGAAAATTTTATTTAATATTAAAATAATATTTGTTAATCATTAAAAACTGCATAATTAGATGCATTGCTACATACAGTACCTTACAAATATATATTTCAATCTGTACTCCCACAAATTCACCTAATTACCTTATGTGCTTGTCTGCTTGGTTGAAACGACATAGCTGCACAACATAGCTAATGAACAATCATTGTTGATGTGTAAACATAAAGCTTTTACTTAAAATATGTTGCTTGGTTTTATGTTTGTCTGACAAATATAGCAAAACAATAATTATCGTCTACTAACTTAGAATTATGGATAGTGAGACACCAGATGGTTTTAGGGCTTCTTGGACTGTGTCCAGGGGCAAGAATCACAATTAAAATACTTTATGCTTTGACTAAAACAACTCATGTTCTCTTTCCTTTTTCAACTCTGATGTGTTGCTTGCTTATCAAGACACGGTTCAAGTAATTTTGCTAAAAATCATGACTGTCACATTGTTCCACAGATGATTCATTCTGCCCCAAAAATGCCTTATTTTAGACGCAGGAGGAAAATATATAACGTTATGCACCAAACTTTCTGCTCAAATCCCCACTGTGTGCATACTTTAGTTAAATGATGCTCACATCATTAAGTATATCCACATATGGTTTACACAAACACTATATAATACAATGGGAAAATTGTTTAAAGAAGGTAGAAAAACAACACTAGGACTAGCCCACTAAGCCTCAACAGTTTATAAACAGAAAAGGAGGCAAATACATTGTTGTAACTTCAAATATTTCACCTTGGGCAACAAACTGTTTGCATTAAAACAGCCAAACAGTAACACATACACATTTACTAAGAATGATGTTAACAGTATTGTTTATTTTATAGAAAGTGAACCTCTAATTTATAAAATGCATACATTACATTACATGTAGCTACATGAGGCGCTGTGCAAACCAATCATTATATGACATCGAAGGTTCACTCTCATGTTTTCAATCCAGTTTTGCGGGGCATTGATTCCTGGTCTGTGCGGCGCAAAATGTTGATAATAATAGTTATACAAAGAAGGTCTAATAAACGGCGGCAAATCATATAAATTGGATATAAAATGGATAAATGAGGTCTCAGCAACCCTGAGCAAAAATTACGTTTTCCTCGATCACTCACGAATGTTTACGTACTCCGGACTAGAAATACGGAAACTACAAACCAAACTCATGCTAGGTGAGTCATTTTTGTCATATTTAGACCCAGACAGAATCTCAGAAGTCTGCTGCCATATTTCTGAAGCTGAATATTAATATACCCCTGTTATTAAACACTAAACAGGGGATTCCTGTTTCTCATATATGTTTTAATATTACTAAATACTTTTAATGTTACTCATTCCAGACATGCCGAGAGCACGTGAAGTCAGCAGACACCTTGGATTTAGGATATTTCCACCTCAATCCAGAAATCATTTCTGGAACGAAATGGTGATAAATACTTTTAATGATTGAATGTTTCTAAATGGTAATTAACATGAATGTTATAATTTAACTAAATCTTATATATTACTAAACAGATGTTAATTCCGAATTAGTAACTGTGCTTATTTAAATGATAATTAATGGATTATTATATATGATCCAGTACCTTGTGAGATCTTCTCTCTGCAGCTGGAAGAGCATTCTATTTTACTGTATTTTAGGATTTAAATTTGTATCTATGAGAGTCACAATTATGTTATTCATTTTTGGTGGCTAGAATATTCTTATAATATAATCATGATAATTACAACAATATTTGGCTAACTATATTCTGTAAAGTCATTTCAGTAGAGTACCATAGTTAAGTATTTTCACTGCAAAAAGTTTATTCTTCAAATCAAAATTCTTTATGGCGGTTAATAGAGTGTAAAATTATCTATGCACTTTTTTGAACCATTTTATTGTGTCTCCTTTGAATAAAATCTACTCTCGTTTTTAACAACTGTCTTTATAGACAAGTCTGCATTTTTAGAGCTGCTCAAAACTGAACCAGAGGGGAATTAAAGCAGATAGACAGAACTTAGAGAAGAACTCAGACACAGTTAAAGAAGAAACACGCCTCAACTAATCCTACACATGTGTGTCAGAAAATGATGAATCTTTGTAATAATATTCTTTTCTTTCATGTTTTTTTTTTCTTTTCATTTAATTTTTAGGCAGAAAAAGAAGACTTGTCAAAGTAGCAGTGAAAAGGAAAGCAACAGCCCAAATACCCAAGTAAAACGTGAAAGAGTTATGTGGTTATGTCTATGCTCTAAACAATATTTGACAATTATTTAATATTTTTAATACTTGTAACTAGCAATTGTATTGCTTTAAAAATGCTAACCATATGCAATATGCTTAAATTTTTAAAGTGCCCAATCAACATTCTAACTAAATTATGCGACATAATCTCAAAGAAGAGCATTCGTGTTTTATGCCCTAATAAATAAATAAAAACTGGATATCCATATCATCTAGCTGTCCTCAATATATCAGAATCTGAAGTGTACTTAACCCGTCTGATCCACTCGCAGGTTGTTTTCACTTCCATTTCAGCATAACAATATGGATGAGTGTCTCCTGGGACTCAGAACCTTGACAACTGCCAAGACATCACCTCTCCTTTGCTCTCTCTTTCTTTCTGTCACATTTCTCTCCGTTCTCCTCACTGCATGGGCTGAGACTTGTATAAATAGCAGAGAAGATGGCTTAAAAGCTTGATGGTCCTTGAATAAATTTACACACTCTTTTGCATATCCTATTGTCTAGAACTGCTATCCCCCATGGTACTGTTATCCCCCAAATCACAGGTTGATGTTACAGGACAACATAATCATGTAATTGTTAAACATCTGAATCAGAGACCCTATGTGACGCAAGATTTCTAAGAAGTAGCATTGGCTCGGTACTCTGTGTGTATGTTTGTTGGTGCATACATGCAATTGAAGAGTAATCTAAGCCCTGGCCAACAAAAATTTGATCTGCCTGTCAATGTCATATTTAGAGTTTCAGAAAAGCATTCCGCCAGTGTCAGATCTAATACAAGATGTTGTTGGGGCAAAGATGCATAAAGAATAATTTTTCATATTCTGAAGAAAAAGTTGTGCTATTTAACTGCGTAAAACTCCCTATTGTGATGCTGTGGGTGGTTGCCATGGTGTTGCTATGCAGTTTGCCTGTTATTCTGGCTGCATGACTGTTCTGGTTGATTGCTAGAGTAATTTGGATGGCTGTTACGTGGTAGATATTGCTTGGTTCTGATTAAGTAAGCATACAGGAGTTCTCTTTATTTATCATCTGCAATATCATAAGTCAAGATTCGTTGCTGTAGCTAACCAAGGCCTGCTAAGATCTTCTAGATCAAAGACTCTGGTCGGAATGTTTGAAGAACAACTCTCACATCAAAGTGCACAAAAAGTACAGCTAATAGAAAGCGAGTAAGAAAATAAGAGATTAGGACCAATTGCTGTCACAGTGGATGAGGAGGTAAATGCAGTGTGGCACTGCTTCCCTGCCGTGTTTCTAATACACTAAGAGAAAGGCTAATGTGCTCTAAAAGTGATGCTTCTGTCTTGATCTGAGGGTTCAGGTGCTGGGGACTGTTCTGAATACGGGAGAAGAATGAGGGAGCGGGAGAAGAAAGAAGCAGGAAGGGTGAAATTCAGAAAATGAAAGAGCTTAATCAGAGAAGTGGAGGGTAGCCATTAATTATCTCTGTTGTCCTTATTTTCCTTGCAATGTATGTGTGAAGGTTATCACCCCTCAGGCGAACGTTCCACTTCTGTATTGAATATTATTGTAATATGTTATATCACCTTTTGATTTATTTTTAACTTGCTTTTTTTTAGAAATTATATATTTTTTATTTGATAAAACAGGTAATCCATCTGACTGCTGGAGGGGTTACAAGATTACACTGTAACGAATTGCTGTAAAAACTACAGCGTTATTTTACAGAAGCTGACTGTTTTTTAAATAATACGGAATATTGCTGTAAAGTGCAATGCATTCTGGGGTCACGTGACGGATTAACTCAATGTACAGAATGTTGCTGTAAATTTCAAATCTACAATGGCGGGATGATCTTCAACAGTCGAGATTGGGGTAGTGCGCAAAATGAGTGATTCACACCTGTGGTAAGTGACTTAAAACGTTTTTTTTTCACATTTGGTAACTATCATACTGGTAACTTTATATAGAGGTATCTACATTCGCGTTTCATATTGGTATACCCGGATTCAACCTCCATCCGCGGGGGCCGAATAAGTCTTGCGCGGGGTTTCAGCAGTGCCGTCGCGGTAAGATTTCAAACATTCTCCGTCGCTATAGCACCTGAGGACAGAAGTTGTTCATATTATTTAGAGTTTGTGTACACACCAGGAGCGAAGGCGGTATGTGACGAGCTACAGTTCATTGTATTAATAAGTTGACGGTTGTTTTTTTAATGTTGAACATCGCGCCCGCCGTAGACACGGTAAAAGTTACATGCTTCGACTGTTGGGATTCACGGGAATTTAGTGTTGAATACCACACTCGGTCGTGATTATTTGTGTGGTGTAATTCAAATTTGCATATGCAGTTATCCGTTAAATCGAGCGCCCAAATTAAAACGAGTCACCAAAGCTTACGGTAAGTCGATGTTGACGGAGGATAGCCCGGTAAAGTGATTATTGTACGTAACCAGCTAGATATACAGAATATATAACGGAGGCCAGCTGAGAGCTTGAGCAAAAGACGTTAGCGACACCCTCATCGTTAGAGCAGGCCTGTCTCCCAAATACGACCGTTGGAGGGTGGGAGTGAGACGGCCCGTTACAAATACCAGTGTGGCAATTTCTTGACCGTGACATCCCTTACGTTAATGGCTTACATTTCTGTTTAAGTACGGTTTTAAGTGTAAGTTACTCTGTGTAATTTGCTTAGAGTTTGTTTGTAGAGTCACTTATACTTATATGTAAAAAGCTTAAAGATAAAATTCTATTGTATCTATTAACTGTTGTTACATGTGGTATTGTTTGTTTTAGGACACACTTTGCCATGAGGGCCACTGGATGCTGACTACTGAAGTTTATGTTGTGTGTGACGGTGCTCAGCACAGCTTCATGTCTGGCCTTGCCACTCTGTTCATAGCATGTTACATATTCAATCTTCAGTACCAGGATGGGGCAGCGTGTATCTTGGAGTCCACTGAAAGGTATTAGTTGAACCACTTCCTTACCTGCATTTTGTAGATATGTTAATGTTATATACCTGTTAAGACCTTTAAAACAATATTTCTCAACGAGAGATGGATTTTTTTAGTGCAAATTATTTAGAAGTCTCCCCTATTTAACACTAGCAAGCTAATCATTTAATTCATGTGTTTTAATATAAAATATTTTGTATATTTAATATATAACATTTTGTTTTTCCTGACTCTTTGTAGACATTAATCCATAGAGTGGAACAAGAAGAAGCGTCATCTAAAATGCCAGGATACAGAAGAAACAGGTTGCAGTGAACTCACATGTTGCCGCTCTTCTAAACTCAATGATGAATTTTCAGTGAAATCGATGAAAAGTAAGAAGCACGCACGCACGCACGCACGCACGCACACACAGATCTCATCATTGAATTACATCATTGTATTATTCTCTGTCTCTGACTGTATATGTTGTCCTCTGTTTTTCCTCTTGACTATAAATATCTAAAATTATTCTCTTTTTTCTTTTCCATAGTTCTAGCTACTTGTTGTGCTCTGATGGATCAAGATGTGGACCATTTTACAGACTCACTTGGGCTTTGTTATGCGATGTTGTTACATGAGGGTTATGTTGGTTAACGTATGTTTAAAGAGCCATGTTGGCTACTATGAAGTTGTAACTGAATAAAAATATTTAATGTACAACAAGGTACAAAATTTGTCTGTAATTTATTTTTGTATCAATTAAAACATAAATAAACAGTGTATATCAAGTATGCAAAACATACTGGATACACACTGATTATGTATTTCTTCTAAATACAGTATATTAAAATCAAGCAATTGGCTGTAAAAAATACAGCATTATACTGTTGCTATTCAAAATTACAGTTTTTTTCCTGTATTATGCAATTACAGAAAATGGCTGTAAATTAAATTACAGAACTGTGGCTGTAAAATTTACAGTATCTGGCTGGCAACCCTGCTGCCAGTAATTTACTGTAAATTTTACAGGATTTTTTTTACAGTGTAGAGTGATAACAATCTAGTGAAATAAAATTTCTGTCATTATTTACTCACCCTCTTGTCATTCCAAAACCTGTATGACTCTCTTTCTTCCACAGAGCACAAAAGACGATATTCTGAAGAGTGTTGGTAACCGAACAGTGACGGCACTGTTTGGTTACCAACATTCTTTTGGAATGACATGAGGTTGAGTAATTCATGACAGAATGTGCATTTTTGTGTGAACTATCCCTTGAATATTTCACCTACTTACAGGTGTTTTTTGTTAAATGCTCTATTCCCTAAACAGCCAGATCACAGCTTCTCCAACTTTTTGTGTTGTTGTGACGAATGTCCTCAATTTTGATAGGTTTGATCTGATTATCTATGTATCTAAACCATTTCACTTTTTCACACTGATCAGAATGTTTCAGTATTTTCACGATGGCATTGACATTCAAACGGTTAGTGGAAGCCCACTGAAGCATTGTGTGAACCGATATGTGTGAACAAATAGCTTATTGACCGATTTTAAAAAGCGCTTGGTTAAGTATTAAGGAAGCATCTGATTCTGTTTGAGTACTCTTTACTCTGGTTCTACTTGTGTGGAACTGGAGCAAAATCTCTCTTTGCTCCAGAGTGATTGTGTCTTTCTAATAAGCACATAACAACTAGATGATTGACTGTAGGAAAGCAGCAGAGGGACTGAGGGACTTTATCAAGGTGGTATAGTCGGTTTACAGCACCTCTGGTCCCACAATGACATTTTAGAGTGATGCAGCAGTAATACTTTGTTCCACCTGAGAGCACGTTTTATTGATCGTGTTGACTAACCCGTCCCTCGAACTGTAAAAATACACACATGAACGCTCGCACAGTAATATGTTGAGCTGTAGGCTTATGTCATGTAGTTATGATGTCAGATAGACTCAAACCACAGTTGTGTTGCACAAAATGTATATTTTTATTCTATCTTTTAATGTGTGTTTTGATTATTTGGTTTTCTTGTCTTGTTTTTTGTAAATGTATCTAAACATCCTTAAAACAAGATACATTTACTTATGTGTTTTGTTTTTTTGTTTAAAGCATAAATCTAAATACATAGTTTTGAAGAGATGGTATCCTCAAAAACGAAGATGTACATACCGTCAAGTTTTTAAAACCTATTTGTACCCCAGAACCGTTTGGTTTGCCCAAAAAGTATCTTCTTATGTGTTCAACAGAGCAAAGACATTCATACAGGTTTGAAACAACTTGAGGGTGAGTAATCGATGACAGAATTTTCATTAGTTCCTTTAAGATCTTAACCAAAGTAAGCATTGTTGCATACAATACGTCTTGAGGAAGGATATGTATAATTCCTTGATGGTGAGGGGAATTTCAACAAAAAGGCTTCAAACTGCCAAGCACATCAGAGGACATGAACAAAAACTCTGTTCTCACCTGATTGTCCTAATAGCAGCTTTGCAAAAATTTGAGGATTTTGAATTTTAGAAGAGCTTGTCTGTTATAAATATAGGAAGACTTGAAACAGCTATCGAAAATTGAGAGGGCCTGCATCACTTCTCTGATCAGACAATCTCAGAAGATGTTGCCCTCAGGAATTCGTTCTGCTTTATTCGCCCGTGCTTTATTTGATCCATTAGTTCTTGTGTACTCTAATCACAACTGCTGTAGGGTTTTCTATCTCCACCCGCTTCATGTCTGTGGATATATACATTCCTAAGCTCTTTCTGACAAGACAGTTATTGATGGCCACAGAGCAAGGTTGTACGGCTGTAGGCAACAAGTATTACAGAGAGAGGTGTTGAGCAAAGCTTCAGTCACTATGCAATATCCCCAGTGTGTCTTCAAACTTGACATGATGGTATGCATTTCTGAAAGGGGTCCTTCTTAAAGTCTTTAATATGTTTACAATGTGCCAAACAGTATGTGTTCATGTTTGATTTTCTGAAAATGGTTAATATATCAAATATTTTACCGGTTTTCATTCACATATTTTCATTGGGTGTCTTACACCATCATCTCGATCCTCAGAAAATGTTGCTTTCCTGTGGCTCAGTGTTAAGAGCATGGCGTTAGCAAAGGGGTAGGGGTTCGATCCCAGTCATTGCACATACTTGGACACAAATGTATAGTATAATGCAATGTAAGTCGTTTAGGATAAAAGCGTTTTGACAGACGTGTCAAAAGAGGCTGTTGAGTTCCTAGTTCTATGATGTCCCTTCTTTCAAAGCTCTCTTGGCCGTGGGTCTTTAGCAATTATGAGCGTTTTCTACAAGGCGCTTTACAAACGTTTGACATCGTTTCACATGCGTTTCCCAAAAATGCACTTAACACGACTGCACGTTGCAGTGCTTTAAGTGCTACTTACGAATCGCTGTCCATTTGTCAGGTGCTGAAATGTCACTTTATGCTATGACTCGTTTTATTCATAGATAGGACATATAAACTGTAATTGTGCAATGTATTTAGCATGTTCTAGGGAAAATTCAAAAGTTGAAAAAATATATATTTTTTGAACCATATTTTATTTCACTTTTGGCTGGTGTGGAGGTGGCAATTTCAGGTTAATTATTTATTAGGGCCTATGTATTATCTAGCTTTCTAGCTCCAAACAAAATGTTTAATTTATACATACATTACCAGCACTTTATTAGTAATAAGCACAAAGTGTGTTCATTATAAATATGAACCTTTCAATTAGAGAATGATAAAGGGGAGAGCCAATTTGAATTTCTCAGCAAATCAGGCATTCAGTTCCTTTAAGTATTGCCTTCAGCAGTTGTTGGAACATATGATAGGCAGTGTGTAATATATAAGGTTTGTAACTTTAATCACATGGTTCCTCTAAATAATTAGATTAAAGTTCAAAATAGTCTCAAAAAAGAAATCAAAGCTTGTTAATGATGTCATACCCCGCACCTGTCCCCCTCTTGATTTGTTTCCTTTTATAATGCCCCTGTGTTTTGTGTCCTGTGATTGTTCATTTTGAATTGTTCGGTCCTAATTGGTCACAGTTTAATTGCCCAGTTTTATCATTTAACTTGTCTTACTTGAAAGTGAGTGAAATATGGGGGAAATCGGGAAATAGCGCAATGCCACCACGTTATCGAGTAGACGTTCGATCACCGATGAGCTGGATTCCTCTGGGACTAGATCTGGAGTCTTCTCTTGTATTTGAAACGGTGGTTAACCATTTGTATGGATAATAACAGCCTTCTGAGCCTACCAGTAGGCGCAGCAGCCCCCATCTGCGCAAAAGCCCCCATCTGGCCCATATGAATCAGCTGATAACCACTGATAACGCCCATTCAATCGACTGATAACATTCTAAGCGGGTGGTCACCTGTTTTGTTTTGTATTATTGTAGTCTAGTCTAGTCTAGTCTAGTTATTTGTAATTAGTTCAAGTGTTACCTTTAGTCTTGTCAAGTGTAGTTAGTCCGTGTTCTTTATTATATCTCGGTTATGTTACGCCCTCATGTTTTTTTTTTATTATTAAAGTCTTATGTTTACCTGGGTCCTCTGTCCTTGTTCCCGGACCGACCGTGACAGCTGAACTAGGCTACAGTAGCAGCAGGAGAAAGACAAAGACACTGACAACCACCACGTAAGCATATTGGCCATTTTTCTTTTAAACACAACATTTTTACTTTGCACAAAATGTGGAGTAACTTTAATACAGCCATCCAGCAACAAACATGCATCCCTTTTAGAAACAATAACTTGCCCATACTATATATTTTTTTATTCTTTACTTTACTAATGTATGTTCAGTCAATCAATTTTGATTATACTGTATTTTTTATTAATTTAGTATAGTAATTTTAAAGATTTAAACCAACAAAATAAATAAAAACATGATAATTCACATATAGGTGTTTTTAAGTTTAAGCGCAATTCTTGGGTTGTCCTGCAGGCGACCTCATAAATCTGTCTTCTTATGATGCACTCAGGGCTTTACAGTTACTCCAGAGCACTCGAATATCTACGATCATTTTCAAGTGCTATAATGCTTTTGGGAAACAGACCGTAATATTAAGATCACTCCCACAATCGTTTTTACTATCAATTTAGGCTTATGATGCTTTTGGGAATTGTCAGCTGAGCCCGTCTTTTGTGATTGGTCTACTGCTTAGAGTGTGTGTTGAGATGTCCCGCCCATTACCCTATGCATGTTCCAGGGGGAAGGGTCAATGTAAATCTTGCTATTCATTAACCCAGGAAAAAGTTTGTCGTAGTCCCAATGAACCTTTCATTGTAGTCTTTAAAGGGGTGATATGACACGGCTAAACTGAATATTATAATTTGTTTTAGATGTAATGCAATGTGTTTACATGAGTCAAGGTTTAAAAACGCTGTAGTTTTCACATACTTTGCATGTTTATCTCTCCTCTTTGCCCCTCCTCTCTGAAGTGTGCTATGATTGGCCAGTCAACAAGTGCGTAGTGATTGGTCGAATACTGCAAGCCTGTGACGGAAATGTGATGCCTCTTAGCCGATTCGAAACATCAGGTTACAAAGCAATTGTACTGACAGGAACGCCCACCTTACTTGGATATACATTTGTGCGGTCTTAGTCAAATCATACCACGAACTGACGTAGTTTTCTTCAGGCAGGTCTGGGTGAGCGTTTGATTTTAGATAGACTGCAACTTTTATTCAAACACTTTAATGTTTGTAATTGTACTTTTCTAATACATGCATGGGCAACTTAAAACACACAAAAAACACAGAAAACACGCATTTGTGCCACATGACCCCTTTAAAAAGTAAATTCTGTTAAAGAAAACATTTTCCTTTTCTATGAACTTTGAGCGTTGAGACTCGGCAGATGTTTGTGCTCAAATAGCTATAATACTGTGAAATTCTGTGTCTTTCATTTAGTTATTACAATGCATTCTGAGGAATAATTTTAATGAGAAGAGACATTTGTAGTTTTCGCTTTGAGGTTCACTCTTACACTGTAGAGATTGTGCTTCTAAAAAAGTATTTTCACCCCATTTATATGACTTTGAAAATGTTTACTCAAGTATGTTTATCAAGTATCTTTATGTTTTTACTTTGTGAAAATTTTACTTATCTACATTAAAAGGCAAATATTATACTTTTTGCTCCACTACAATTCATAAATACATTTTATGTGCGTTTTACCTTTAATAATACCTCAGTACATTAAAGCCGAGTTAACACACAGTTTCTGCCAATCTCGTATTAATCTTGAGTACCTATAGAGAAGTACTGCATACTTCATATCTTCGAGGAATATTCAGTTTGATCAAATTTATAAAAGACAGATACAGCTGTGTGATTATTGCTGAAAATATGTGAGCCCCTGGAGGTGTGCAAAGGGGGCGGAACTACAGCACAAGCACACATAAACATCTTAGTATTATCCTTGCATAACTGTTGATTCACTATAATTTGTGTTGTTAACACATTGCACATATATGCCGATTGCCAACAAAACCGACATTTGCCGCATGGGTTTTAAAAAAAAAAAGTTTTTTTTTTTTTATGAGAATTATCCAATATGGGAATAAGAAATGTTGTCAAGTAACAGAATTTCATGTTAGAAAAAAACTTTCAGAAGTCTATACGAACCATCTGTGAGTGTATCCTGCACTCTCAACTCGATTTTTTTACCACTTGACCATGTTAAGGATGAGAAGCCAGCAAGTTTAGCTGTGAAAAGAAGTAAGAATGCATGAAACACCGTTGAAGTTAACCCCCCCCCGCATAAAAATCGTACTTTTACTCAATAAATAGAAAAAAAATTGAAATAAATTTCTTGAGTTTAAGTAAAACAGTACTTTGATATTTACTGGACCTTTTAAAATATAAAAATGTACACTTTTATTGACATATTATCCAGTGTAGTTGAGTTTGCTTTATAATGTATGGAAATATATTTTTCTAAAGTATAAGTAAAGTAAAGTTACTTGATCCTTGAGAGTAAATGAATCAAGTGCTTAACACCTCTGCTAAGAATATTCCCCCAAATTCCTCCTGGATCTTTCAATCGCGAATAGCAAATCAAATTCAGATCATGTGATATATACTAATGGATATTGGCTTAAAAAAATCTATATTCTCTCCTTCAGCATATTTTCCTTTCAAGCGAGTAGTCAACACAGAAAGTCATATCAAGTTCATGGTAACTTTGAAGGTGATTTTGTCAGTTATTCAAGTAATATTGGATGCCGCATTGGGCATATCCCCGAGGCAATGTTTAAAGATCTGGCCTTCTTTCAGATATCAGTATTCACACCAGGACAACTCATTTTTTCTCACCTGGCCAATCTGCTTTATGTCATGATTTAGCTCATTGTTTGTGCCAAAAGTGTTGAAGATTTTCTCGTTAAGCAATGCACTCCATTATTTACGTTTAAATAAGCACAATGTCTGACAAATCCATTCAGTCAGAAATGTGCTACTTATGACTCAAGTATTTGCTGAGCTGAATTAATTACATTTTTTAAATACCTTTATAATAGCCACATGCGGTGAGTAAAAGTGCAGTAATCTATGCCCTGATTTAAGTGCTTTAAATTTAAAAAAGAATCTCATGTTGCTATTACAGGTTGATCTAGCAATTTCTTCCAGTTATAATGTAAGATGATCACCACAATCATTGTCTGATATCTGTTCTGTTATACAGCAGTTTGTTCTGGTCCTTGATTTTTATTTAATGAAAGATGTTTTAGAGATAGGAGCAGAACTGAACTTGGGTGCTGTTATGTTATCGATCATGATTCTGTCCTTCTTGTCATGAGTTTTCTAGTTCTGTGGACAGAGTCATGACAGTACCATGTCTTTTCTGCTTGTTGTGTGGAGAGAGGTGGCCTTTGTTGTGACTTTGAGCCACGTGACATCCTGTCTTGTCTCTTAGCCTCGGGCCATTTTTTCCTTTGTGTTGATTTTACCTGGACATCACATGCCCAATGTAATTTCACTTTGTTAATTTCCTCCATTTAAATCCCTCTTGCTTTTGTCTGGTGCCAGTTCGTTCCGTTGAATTCATGTCTTTTTGTATTCCCTTCTCAAGTCACCCCTGGATAATATACAGTGTTCCTGTTTTTGCCTAATCATGTTTTTGGATACCTATTATTTTGTCATCTGGACTTTCTTATTTTTCTCTTCGTGTGAAGTTTCCTGCTGGAACAATTATGTCCTGTCTTGCCCCTCGTGGGTTTTTTTGTTTTATTTAATAAAGTATTTTTGTTATCCCTTCCCGCTGCCTGCATCTGGGTTCTCTGTCCGAGCGCGATGCTGACAGTTATCACACAGTAACAATTGTAACGGTATTATGACAGATAGGATCAGATTCTTTGGTGTCAGATTCTGAGGGTTTCAGGCACAATCTTTGTTTTTTATTTATATTTTACTCATGTTTATCTTTATGAAAGCTTTTGTCACATGTGCTCTTATGGTGACAAATCAGCATGCTATACTGTGATTTTCTTGTGTGGCCAAATCACACCTCTTTTGATATATTACCTATACAACACATTAATACTTGCGTTATAGCCTATTAATATCCTCTCAAAAAAGATATCACAGCATATGTCATGAACGATTAAAAGTTTCCCAATGGAAAAAAAAAACGAAGCACAGAAATATTTTATTCAAAAGATCACATCACATTTAGTTTGACTATATTTTGTTGTGAGAGAAGCTTCTTCAATACTTTAATGGCTCCTAATAGCTGCGGAGCAACCTAACTGTTTCGAAAGGAAATATTCATGGACTCTCTCTGTCTTAAGCGTTGATATTTCTTGCTGTTATAGTTAGGGACTGCTGGAACAAAATGTTATTATTAAATTGCAGGATCGTCATGCCATACAGCTTAAGTGCTGGGATACTACTTTGCACATTTGTAGCATTTAATAGAAGGCTGGCTTTACCGAATCACATGCTGATCCTTGAGAAGCGATTGTAAAGGTTATTGTTAGCCTCCATCTCATACATTAGACAGCAGGACAGTTAATGTCGTATGAGCAATGACATGAATAAAAACAAAAGTGCGGTTTTGTATGAATGTGATATTTGAGGCATATAATTCCTGTATGAACTCATTAAGTATTTTTTTTTTAAGGCCTAGTGCAATATTCCATTATTGTTACGGTTTATTTTGTTTTAGAAATGATCCAACTATTGTTATTTGATAGTCCCTTTTTGATGTATCTGTCACTTAAGGTGCTTTATAGATCCTGAGGGGGAATTATATTGTTTTCCGTGTAGTACTTTTGAAATGCACAGAGCACCATGCAGCAGTTAGGAACAGAATGTGAAAAGATGATGTCTGAAAACATACATTTTATGCCAAAAGTGGATACCTAACATAGAACATCTAACATGTAAGATATGTTAGATATGTTGGCATTTGTTTCCATAGCATCATTAAAATTAGACACTGGCGATGGGATCTATTCCACCTCCAGCGTTCCTGTTTACCCCAGAGATGTTTAGATGTGAGCTTTGTGCATACTAGTCAAGTACCTTCACACTAATGCTTTTCTTGATGGACCTCCTCCTGGAGCACTTGTAAATTTCTCCTACTATGGTAGTCAGTTGGCCAAGAGTTGTTTGGTTACAAGCATTCTTCTTAGTATTTCTCAAAATAAACAGCTTTCCTGTAGCTAGTGGTTAGAGAATGGCCCTAGCAACGCCAAGATAATGATTTCGATCCCAGGGATTGCACACACTACACAATTGTGTAGCATAATGCAATGTAAGTCGCTTTGATAGATGCGTCTTCCAAATGCATAATTTAAATGAAATGTAAAATTTCTCTGTGTTCATTAGGACAAAGAAATTCAATCAGATTTGGAAAACCTCAAGGTTTAGGCAAGGCAAGGCAGGCAAGGCAAGATTATTTAAATAGCACATTTCATACACAAGTGCAATTCAAAGTGCTTTACATAAAATGATTGACAGAAAGAATAAAACGTATCTTTAAAATGCAAATTATTTAAGATCACAAAAACTTTAGGTTTTAAGAAACAATAAAACAGCAATAAAATTGATTAAAAATGTGAGTGTATATATAAAAAGAATAAGAGCTAAATAAAAATAAATTTGAAATAGAAGTGCAGTTGATGTAAACCAGCACAGTGCTCAGGTTGTGAATGCACAGCTAAACAAGTGTGTTTTTGATTTGGATTTAAAAGTATCTACTGTTGGTGAATGTCTGATGTCATCTGGAAGCAGATTCCAGCTACAGGTAGCGTAATGGCTAAACGCTGACTCGCCCTGTTTTGAGTGAACCCTTGTTATCTCTAACTGACTTGATCCTGATGATCTGAGAAGTCTGATTGGTTTCAATGAGCATATCTGAGATGTATTTGGGTCCTTGATTTAGTAAATGAAGACAGAATTTTTATCTTTGGGTGAACTGGCCCTTTAAGAAAAAATATGAGAATGAAATTGAAAGTGTATACAAATACACTGATTAGCAAATGATCCGTACATGTTTGTTGAACATACAGTTTCAAAACTATTAGAGTTGTTTCCTACAATGCTTTGCTGGTTCAACAGGTTTAACCCATGCAAAAAGCCTTCCAGTAGAACTTGGAACAAGCATCAAGGGTCACCTTCTGATATGGGTCGATGGTGTCAGCATTCCTGTTCATCGGGTTCAGTAGTTTTCAAGTCTGGCCTTTGTACAGGCAGGTCAAGTCCTTCACATCGAAAACAGTAAACCACTTTCCTTTGGACATCACTTTATGCACAAGGTCATTGTCATGCTGGAACAGAAAAGTGCCAAACTGTTGGAAGTTGGAAGTTGACTCATGATGTCTTAAATTAAACAAAATGAGCATTGACATAAAAAAATAAAAAAATCAATACTGTATATTTCTTTATTATTTGTCAATTTTGATAATGAATGAATATTTCTCTAGATAATGACAAGCCCTGAAAAATTTTATGGGGTAGAAATTTAGTTTTTTTGTGAGCGAGAGGTCGGCCTTTAAATATATTCTTGAATGCAATGGGGCTGTCAAAACTGATGAAAACCCCTGGTCTATGAGGATCGCATATTATTACATTAATGACATCCTGGTTTTGCAAATCCTTCAAGGTTCATATTTAGGATGTGAGATAAACGCTGCCACTGTTCAAACAGAGTGACATTAAAATTAAACCAAATAGGCCTTACTGTGGTCTTTTCAAACATTAAGTCGGCAGTTTAGTTAGAACCTCCTGGTCTGTGGGAAGTAAAATCGATCCGGCTGACACCAAACCTGTCCATGCTTTGAAAGACACGAAATTTAGAAATGTTGGTGAGCTTAGTAGACCTCTGAGTCTGCTGAGTGATTATACAGACTGCAAATCAAAGCCTTTCCTCATATAGAAACCTTCTTCCTATGACCTGCAAAAGTAGTCCAGAAGTTAGTACTCCTGTGCAGAAGTTTTGTAGGCACTATGCCCTGAACTTTGGCAGTGTGTAGTGACAGCTCAGCATCTTACAAGGTCATGAATTTTCCACCCCCTTTAACCTCAAAAATATCAGAGAGTAAATGATGCACTTTTTTTAATAACTGCGTTTAACTGGGGCAAGGCATCATAAAGACAGTGGTGCATGTTAACATGTTCCACTTTAATTAAATTTGATTTGTTAAGGAAAACAAGATGAGAGTCCAATTTATTTAATCTCTCTTTTTTCTAGGGTGCATCCCTTTTAACAGGTAGCCAAATCCTCTCCAATCTGATCAATTTGTATTAATCTCTAGCTCTCTCATTTAAAACGTTTTAATTGAATGTCTCTGAATCGATAACAGACAAGTGTCTGATGGGTTGGATTCCATGTTTGGTTTAATTGTAAATCACTGAATCATTGACGTTCACAAAATATAAAATCCTCACAGAACCCTGCAGAACGATTTCTCTTTACACTTTCAATGAGGTCTTTTAAAAGTTAATGTTGGAAAATACCTGGGATTAAAAGAAAGATAAGGAAAACGTTTTTAAGTAGTATAGCTGATCTTTTATCAAATCAACATTTTTTTTATTGAGATCACGGTACAGTAAATAATAGTCCCTGAAATCCTGGAACTGTGCATTTGTTTAAATTGTGTGCGCAACATCATTAAATAACATATCTTTTTTTACAAATTACTTTCTACAAGATGTTTTACATAAGATCCAATTGCATTAGTTCTGCTGCACAAATGAGAGAATCACTAAGGGAACTTGCAGATCAGAACACTGCCTCAGTTGAAACACTATGAAATAGTACAGTGGTCTTATTCAGTTAAATTAATTAGATGGTGTAATAAAATTGGAGAAAATAATTTCTCCATTGCAGCAATCCATATAACTGCCGGCTCACCTAAGATGACACTCAGTCAATGGGAACATCTGTTATTTTCAGTTCTCTGCTCCAACAGAAAATCCAGCAAGAATGAATTTAAAGCTTTCATGCTTGATCTGATTCAGTACAACACGTTTGGTGTAGTCTTAAACAATAAATTAAATATGGAGCACTTTCAAAGTTAAGGTTTGGTATCCTAGGAGTATTTGTGTGTGCTTGACATTGTAAGCAACATTAAGGATGTATTTTTGTATTTAGAGACATTTTAGTGAGAATATGTTTCTTATATTTGTTCATTGGAAATCTGGAGCTGTTTTAAAAACTCTGTTACCTGTTTTTTTGTATTGTTCTGTATTTCTGTCGCAGTTGAAAACTAAAACACAATGTGCCGGATTCGCTCCTCCGAGACGAAAGAAACAAGTGGAATATGCTAGGAGATCTTACCAGACCCTCCTCTTCTCGGTGTCCCGGCACTCAAAAGTCTTCACTGCTTCCTAAAGCAACTAAAGATGAGCAAGTCCCAAACACAGTTGCATTAATATATTCTTTGACTGCTGAGAAGGCCCTGGAAAAAAGTATTTGACAACTACCTTCATCAGGGACAAGGAAAGATTTAAGCTCTCTCCTCTATCTCCTCTCAAAAGCATTTTTCAAACATCTGTGTCATTCTGAGGGAAATATTTATCTATCATTTGGAGGATCTGACGTGATTAGAACATGCTGGTACCACAAAATAGAAATTTTAAAGAAAAGGCCCTTTAGCAAGCAGATTGGATGACAGTGCTGTTCAGACCATCAAAGACTATAGTCACTACACGCAAATTGCAGGCTGATAGAAAAGGGAAATGTTATCATGGTTTAAAACAGAAGTTACATTATTGTAAGGTCGGCCTCATTTTAATAACATTTGTCATTTTGTCAGACGCCTGACTGTATATTCTAACAGTCTAAGATGGATGAATGGATACAAAGTGGTCCGGTAAGTGTTAAAAGAATAAATATGTGACCAGTGCTGGGTCTGGGGTGAAACCCACCCCCCAAGATTTTTCTTGGCCCCCTCCAAAAAAATATCACACTGACAATTAAAATATTTTACTTAATAAATACTTATTATCAAATGTTTCCCAAATATATATTTGTATTATCTTTTTAAAAAGTATCTGTTAATCGAATTGCAATGAACTACGAGTATATATTAACCCAACCAGAATATGTGATTTACCCCCCAGTCGAGCAAGCCTAGTACCGGGCCTGCATGTGACACTAACAGTGGCCCGGCTAATGAACTCAAGGCAAAACCTGCTGGCAATATTCATACTCATTCCAGTCTGCTAAAGGTCAATCTATAATGTTTTTCATTGAATAACTGCAGATTAAGGTGCCTTTCTCATGCCTGAAGGAAAAGCAAAATGTCTAAAAAGTTAATTTGACATTTGTCACAAGCTCACACCCCATTCCTGTAGTAAAGATGTCTTCCCATGGCCGTTTCAGTCTCATTAATTCGCCGTGATGAGAAATGACTTTCATCGAGCGTATAAGTGACTCCAGTCATAACATTATGAGTAAGATTAAGAACTGCAGGGGGAATATCAAAGAGTAATGGAAATCAAGGGAAAATCGCTGGAAACAAATCGGCCAATACATCATGCAGGCCGGGTTAATTAGACGCTATTATGTAAACTAGCCATGCGCAAAAGAAATCATTACACGAACGTCAGTCGGTCCCCTTTATCTAAATTTTGTGGCCACTGTTCTTACTTTAAGGTGTCAGGAGAACCGCTCCATCTGAGGAAAGTTTCGTTCAGAAATAAGTTATAGCAAATAAAGTGCTGAAGCTGCTTAAAGATGTAAAGGTATATTTAGGGGATCGTTCCTGAACAAATACTGTTACAGAAACATAAACTTATTTGAATTCATTTTCTGGTCATTTCGCGGCTCCGCAGGGTTCCGCGAGTTCATTTTGCTGCACTTGTTCTTGATTGAACCAGGACATTGTGTGGAGACATTAGACTCTTAATGCAGCACTGAAACAGTTTTCGTTCCTCCCTCAGACAACAAACAGCTGTTGGATTATGTATGCATATTATAGTCTAGTACCGATAGTGGCTTGCCGAAGGTCTTTTAACTGGGGTAATGCTACATTCATAATCTAAAGGGTGTAAAAGGATCTATAAATATTAGTCATGCTTACACACTTGCACACACGGAGTGTTAAATCTCCCATTTCGAGACAAACTATAAAACTGTCAAAAATAGTAAATGTTTATTATTTTTCTAACTCAATGCATCATAATTTTATTGCTGTTACAAGCCGCAAAGGAACGTTTCGTGACCGCGACATCAGAAAATACTTTCAGTAGTGTTAAGACACACAAATCCATGATTATTCACAGCTTCTTGGGTCTCCTGTCTCTCCGCCAAGTACAAAGAGCAGACTTTGTGACAGAGCTTGTGAAAGGCAAAACACATACATAAAATTAAGTATACATAGGCACTAACTAGAATCCATTCAGAAGTAATCCTTGAGTGACTTTGGAAACGTCCAATTTAATTAATTGCAATTCGGGATAATTAATTTTCTTGTTGTCTCCTGAATTACTTGAAAATGAACTGTTCAATGGGGTTTCCACATTATTTACAACCAATTACTGTATGTCAAATGTGTGTTAATACTAGAAAGTTCAGTGTCTTGTCGAAAAATCCCAGGTCTTAATTATTTTACTAAGTGGCTTATTTGAATGGTTTATATGTTTTGCGCTCTCATTAATGTTTTTGCATGTTTGTGTTGTCTAATAGGGCAAGTTCTTGCAAATTAAGTCTTTTATCAAAGATTTTTCCAATCCTGATGGGTCAGATGTCAATATTTGGTGGTTTAAAAACCCATGAAACACTAAAGCATTTTCCATAGTCAGGTAGGTAAATTGCCACATCCATAACGGTCCATATTCCTCATAACTGTGCATGTGAAAATTAAAATGAACTATTTTGATATAAAGAGCCATCTCTTCACCATTTGTCGTGTATTATTGCTTCTGATTTGCACAATCTTTTCACAAAAATCATACAAAGTATGTTGTCTTAAATGTGCGTCCTTTTTTGACACATCCATAAAATATTACGATTGAAAACTTTTGCATAGTGTGATATTTTTCCAATGTCTGGATTCTGTCGTGAATCCTTGAAAAAGGTAAGAATGCTGCAAAATCTATTTCTACCAGTTAACATTATATGGAAGGTAGAGAATTCAGATTTGCACATTCATACTCTTTACTTTTTTCATAACTGATTCTGTTCCCTTGCTTCATAAATCCTATGTTTAAGAAAATGTTGACAGTTTCTAAAAAATATTGTGCATTTCTCAAAAGTTTTAACTGTACAAGTCCTCTGTCAGTTGTAACTTAGAGAAAGCCTGTCTCTCATAACTCAGATGCAGCAGCATAAATCATAAGTCATGTTTGGATGAGAATATTGTCACTGAGAAACGGAAGGTGGTTACTTTCTCAGCCCAACCTTGCTAATGAGGAAGTCTCAAGGAAGGGTTCAGACCTCTGTCTGACTCTTAGTCTGACCTTTAGTGCATGGTCATGAGAAACAGAACTTCTTGATCTGTGATGTCTTATGTACGCTTCATTTGTGTTTGAAGGTCCAAGTCACTGCTTGTAAATTACACATCACACAGATATAAGGCTTGTGAGAAATGATGATCTTCACTTGGGAAGGTCAGTCCTGGAATATTTCAAGCAGACACTAAATTTGTCAAATTAATGTAAATGACAAGCGGATTAAAAAAGAGGGATGGAGTTTTTTCAAGTCCGTTTTCCGGTGGCGTTAATTGTACCCTAACTGATAAATTAGAAACTTTCATTGTCTGATGCCATTCAGGCACATTGTGCTTAACTGCTTTAATTATAAGTTTCAATGAGTGCAACAGTTGGGTTCCAGAGTTAAAAACCCTATTCATTTTCTTCATATGTGAATTGATTTTTAACTTTTAAAGCCCTAACAAAGTCCTACCGTGAGCTCAGAGGTGGTAATCTATGGTCTGTGTGTCATTCTGTGTAATTTCAACAATGACCTTTTTGTATTTTTCAAGGATGATGGTCCATATGCATTTGTTCATTCTCGTTTGAACGCCCCATTGATGCTTAAGTTTATGGAAAAGCTTCATTCTTGCAATCTTGCCATGATTCACATCTCAAGGATTAGCATAAAACAGTAACATTTTACCGTGAGATCAGGTTGGTTAATTCTAAATGCATTAACGAAAAAACAATAAACATGATATACCCAATAAGAATGGCTGGTTATGCATTCAAGAGACAGTAAATCCAAATATAAAAATTCTGTCATTGTTTACTCACCTCAAGTTGTTCCAAATATAGATAAATGTCTATGTTCTGATGAACACAGAGAAAGATATTTGGAAGAATGCTAGTAACCAAACAGTTCTCGATTGACTACCACAGTAGGAAAAATTACAATGGTAGTCAAATGTTTCACAGAACTGTTTGCTTTTCTAAATTCTTCAAAATATATATTTTTGTATTCAACAGAACAAAAATATTTATAAAGCAATTTTTCCTACTATGGTAGTAGATTTATACTTAATTTATACAGATTTGGAACAACTTGATGGTGAGTGTGACTCTCCTGTCGTTCCCTAGTCCTGTTTTCCCCGTTTTTGCCACAAGGAAGTTCTTTTTCCACGCTCCCTCACCTGTCCCTGTTGTTTTTGCCTGCACCTGTCCACCTGCAGAGATCATTGACTTTTACACCTGCACCCCTTCTTCCTTGATATGCGGACTCAATATAAACTCTCCTCATGCATTTACCTGGTATTGTTCTATGTAACAAGTTCTTTAAATTTTTACCTTTTGGATTAATCTTTTTTTTTGTTCCTGTTTCACTTTTTTTAGTTCCTGTTTCACTTTTTTTATTCACTCACCTACTTACCTGTGGATTCCTCTATAATCAGTGCCAGTGTTACATCGAGTAAATGATGAGGCGATGTTCATTTTTGGGGGAACTAGTCCTTTAATAACTTGTATTTTATGTGTATCAAGTTTTCTTCCAAGTTATACATTTTTTTCTGCTATAATTCCACATGATTCTATAATGGTCAGTTCGGCAGCCTATGTATCTGCTCAAACTCTGAAGGTTGGGAGAGTTTTGGAACCATACTCTCCGAACTGAGCATCACATGTTTTCCCACATTGATTGGTTTTAGCAATAGAGTCGGGACCCCGGAGGTCCTTCTTCACTCAAGACTTCCCGTCATGACCGAAGGTGGCAGCAAGACATGCCTGTTTCTCTCCTCTTGTAGAATGTTGTTCTGATATATCGTCTGATCAGGTAGCACAGGTGTTGGGCCGGATTGCCAAGAACGGGCCCGAGACAGTTTAGACTGAAGCACACCACGTGATAAAAAGCAATAACTTCTCGAAAGGCAGATTATAAACATATGCTAAAGTTTTCCTTCAGGGACCATTGAATTTTATGCCCACTGATTTGTCTTCTCCATTGTCATCTCGAAAAGTCAGAGAGAGGAAGGAATGAGAATTATGAGCGCTTTCCATCTCCTGCCGATTGGACGAATTGAATACAATTCTTATCTCTCTCTTCTCGAATATCTGAGGCCCCTGGAAATCATTTTTTATCTTTGCTGAGTAGCTCTTTTAGTACAGATTTTTTTTTCGCTTTCTTAAAACATCTGTGCCTCTAGACTTTAAGGGAGGCATGACAATAGATGTGTTTGTGGCCCTGGTGTTTATATATGTTTGTGTGTATATGTGCATCATTGCTTGAAAAAAAAGTTGATGTGTTGGGTTCTATAGGGACACAACGCTTTAGTCTGTGAGACCATAATGACTATTATTTCAAGGTTTATTATAAGGACTATTATTATTAGTGTCCAATAAACAGATATTTTTTAAAATTCTTTTTTTCGTTCAGTTTTATGCTGTACTTATGCTTTCAATTCCAGAGTTTCAGATGAGTGCGTTCAAACCTAAAGTGGTGGAATCTAAACCTTAAGTTGCTCTCCACCCCCTCTCTCTCTTCCTCCCTCTTTCTTTTTAAAATCTTTGTAAACTTTCCTGCTCCATCTCCTTTCCTCTGCGCTTGGCTCCAAACCCCAGATGATTGATAACTCTATTTATCTTGTATCTTAAGTGATGGACAAGCTCAATGTTAATGCCTTCCTGAATGTCCAGACGTTTGGCCTAGCAGGATCCTGCTGTGTCATGTCTTATTAATATCCCCTCTCCTGCCATGGCCTCTGTACACAGATTAGAAAGTAATTAACCTTTAGAGTCAGCTGCTGGCCCAACATTAACTATTTAAAGACATGTGGGTCCAACCGTTCTGGCTTCTCTCGCTTTCTATTCTGCTTCTGTTTAGGTCTCATCTCTTTCTCCACATATGTTCATCTGAATAAGGTTCATCACAAATGTATTCTTGATCTATGGCCCTCACTCAAACAGGCAATCTTTTTCTATGTTAATTTTTCCATTCGCAACGTTAGGATGTTTTTTTAGATTTCATAATTATTCTCCCACTTTCTGAAGCCAAGGTTGGTACGCATTGGAATTTCAGTATTGTATAATCTTTGGCCATGTTTGCAACGTGCCTCTGGCAGCTATTACGTAATTCAAACAAGATGTGAGAATACTGATATCTATACAATCGCTGCCTAAAATACCAATTTAATGACAAATTATACAATAACATTTAAAAATGAGGTAAAGCGTTATAATAATGCTTGTTTACTATGATGAAATTGCGCTTATAAACATTAGTTTCCATGCGCTTTAGATACTACGCATGCTTAAAGCGTTCCTCCCCATTCATTTCAAAGGCAATGAAGAATCTTTTTATTCTTAATGTCTTAGGTATTGTGTTCTGATCAAGTAGCATGTCTTCTTAGCAGCATGTTTGTGGGGCAGTTTATTGGATCAGAACAAACAAGGGACTCATGGACAGCTAACACATACAAACAATCATTGATGGTACAGATCACGTTTCAAGATTTAACCCTTGTGTGGAGTTCATATTTCTGTTACTCAGCCAGTGTTCCTGGGTCTCGTGGACCCGCTGCAGTTTTGGGTTTTTAATTCAACACAATCAAACTGTTAAAATACTTCACTGAATTTTACTTCATTAATCAATGTAAACCGGCATATATGGTTAATATTTGCCCTGTACATTTGTTAGATAGCATGTATGAATTGAAGTGCTACACATTTTTTGCGGCAATGGCAAAAACATCACTAACACAAACCGGACACAGGAGAACATCGAAACTGACGTACAACTTCTGGCGGAAATTTTCAATGTCTGTTTGTTCGGCTCACCGGATCTGAGATTTACACCAGACACCCTGTAGAAAAAGACATATGCTGGGTTAGGTATGCTTTGATGATGGTTTTACCAGCTTAAACCAACTAAGGACCAGCACATGACCAGCTTAAATCAACACATGACCAACTCAAACCAGCACAAACCAGCATCAAAACATACCAAACCACAATATGTTTTTTTTTAAAGAGGGAGATGTCTTTGGCATCTGTTCCTCATACAAATCGATGTGTATGTGTTTACAAATACGAGTTTGGACAGTTTATTACAGCAGGCAATATGCAAGAATAGTTGATCATGCTGTAAACCGATCTGTTCAATGTAAGCCATAAGTATACCAGCCAACTTCCAGCACTCTATACTTTTCCATTGTTTTGTTTATTCAATGTTTGTATTTTGGAAAGATGGTGTTAACAGATGAGCCCTTTGTTTTCATCCTGCTCCCTCAGAAGTCCTCCCTCCTCAAGATGACCTTTTGGCACACCAAGGAGAATCAGATTTGTTCTTCACACCCAGGTGCTATGGAGAAGCATGTCATTACCCATTTTATGATATTTGTAATGGTCAAATAAATCACTGACCAACACACTATCACTCGCGTTACATTTATGTAAACCAGCACCCAAGTGAGATATGCCTCTCGAAGCAGAACGAATCATACCTCGTGTTCATGATACAAGACCGTGATAAGAGAACATCAGGAAACAGACAGAAATTGGATTTCAGTGGCCCTTTCCCTAAGCACGAGCTTATGTGCTTTAGAGGAACATGTTTTTCCTTTTTTGTGAGGATCACACTTTTGAGTCCTGCTGAACTAACACATTTGAAATAATAAACTCAAATGGGATCTGTTTATTTGTAATAGTGGAATAATTACTTGCATTTTAGGTGTGATTTGACTGGAATGAGGAGCACTGAGATGAATAATGTGAGAGTATTATGTCTCTTAGCATGGAGAATTGAGTTGTAAAATTTGAGTTTTTTAAAACAAGCTTTCTGCCTGTGTGTTAAGCGAACATGATATAATGAGATCCTAGAAACTCGTATTTGTAGGTGCAGATGCAAAATTCAGATGAGGTCGATACCAATGCTGCCATGTGAACACATCCGCCTCCCGAGCCTGACTCGTATAACAATAGTCTATACAGGTACTTTTCTTCCAAGCATATCCGGTCTTCTGTTTGCCTGAAAGCCTCCATCATATTTCATTCATAGCCAGAAGAGAAGCCCTTACAACATAAATAATACAGGAGGAGAGGGTTATTCAGCAAGAGAATGACAAGATAAGAAAAGCTACACAGAGCAACAGGACCAGTAAATGGACCTTGGAAAGACAAAGTAAAACAAGAAAGAGTCTAAGACATAGAGAAGGAGAGTCTGAGATAGCTCCTCAGCGGAATAACCCGGCACTTTCCTTTCCCCGGCCGGCATCATTGCAAATAACCTAAAGTCCTGACCTTCAACACACAATCTATTCATTACACACCCGCTTAGTGATGTTCATCAGCATCACTTTGCAATGAGTCTCATTTCTTAATTAGAATAAAAAGGTAATTAATAACAACACCGTTAAGGTCACCACCTCTTGTCGCCGGCCATTGAATAAGTGGGAACACAACGTAAAATGACTACAAGGAATAATTTGTATCTCATTTCTGACCCCCCCGTGTCGGCACCCCTCACATCGCCGGTGCCAAATGACATAGCGTCCTTGGTGGGTAATTACATTAGGTTCAACGTTACTGGGTCATAAAACTTCAAGTAGTCTAATACCCCGAAATTGGCTTTCAGGTTTTCACTGTGTCTTGCTGTCACGTTCGACAGCGCCCGCGCCGAGGGCCCCTCGGCCACCGGCTCATAAATACCACTATCATGCAAAACAAATAGAAGCGCGAAAACAAATAGCACTAAATCATCGGCCTTACTAATATGACGTGTGTTATTTATCGGCTTTGCGGGCGGGCTGTGTGGCCGGCTGATAATGTCATCTTTATTGTCGACATAAAAACGCTTCCTCTCTGCCGTTCGTACAGTTCGGGTGTTCCCGTGTCATCCTCATCTGTGAAACAGAGACAAGACCGGCGGCAATTCTCATGGAGGTTCAGGGTAAAATCAATAAGCGCCCAAATTATCTTTTAACTGTAAGCAGGCAATCACCTCTCCTCATTCCGTATCTATCTATTCCGTAGCTATATCAATGACCCATCTCGACCTTCTCGGTGTAGAGGTGATGCTTGAATTATGAGCGTATGGATTAATTCAATCTCATACATAAACACGCCGCTTTCACGGAGGATGGAACAGATATTAACAAAGGGGACCGAAGGCGTTGCGCTTCGTTATGGCTGTTAAACTTCTTGTAAAATTTTCCATTACGTGCCCAAACCGGTTGAGATTAAAGTATATTAAAATGTTATCTCCCGACACCGTAATCCCTCCGGCAGTATTCTGCTTACTCAGTATTTTCTCCGGACAAGTGACAGCTACACCTGACTGCATGTGCCGGATTTCAGCCCATTAAAGAGCCTGTTCTTATCCATTGACACAGATCGATACTGTTTAGTAAGAGATTACATGTCAAAGACAAAGTATCTGGAATGAAATTAATTTGAGATTAGCACACAAGGGTGATAATTGAACACTGAGGATGTGGAAGACAAGGTCTGAAAGACCGAGAAAGAAAGCTATCCGTTCGTGTTCCTATTCATCTCTGTGGCAGTTGCTTGGCTGCTGCAGCACAGGTTTGAAATCTCTTTGAATTGTTGCTCATGGGACCAAAGAAACTTTGAGGACAGTTCGCATGGCTGTAAATGTAACGTGATTTAAGATGCGGTTGCACTAGAATTTCAGCATGTGAAATTTCTGCCAAGATCCCTGCACATACTGTATGGGCAGCAGCCAGCTTTTTATATTCACACATCATAGATTTTAACGTGTGTTCAATGTTATTGTAGTTTCTTATTTTTATCAATCTTCTATTGGTCACTCATCCTAACATAATACAAATACACTGCTCAGAGTTCACCAAGCTTACGTAAACTTTATATTTCATTGAAAAACCTAACTGTGCATAAGATTGCACTTCTGTTAAGCCTGGGCAATTATTCATATTCGATTTTCAGTTTCAGTTTTGATCTCCAACAATTATGGTAAAGATATCATTGTGCCACATTCCGTTTCACAAGGATTGTCTCATTTCTATATGCACAGTGTATAGGGTTTTCTTTCCTTTAGAGCGGTGCACTTTTACTCCTTTTACTAACTACTATCAAGGCTATGGCATGTTTAGTCAGATATGTATGTTAAGTGTAAACTACCAGTTAAAAGTTCGGAAACACTTACTCTTTCTTTATATTTTGTCCATCTTTTGAAATATAGGTTATCAAAAATTAAAGCACAATTGTAACTGGGGGAATTATGTTAAGTTTTTTATGTTCATAAAATAATCTAAAATAAAAAATTCAAAGTTGCCACACTTTGACCAAAATTAACAAATCGTTCTCTTTATCATCCAGCTTCTTGATGTCTCATCCTGGGAACATGTGTTTTTCTGTGTGTTTGGCGTGTTTAGTTGCCCATGCATGTATTCGACATGTAAAATTTGAAAAATTGTCGAACCAAAATATGCATTCTGTCTAAAAGCAAATGCTCACTCAGACCTCCCTGAAACGCCTGGTGTAACCACACCCCCACAAATCCATGTCAGTTCTTGGTATGAGTTGCCTATGACCGCCCAAATGTAAACGCATGTGAGGTGGGTGTACCTGTCAGTAGAATTGCTTTGGAACCTGAAGTTATCTTAAAGAGTATTGAAGGGGTTCCCAATCTATGCCGGGCTCTTATTGGGTGCCTGTTCTTCATTATCCAAGTCATACGTTAACAGATGTTTTTTGTTTTCTAATTAAAGAAATTGATATGATGACACACATCTTTTTTATGTTGTTTTATTTTATTTGCATACATTCATATTGTATCTGTTTTTGATTTTTTTTTCTTTTTTACTTTTAAATGTATGGGTAACAACAGAGCTGGAGGGCTTTACAGTATCAAAATGCTTAAGTCATCCCACATATCTCAGTTTATGTTATTTTCCAGAATCACACCCCCGGCAAACTGTCAGCATCCAAAAGCTGCTAAAATTCAGATCTGTGTTGATTTTACAGTAGATCTGAAATAAATTATGTTCCGAAACAATGAATGTTTTGATGGTGAATACATGTTTGCAATGTGAAATAACCACCCAAACCCAGTCTCTAACACAACAGGACTGATGACTGTTGTTAGCTGCAGTATATAAATGACCATTCTTTATCCGTGTTTTCTCCTTCTGATGGACTGTCTCAGTCACAGAGAGGTTTGTTAATCTTACGGCGCTCTAGACTGACTCATCTTTCTGGCCATTCTGTGCAACACCAAGGAAAATCGAGTTAACAGAATCGATAGAGCACTTCGGCGAAAGGGACATCTGATGCAGTTACCGTGTCTGGGTCGAATGCAAATAGGGATTGAAATTCGTTAGGGGACCACCGGCGAGAAGTGTAAATCTCTTCCTCAGTCTCTCAGACGTTATTGGATAACAAGCTAAAGAGAACTCCTCGCGTCCTTTTTTTTCCCCTGTTCTCACACTCTTTTAATGCCCCTCAGGCATTCGTGTCTTAAGGCTGAGAGAGGCTGGAGCATTGGGGCATTCTCTCTCTCTCCAGTATGCCTTTGCTTTTCTTCATCACTGGTTCATGGGAACAGCCTGCAATTACAGTAAGATACACTGTGCCACCGGCGAACTCAAAGCTTTTCCAGTATTAGTTCTCAGAGTTATTGATAGTGTTATTTGTGCCTTTCCTTCTAAAGCGCGAGCATACACGGTTAAAAATGTCAAGGTTGCAGCTTTCAAGTTCTCTCTACTTCAAAGGCTGTTGAGCTGATGATGCAGCGGGCATTCTGGGAAATCTTGCCACACAAGAGAATAAGCGACAAAGTCTTCTCAAAAAATGTAATTTGTTCGTGGAATAATTTAACAGGTTTTTTATTTTAAAGGAATAGTTGACACAAACATTTTTTTTACAGTATCCAGGTCACCCAATCGAAAGACTTTCTTGGTAGATTATATTTATTTTAATTCACCAAGGGAACAAGGTTTATATTTACTTTCTGTCACTGGGAGACATGGGGTGTCATGTTGAAAGTGCTAGTGCCAACATCCTGTAAATTCTTTCAATGTCTAATCTGTGAAATACATTTGTCTTAACTTTATGAATGTTATTATTTAACTATTAATACTTAACATCTAACTGGTGATGTTTCTTAGCATTTTACATAGACAGAGAATAAATTCCTTGCATTTTCTGTCCTATTTTGATTGACAGGATATATCAGCCCTGATCATCAGCTGTTCTTAAACTATCGGCCAATAGAAGTTTCGTGAAAAATGGCATTTGAAGACCGATGACGATTATTTGCAGATATATCTCTACTTTCAATTTCTTTCAAGCTTCTTGGGAGCCTTTTACAGTAATAGTTAAGGGTTCACGATAAATCAGGATTAAGCCTAAATATCCTGTGAATCGACCTGTCTAGAGTGATGTTTAAGGTATCACACAGTCTGCAAATATGTTTTATGCACATTTTTTTATGCACAGAGCAAGGCTCTAAAATCGGTAGAACCACACACTGTTTAAAAGATGGACAGTGAGACGTCGCATTCTTCCATTGTAATGAATACATCCTAAAATGTCTGACAATGGGCACCGACGTTCCACAAAAATGTCATTTTGGCACCTAGGCATGTTCTGAGGGAATCGTAAGTGGAGCCATTATGTCATTACTACATTATTATGACATTAAAGTCCGTGTGAAATAAAAATTACAATGCCTACATTTTCATCAAATAGTTTATCAGTGTGGGTCATCAAAATGAGTGTGCTCTTATAATCTTTAGTTAAAATTTGAAAATGCACCTCCTTTCCAGACTTATGTTAGATGGCTTGGTCGGAGTATCCGTTAGCTCCTTCACTTTAACTGTCAGTCTGCTACCAGTTCCATTTAAAAATGCAACGGCTCTTTTTATATATCCAATCCAATCGCAGAGAAAGACGACAGCCAACCCCATTATTTTTCTCATTCAATATTCCATTTCACTCGGAAATGCTTCAAAGTACGGAAATAAAAATTATCGCAACTTTCAGTTAACGGGGACTTTAAGAACCAACTGGCAAAATAACCTCTCTGGGTTAATTTTTTAAATATTGGTTAAAGTACATATGAGAAACACTTTCATTATTCTGTTACATATCAGTGATTATTATATTTAACTGTTATGTTGCCCGCCTGTCTAGCAACGTTTGTTTATACATAAAAGAAGCGTCTTTTCCAAAGTTATAACGTGCTTCATGAAGTTTCACTGAGTTGGCTTCTGCGATTTCGGTTAAACGTCTTCAAAACTTGTCACGTGAGGGAACGAATGGGAATGAATGGTTCCAGGTAAGGCAAAGAATGTTTCAGTCGACTGGAAGGATTTTGCGAAATGAGACAGCCCTTAAAATGGCTGACTCCCTGGTCAGTGCCCTGAATACTGAACAAGGGATCTGATCGAGATACGTGTGTTATGGTACTTATTCTGTGGCATATATTTGGAGTTTCTGTGCGAGAGCACCCTCTGGGTGTTAGACATTTAACCGTACTTTACTGACATGATGCACCAAAAAAATCGTCCACTTGTAGTGCAGCCCTAGCCACAATACATAATATTTACCTCAATTATTTGGTAAAAATGTAAAGATGTGGACGTTCCTATTTCATATTCCTGTTGTCCGAATATCATCGTGCAGTCCTTCCACTGGATATTAAATGGATTTTCATCAAATAAAAATAATCACATTTGAAATTGAAAACAATTTTATGGGTGATTCTGACCTTGTATGTGGTTAAATCCAATAACATTACATTACACATGTAGGGTAAGAGAGCCCATTGGCATGTTTCATGCTGATGTTGCTCATGAGAACTAATAAACTGCAAATCATCCCTCAGTGATTTGATCAGTTGTCTCACATTACATTGAGTAATCGCTCACCACTCAGCCCACCCTGACATTTGTCTCCTCCAATATGGGTTCATTATCTCTAGCCTCCATCTACATGGTTCAATTGGCTTCTTATCCACGCTACAACGACCTCACCCCAAGGTCAAGTGTGCTCTGTCGGGCCGATTAAAGACTGTTACACAGGGATTATCGGCCTCATCTCAAACGCTGCGTCCAGTTCCCGAGAAACAAGTAGAGTAAATCGCATCAAGGGCCTGAATTATGGGACAGTGGCTATCAAATGTGTATAGAGCTTTTGTGTACAATGATGTGTCGGGCCACTTTTATCATGCTCCACCAAAACATTCCTCTGGGGTTATATAACGGGGGTTCAGAAATTAAATTTCTTATCATATATGAGAATTTTGCAGAACACTTCAGCATTTTCAATTAAAATTCTTGTGTCATGTTTAGATTACGATTATTTTACAGCAGTTTAGTTTCAAGACTACGTTATAAATCTTTACCAGTTTTAGATTTAAAACATTGGTTTGATTGATTATTGTTCTGCGAGTAGTGAGTGAGTGGAACAGAAGCAGGTCTCATTTAAGTTTTTTACAAATACGGCTGGCGGAAAATGTCTGTGCTTCAGTCTCTATGTGTAACTATCTGTATTCTTCTGTCTTATAGCAGTGTTGTTGTTTTGTTGCAAAAGCTTATTGAATGGCACTTGAACGTGGCTTTTCGTGGCCCCAGTGCAAAAGCAACTAATCTTTTGTGTGTTTACATCTTAAATAATAATAATAATTAATTACATTTAAATTGTGCTTTTCTGGGCACTCAAAGCACTTTACATTGAAAGGAGGCTTATCCTCCACCACAACCAATGTGCAATATTCACCTGGATGTTGTGACTGCAGCCATGTTGCGCCAGATTGCCCACCACACACACCACCTTATTGATGAAGAGGAGACAGACATATGAAGCCAAAAAGTACATATGGTGATGAATAGGAGGTCATGATGTATAGATGCGAATGGGCGAATTTGGCCTTTGGGATTTTTAATGACCTCGGAGAGTCCACGGAGAGTAAATGACTAATGTCCTCTCTCATTCTTTCTCACTTTAAAACATGCGGATTCCCTTTTACAATGTGTAATATAAAACCAGAAATTAGTTTCAGCTGGGTTTGGAAGTTAGATTTTTCAGGAATTGGAGTATAGCGCATCAAACCAAATCAAACGATCCGCACTGAAGGCACTAAGTTCACAGTACTTGCTTTTTGTGTCAAAAGTCATGTTAAAAAGTCTTCAAGCATTTTCCAAAGCTAAAGTGTCTGTCCCGAGTGTTATATAAAGTAAAGGTGCTTTGTAGGATCTATCAACAAAACACTGGGTTACCATGATTAAATAAATATGTTGTTACAAACATGTATGAATTCCTTTGTTTGGTTGAGCACAAAAAAATATTTTGAAGAATGTTAGCAACTGATATTTCTGGGGCAACTGACTACCGAAAATAATTAGGTGCTTTTTTTCTGTTGAACACAAAAGATAATTGTAGAAAGGTTCAATAAAAGGAAGGAAGGAGGCGGGAAACGGTCAACATTTAAATAAAGTGTTAATAAAATAGACACGGAGGTAAAATGCTGGCAGCCCCTCACGGACGACCGCCGGCGTAATAACATAAATACATTTACAAACATAAAACATGTTCGGGTCCGGTCGCTCGTTCTCTTTATGCTTCCGTTCTCCTTCGTGACACGAGACCGGTGCGCGCACAGCTGGCGCTCATTAACAATTACTCACCGGTCTCGAACCACGGTCCCGCCCCGCCTTCTCCACTACAAGAATATTATGAAGAATTTAGTAAAGCAAACAGTTCAGAAATCACAGTTACTAACATTCTTTCAAACATCTTCTCTGGTTTTGATTTACACCTAAATATCTTAAATTGATACGTGCAGAGTTTGACTCGATTTACTGTCCCATGGACGTCTCGTCCACCAGACAATCGACGCAGACAGGTCACTCCACTTTATTTTAAAGTAGAGAACGAGTTCTTCCGTGTGTGTAAGTGTTGGACAGTTGCCTTTATTTTCCACTTTAGTAACGCTCTCTACGTATCACCCTCTGTAATGAGAACATGGGTCATCGCTTTGGCCCGTGACTCATAAAAACATGACACTTATGTTTGGCCACGCAGCGATGTTACAACTCAACCCAGTATCTGAGTATGCGACCGGCCCGTTCCAGGGGTGATGACAAAACTGCTGTCCCTGCAGGTTTTTTATAACTTTACTTTCTCCATTACCCATTATCCCCCCTTATGCCAAGTCGGAAATTTTATCACACCAGTTGTTTGGCTATTGTTATTCCACAGATGCAGGTCATCATTTTTAGCAGCTACTGGCAGAATCCCTCTCATTTAGCATAGCCGTGGGACAAAACCTCAGAATGGATAGCAGAATTATGAGCAAAGCGTGCCTTCACTGATCACGAAGCCTTCTCTATTGACACCATATGTCATTAATTTGAAATGCAAACTATACAACAAAGACTTATTCATGCAGAAGCATTTAAACTAAATAGACAACATATGCTACACAATTAAACCTTTTTTTACGCATTGATTTTACTGTTTTAATTGTAGTGGGTGGCTTCCTGAGGCAGTGATGTAAATGGTTAATTAATCTGTGGAAATGAGGTAGATGATTATGGGATAATTAACTTCATCTTGTGTAGTGTTTTTAAAAGTGTGCTTCATTTCATATTGTGTAGTTTCTTTTTGCAAGAGATGTTTATGAAAGAGGCTGTTTCGAAGGATCACACAGTCCACATTTAGCTGATAATATCAGTCGTGACTCGTATAGGCTACACTCTCAGAAAGGACTTGTTGATTATTAGCACATTGTTTGTGTTGTGCTTTTAACACATTATGGGCCGGATTTATTAACAGCTTACGGCAACACAAATGCATCTTTTGCAAAATAAACCTACTGTCTGTATTTACTAAAGACACGCTGTGAAAATGTGTGCTTACAAGGCATGGGCACAGCTGTTTTTGTTACTGACCTTGCATATGCATTTGTTGACTTTTTCTCTTCAAATCGCAAACTTTATGGGAAGAGAGTATTTAAATATGCAACGCAATTTGCGGATTAATTTAACGCCCTAAAAAGTATGTCTTAAACCCTCTGCTTATTAGGGCTGCTCTAGGTAGATCTTGCGCCTGTGTTGTTAATGTGCGCTTTGTGAATAAACCCCGGCAAAAATGTCCACTCCTATTTTATTTGCCCTGTTTAGGTAATCTGGCCCTATGTGTCATTTTAACACATTGTGTGTTTATTTTGTATTAAATTATTTAGAGAGAACACAAGGTGAATTAAAAGTTACACCAAATGTGTTGTCCTAAAAATAAGTTTGATTTTTTTAATACTATTACTATATAGCATTTACCTAATATTGCAGTCTGCCCACTTACATTAGACCTGTCTGTTAATCGATTTGCATGCATTAAAATATGTATTAAGATGACATGCATCATTTATTTACTTCAGATTTGTGTAAATGCTATATTTGCAATGTTTACACAGATGCAGCATTAAATCATGTTCGAATTTATACATTTAGTTGGCTTTTATCCAAAGTGACTTGCCATAAAATACTTTCATAAATATACATTCCATCAATTCATATGTTATCTCGAAATCAAACTCTTTTTGGGCAAACAAATCAAGCTCTGTAAACACTTTGGTTATGAAAAGAACACTAACAGAAAGCATCGAGCAATAGCACATTTAAAAGATAAGACTAAGCCGGCACTAACTTTGTATTATTAATAGGACCAATTATGTCCTCTGTGGACAAAGCCTCTTCTTAGACGAGAGCTCAAATGAGCTGGGTCTACTTCAGCAAAACATAGCGAGCGTTTAGTGTTTGTGCGTGTACAGGATTCTATACTTTTTGGGGCCCAGATGATTTTAAATGTTAAAATGCAAAAAATTATTCTGTGAGGATTAAGTAAAAGTCCATCGAGAGACGTTGTGCCACTCGGCGTCCATGTTTGCGATGCCTCCGGGCAACTATTTCGGCCGTGTCAAGACCACCTTCTTATTTATTTGAATGTGACAAGAGAGATATTTTCTAAAAGTGCTAGTAAAAATGAAATGGCAAATTACCGACCAATTTAATCTGAATTCAGCTGTATCACAATTTGTATTTCCTAAGCTAATAGCACCCCACAAACCTCAGTATAGAGCTCCGCCCCACAAATTGTCTAAAGAAGTCTATTATGATTGACGATTGGTTGTTTCTAATGGGAGGCGGGACTTCCTGCTATACAGCGTTCATATTGAGCAATGCATTCCCTTCCCATAATGGCAATGGCACATATTGTTAATAATGTAATATTGCTCGAGCATCAGGGTATCAGCGTGGGTTAATCGGCCTGAGGCAATATTAGCCATTGATATTATCCATTATCTTTGGTTAGACTCCAGACTGCGTTTCAGATATCTAGCTTTTAGCATTGTCTATGTTGATGAGCACAAAAATGCTCTTCAGAACTTTTTTTTTCTGTTTCCTGCAGATTTAAGGCCATTAGCATCAAGCAATATGCACAAAAGTATATTTACGGATGTAGTTGGGAGCATAATTGTGAGCACTTTCCATGCTGAATGTAATTGGTCTGAAGTGGGTACACTCAGACAAACAGCAAAGGTGAATTTTAATATTTCATCAGAACATATAAATGTAAAATTGTTTAATGTCGTTGATGACTCTATTTGACCATGACATGCATTATTAACAACATAAATATGCATGCTTTCTCTTTTAATTTGATACCAGATTACAGTAAAAGTGTCCAAACCGGCTAACAAGTGATTTAGTCCACTGTTCAAACTCATTTCCCCCTCTATGTTATTATGGAAATACGGCCATAATTTTGTCTAGTTATTGCTTTGTGAATTATGTGTTGGATAATTGAATAGTTTGTTTCCAGCTTGCAGAGCTATGCTGCATTACATTTTAAACAGATAAATATAAAAACACAAGATTCCTCCTGCCACACTACACGTCTTTTCACATGAGTAGATGTCGTTTGTGATCAAGGGTAACAAAATTCATTGTGATGCACTGATAAAAAGAGCTGATCTGGGCCTCTACAGCAAGAAAAACAGGGTAAGAAGAGAGACATAACAGCGGATTACTTTTGTTTTCCCAATCATCCTCTCTCCACAAACAGTATTGATTCAGATTATATGGCTCTCTGTGTCTCTCCATCTCTCCGGCTCTGCCCAGCTGGCCCCAAGAGAAATGACTCCTCAGTGCCTTCTCTTAGTATTAAAGAACAGTTGACAGGGAATTACTCTTCCTGATATCCGAGTTTAGCCTTTAATTTTTACCAAACCTATCAATCACTGGAGAGGGGAAGATGTCCATGCCGTAATATTTCTGAGCTGCGATTAAAAGATATCTCCTTATGACGTACATCAATCTGCAGAATGTCACTCAATACCCTCGACGTACTGTGGATTTTACATTGGTGCCCTATTTAAGCCATATGCTAGGAGAGGCTATGCGTTTTCAGGCTTTTACCATAATTAAAGGGATAGTGTGCCTTAAACGAAAACTCTTTGAACGTGTACTCACCCTCATGTCATTCCAAACTTGTGTGATTTCAGAACACAAAAGAAGATATTCTGAAGAATGTTAGTAATTGCAAAACAATAGTCCCTGTTGACTTCACCATTGAGACATTTCTCAAAATATCTTCTTCTGTGCGTGAATGTCAATTCAATCAGATTTCAGAGTCTTGTGTCTTTTTTATAAATGGTGTTTGGTTGACATTACGCTTACATTGGTTTACAGCAAACTCCTACTATTAAACTAATATTAAAATATTGATCCCCCCTAAAAGTTTTATTAAGGTGAGCTCAACCTTGTTGCACTATGTTGCTGGCAGTACTATAGTACATTATGTCAAGCCCCTAACCTCTGCCTGTACTGAGCTGACCACAAACCAGCAGATTCTGCTCGCTTCGGCATTGCTGTAGCGTGAGGCCATTAGGCTTACTAAAATGCATGCATGATACATAACACATCATGCCTGGAGGTCACTCTTAGGGGGAAAACTCTGGGTTTGTTGCACTGTGCAGGGATGCGTCCAAGCTCCGACTCTAATGAATTCTCATTCCAGCTGCATGTTAACACGCCAGCCACGTACAGCTGCTGTTTTATGTGTTGTGGGCACTGTGCCATTGAATCATGATGGACGATTAGAGCACTACAAAGTAGACAGTATAGGGTTAAAATAATAAAAGACCCTATATTGCCACTGTCTATGCTTTCTAATGCTGACTACATAGAAACGTCCCTTTACCTTTCTTAGAAACTGTGCACGTACACACAGAAATATTAACCTTATTAGATGTATTTGCATTCTTGTTAAGAGCAAATTAAATGCACAGCAGGGCAGGATTAACAACTCATCAGCAGGTGAATGAGGAGAATGACAATGACAATGTCCGCAGCCTCCTCCCCTACAGTATCACTGCAGATAGAGGGAAAAAAACTACAGACAAATTAACACACAGTTACATGTCAGTGTTACACATTACACTATATTCAAACCCAACCATTGGGTTGAAAATTAACCTATTCGGGGTTGTTACAGTCCAAAATGTTGGGTTCCCAGTGACTGGGTTTATCCCTTTTTGACCCAATGCTGAGTTATAAATACACACAGCATTTTTTTGAGTATTACTTTGTGTTCATACAACCAATATATTACATTATCAAGCATTCTGTCTATTTGTATTTCTCAGTGCTTGTTAATGTAATTTAGAGTTAAATAAATATTAATGTGTTCACAAACAGCCCATTCGCACCAATTGCGTATAAATAACACGCGCTGGGCATTATCGTATAATACGGATGCCAAATTGCGACTTTTTTTGCGTGTATATGATACGCCAATTAGCGTGTTTGCATATTAAACAGCAATTTGTCTCATTACCCTGTCCCCTAACCCAAACCCTAAACCTAATGTTAGCGTCCGTGCATTTTATAACCTCTACCCTAAACCTAACATTATTATTTTTATTATTTCAGTGTTTCCTCTTCATGTAGGTTTTAAAATGGCTGCTCTCCACCCAGGTACAAGCAAGCATTGGCGTATCATATGCACGCAAAATCGCAATTTGGCGTACGTATTAGACGATAATGCAACAGCGTGTTATTTATACGCAATTGGGTGCGACCAGGTTGTCACACAAGGTGAATGTAAAACATACAGTCTAAAAAAGAATGCTGTGTTTCAACTCATGTTAGGATCAAATATGGAGTTGGGTTTGCATTCTAGGTCGTTTCAATCTGTGGTTTGATCAAATTTTCTAGGACAATTTAAACAAATGTCTACACTAATGATTTTTTATATTTAATAACCAAGGATTTTAACAATCCAACCTTTTTTCGGATGTGTAATTGTCACGTTTGTTCCTTGCCTGTTTTCACTTGTTTCATTGTTTTCACCTGTCCCTCATCTTTGTTAATCTCCCGTTGCCAATCTCATTATTAGTTAATTCGTTTTCACTTGTGTTTCGTCATTGTTAATTAGTTCCACACCTGTTTCTGTTTTCCATGAGTGTCTTCCTTTTGTATTTAAGCCCTGTGTCTCCCTCTGTTCTTTGTCGGTTATTATTTATGTCGATGAACTGTATTACTGGTTTTGTCTTCCCTGTTCTCCTGCTCCCGTGTTTGTTTTGGACTTCTGTTTTCATTAAACCCCATTGGATTATACCTTTTTGTTTCTCCATTCATCCTCCTCCGTGTCAGCCCCTGACAGAATAACCGACCTTTAAAAATGGATTGCTGTACCTTTTCTCCAGAGGCTGTCCTGAGGGACTTGAGGCAGGACGGAAGGCCTCTGGAGAACTACGTGGAGGAGTTTGTTGGCGTGTGCTATCGGGTGAGTTGGAGCGATCAAGCTCTAAACCTGGCCTTTGTGGCCGGTCTGGACGACATTCTGCTCGTCCTCGTCATGCTTCCCGATGCAGATGAGTACCGGCTGGAGGACTTCGTAAATCGAGTCCTCCAAGCAACCGGCTCCGAGTTCTGCATCGGGGTGACTGTTGAGGACTTGAGCGGGGGTCGCCCAGTATCGGTCACAGGCCAGGGGTTCGTTCCGGCTCATCTCGGATCCACGCCTCACTCCTCCACCACCCAGCAACGGGAGCAGGTTAAAGGGGACCTGTTCTCGGAGCCGGTCCCGTCCGGCCTTCCAGAGCCTCTCCAGCCGTTCCCGCACGGCCTTCCAGAGCCTCTTCAGCCATTCCCGCACGGCCTCCCAGAGCCTCTCCAGCCGTTCCCGCACGGCCTTCCAGAGCCTCTCCAGCCGTTCCCGCACGGCCTTCCAGAGCCTCTCCAGCCGTTCCCGCACGGCCTTCCAGAGCCTCTCCAGCCGTTCCCGCACGGCCTTCCAGAGCCTCTCCAGCCGTTCCCGCACGGCCTCCCAGAGCCTCTCCAGCCGTTCCCGCACGGCCTCCCAGAGCCTCTCCAGCCGTTCCCGCACGGCCTCCCAGAGCCTCTCCAGCCGTTCCCGCACGGTCTTCCAGAGCCTCTCCAGCCGTTCCCGCACGGCCTTCCAGAGCCTCTCCAGCCGTTCCCGCACGGCCTTCCAGAGCCTCTCCAGCCGTTCCCGCACGGCCTTCCAGAGCCTCTCCAGGCCGTTCCCGCACGGCCTTCCAGAGCCTCTCCAGCCGTTCCCGCACGGCCTTCCAGAGCCTCTCCAGCCGTTCCCGCACGGCCTTCCAGAGCCTCTCCAGCCGTTCCCGCACGTCCTTCCAGAGCCTCTCCAGCCGTTCCCGCACGGCCTTCCAGAGCCTCTCCAGCCGTTCCCGCACGGCCTTCCAGAGCCTCTCCAGCCGTTCCCGCACGGCCTTCCAGGGCCTCTCCAGCCGGTCCCGTCCGGCCTCCTAGAACCCGCTGCCCAGCCGCCAGAGCCCGCTGCCCAGCCGCCAGAGCCCGCTGCCCAGCCGCCAGAGCCCGCTGCCCAGCCGCCAGAGCCCGCTGCCCAACCGGTCCTGGACAACCTCCATATGAGCTCCCGGACTAAACCCAAATATTTTTGGGGGGGAGCCATATGGCAGGGATAGCCCTCAAGGCTAGACCGGTCGTCTGCCATCCGGTACGTCCGACGCCTTCCAGGTCTCACGAACGGCCGGCGCCCTCCGGGCCTCCAGAATGGCCGCCGCCCTCAAGGCCTCCAGAATGGCCGCCGCCCTCAAGGCCTCCAGAATGGCCGCCGCCCTCAAGGCCTCCAGAATGGCCGCCGCCCTCAAGGCCTCCAGAATGGCCGCCGCCCTCCAGGCCTCCAGAATGGCCGCCGCCCTCCAGAGTCCCAGAGCTGGACGTATCGTCCTGGAGGTCTCCCATCCCACCAGGTCTGGTCTTCCCTGCACCGGCCTCCAGGAAGCCCACCCCCCCTTCCCCCTTTGGTACTGTTTTGGCGCGATGACGCGCCTTGTGGAGGGGGGGTAATGTCACGTTTGTTTCTTGCCTGTTTTCACTTGTTTCATTGTTTTCACCTGTCCCTCATCTTTGTTAATCTCCCGTTGCCAATCTCATTATTAGTTAATTCGTTTTCACTTGTGTTTCGTCATTGTTAATTAGTTCCACACCTGTTTCTGTTTTCCATGAGTGTCTTCCTTTTGTATTTAAGCCCTGTGTCTCCCTCTGTTCTTTGTCGGTTATTATTTATGTCGATGAATTGTATTACTGGTTTTGTCTTCCCTGTTCTCCTGCTCCCGTGTTTGTTTTGGACTTCTGTTTTCATTAAACCCCATTGGATTATACCTTTTTGTTTCTCCATTCATCCTCCTCCGTGTCAGCCCGTGACAGTAATATAGGGAAGACTGGGACTATTTGTCACACTTCACTCAATAATTCTCAGGGTTGTTTTTACTTTAGTTATTTTGTATCAGCACATTATTTAAAATATTGGTTAAAAGCTTCCACCATCTATCCACATGTGAAATGAAAATGAAATATTTCAATTCAACAGAATTTGTTTTTTTTTCTAAGTCAGATGAATGTTTGGCATACAAATTTGATGCCCTGTCCTTATATTTCTGAAAAGGAAAGAAGAGATGCAGTTGGAAAGTAAAATACTTATAGTATACTCCACACATTGGTAATAATCAACTATGAAATAATAAATAATAAAGTGAATCCAGAAATTCACTTGTTTATGCCCTCAGCTGAAAAAATGAGAATGGCATGTTATGATTGATTTAGTTTAAATGCATTCTCTGTATGTTAGTAACAAACAACTGAAACGGCCACGGACTGGGGTGGACAATCGCAGTGACTGGTGACTGATCTGGTCTGCTACCATACAGCCACTTTATTGTCTTTATGTACCAAAGTGATAAGTTCCGATTCACAAACATGCAACCAATCATTACTGAATAGTAAAAAGAAGGGCCGTTCTCATTTTTTATTATATCACTCATTTTAGACCGGCATGTTTGCGCCCTGAATATCAGTGTAAAGCAAAACGTGATTAGCTGATGCTAGAACATGCCCCATAAGTCAATGAAAGACTGAAGTTACCTGTTTAGCGTGAGGGATCGTGTGCTCGTCTTGACGTTAGAAATGTTTTAAAATCCACAAATGCACAGAGAGCGATCCACAAATGCATGCATTGATCCACAAATGTGTGCAGCGAATCACAAATGCACAAAAAGTGATCCACGAAAATGCTGAAAGCGATCCACAAATAAATGCCATCAAAATATATTTGCATTTATTTGTGAATTCCATTCCATTTTGTGGATTTATAAACTGTTTGTGAAATTCTCTAAATTTATTTGCAGATAATTGTATATTTATTCAGAATACTGGATCAATTCTGACCCCATAGGGAACCCCATTGAAGATACCCTTCCCAGTAACAGTCTTACACACAGCCTGAAAAAAATGTTTTAGGCAGTCCCTTAAAGGTCTTATGTGTAATGTCCTATGTCTTAGTCCTGTGTCAGCCACCGTAGTGCTTCAAAAGAAAAGGATGGAGTGAGACATGTTTGTAATTCGAAATCTCACCAGTAGATTCTTTAATTCAATACACTGGACCTTTAAGATATTGTGCTAGATTTCTAGATTTTTGTTTTGAAAGTAGAGAATGAAAAATACTACATGAAAATTAATGAGCTCATTAATGAGAACATAGCACATGCACGCAAAAAAGTTTCTGCAGTGAGTGATGATAGCCATGAATATTACAATTAAGCTACTCCTGTTAACATCTGCCATCATCTTTTGTTCTCCCAGTGATTTCAGATGGTATAACTATTGTAAGTCTGTCTTTAACGTGTTATTGAACCTGAACTCGATTAAAAATTGCTTTGTGTTTACACTGATGCATATACTATAATACAAATAGAACTATATCTATTGCATTATAATTACAAAATTCTGCATTTGTTTTGTTAAACCTTGGCTTTTAACACTTTGTTGAACCCTCATAGTTCACAGCCTTAAACTGAACGATTTCAATGACATCCACAGACTAGCACAGCGTCAGCACGGTACAATTTTAAAGGCTGACAGATTTGGCTGTGAAGACAAAGGTAAACCCTTCTTTTATTCTGGAACTTGAAAGAAGAAAGTGTAACTCTGGAGAAAGGACCACTTCAGTTGATCTGTGGAGAAGTGAAGTCTTGGGGGAGTAGAGTTGTTTATGGGAGCAGTGTTGTGCAGGCTGCATTGTATTTGAAAGCAGTTGTGGATCATATTGAGGTTTGACATCATTGCCTTATAAAGCTTTGATATCCAGGCTGTTGGTTCTTGGATCTGCTGTTGAGTTTCTTTTCCCAAGACCATAAGGATAACCAAACCTATATCTTGCCAACATGTATCTATACGACACACTTGAGTATAGTGTACCGCTTGCGTATACATATTGATGTTTATGCAGAATCCAGTAACTTGAATTGATTGATTTGATACTAAAAGAAGAATACATTGAACTTGCTTTGGAAAATAAACAATGGTTTTGGAGACTTAATTTTTTAGATGGTTTCAGCAGCAACAATTTAGCAAATGCTTTGTGGCCCAAACTTCCGGTGAGACCTCTGCAAATAATCTACAACTGTCAAATAGTTTAATTTGATGATATTAAAATATAGCAAAATAAGATCATAAATTAATATTAATATACATTAATGATCAAATTAATTATTATATTTTAACTAAACACGGACCGGAAGTTAACTCCGAGGCAGGCGAGTACGTCCAATGAAACGTCTGTAAAAAACATTAATATCAATGCAGCCCTATAGAAAAATGAAAATATTCATATTATATAAAAATATTCTCATGTTTGGGTGCTAAATGAGCTATTGCAGTTGTATTGCTGCAATTACTCAAATCTGTTCAGATTACAAAATGAAACTCAATATTGTTCATTTTACATTGCATTTGGGATTATAAAAAAATCCTATGTTAACTTTCAATTTTAAAATATTTATAACAATACATTAATATATTACATCATTATAATATATTGAATAAAATATTTTTTATATATTGACTATTTGGTTTCAATATGGAGATGATTATTATAATTGTTTTGTATCTTTGCGATTATAAAGTAATATTATTGTATTTTGTTTTATTTTGTAATTAACATATCGGATTATATTATCGGATTATGTTCCCTTTTTTCGTTAAAAATTGTCTGAAATGTGAACGGTATTGGAGCATGCTCTGCATTCCTATGTTCAATCAATGAAAGTCAACGGGTGGGTATCCATATAATTTGTCAAACATGGCCTAACCGCACAAACAGTATGGCGAGTGCAAGCGTCAAACAGCGCTGTGAATACGCAGTGGCTGTAGACCGGGGTTGAAGAAGTAATCGTGTTTAGCGGGGGGGTTGCAGTTATACTCGTTTCACATTTCACATTAATTGTGGATCTACAGTGAAACTGTCAACACTTTTATAAAGTCAGTTAAACTGATTAATGTGCTAATAACATTGTTTAGGAGGGGGCATTTATAGATCATACAAAGAACAATTTAAGTAAGTAGCCATTTGAATTCCACGGAGCGTTGGGGTGTTTAAACAGCAGAGGTTACACAGACACGATCCACAATAGCCAAAGTGCTCTTCCGTGGAAAGAAGCCCCTACAGCCACCCCATAGAATTTCACAGCCTTTCATATATTTAATAAAGGCTTTCATAAGCGGGACAATCCTGCGGCTTTTTGGCTCCCTCCAGCCAAGCTATTATTCCTGCACCCATCAGGAATATTCAGTCCTGTTTCATCCATTTAGAGAAGTCTCACAACCTTTTCATATTTCTGTTCTTTCTCACAGGAGAAACAGTATCATACTTTCACATTCTTCACACTCTCTCCATTCATCCTTTCTTCTGTCCCACACAGATGTGTATTAATAGAAGAGAGACGCTCAGTGAACCAAATAGCTTCAGATTAAGAACATACTTGAAACTGGGCTTTTCTGCTGTTGTCAGCCCCATGCTTGGACTGGGAAAGAGGTTATAGGCACAGCGTGATGTAGAATGCATTTACGAACAGGTGTCTTCAAAAGCAATCACTTAAAGCAGAAAAACAGGACAAATACACAAATACACAAATAAATTACTGATGAAATAAAATTGATTTAAAAGCTAAGTGCTGTTGCTTTAAACTCCCAACAATTATTTCAAAGTAACCTACCAAGGTTCATGCAGATTAGAAGAATTTCGTTCTCGCCTCTTAAAGAATGAAATCGTTTGTTTGTTTTGTTGTGTATTTTAATAGATTTGGAAAACCAAAGGTGGGATGTCGCAAAATCAGTGATTCATGAATAATTGCATTTTATGCCTAGGTTTATACAACGTTTTATCATGCAGAACGGCTTAGCGTGGATCACAAATCTAGCTGTCACTTCTGAACATTAGTGCAATTCTTAGGCTGCTCTGTTGGTGCATCTAGACAGTGCCGCTACATAATCACCGTTACGTAACACGGAAAGACGCTTGAGCGGGTCTGCAAAAAGTAACTTGCCGTTCAACAGTCGTGCAGGGTTATGTTTCTTAACAGCTCCTAGTCACCGCCGGGCAAAATCCTAATCAAGACGCATAGCAATTCACACGTAACCTCTTCTTGAACTTTGCACGGCTCGTCTTTTAAATATCTGGACAGACTTGCTTTGTTTAAATAGCCCCTGATTTGCTTGAAGGCTTTTGAAGTACCTATAGACATGCTTAATTACCGTCAGGGGAACCTTGCGATAATTGTTTGTTAATCCTGCCCTTCATTTGAATAGTGCTGGTCTCCCAGGAGTCGTCCTTTTAAAAAAATCAAGCTATGCTTGTGCCTGCCAGACTGTTAATGATGAGAATCTGCCTCGGCCAGGAGATTGTGGAAGTGATTCACAATGATTGTGTGGTGACTGCGAGATGGAGAAAGGTGGTTAGATAAAAAAAGATTGCTTCTAGTGTTGTGAAATGCAAGAACCCATGTTGTTTGAAGTTTAGATGTGCTGATCAAATCTGTATTTTAATTTCTTTTTGAATTTTAATTTCTCTATATGGGCTCAAATATTACCAGTTTTCTTTCTCTTATTTCTGTATTGTTGGGCTAAAGAAGAGGTTTTTTTTTGTATATTAAAGGAGTCATTTGCCGAAAGTAGTCTATGAAGTGTTGCCCATGGATGTATTAGACACGTGAAATTGCAAAAATGTGAGTGTCGGAACAAAAGATGTATTTTATCTAGAAGCGAATGCTCACCCAGACCTGCCTGAAACGCCTCGTGTAACCACACCCCCACAACTTCACGTCAGCTCGTGGAGTGATTTGACTAAAACCGCCCAAATCTACGCTCAAGTAGGCCTAATGTGGGCGGTCTTAAAAATCTCATTGTACCGGCGCCGGCGCAGCCTGATGTTTCGAATATTTGAAGAGGCGTGACATTTCCGTGCAGAATTCGACCAATCACTACGTCCTAGTGACGTTTATTACCAATCATAGCACACCTCGCTTTTTAGAGCAATGAGCTTTGTAAAATATCAGCGCGTTACAGAGAGGCGGAGGAAAGAGGAGATACAAACATGCACGGTATGTGGAAAATACAGCGTTTTTTAACCTTAAATCGTGTATACACATGTAATAATGTTCGATTTAGCCGAGTTAAATGACCCCTTTAAGTACAAAATTAGTGCTTGATAGTAGAGCACTTCAAATATATTTAAGTATTTAAATGCAGTGTTTACACTTGGGATTTACGATATATGTCCTCAACACCAAACACACACTTTGCTAACTATATCAAACCACCCCAAACATTTTGTGCATGTGTTTGCATGTTTATTAAGCCATTTTCTGTTGTCTGCTCCCCAGGGGTTTACTATTCTTATGGGACATCTGGTATCCCCAACATGGTATCCGCGCCGCTATCCCTAGACCAAGATGGCGGCGCGTGAACATCGCGAGGCTCAGCGTCTCTCCAGTTTTAGCAATTATATAGTGTTTTTCTTGCTCATCTCGGGCCTGTTCGTACAGAACAGTTGTGCCTTCACATCGTACACCCGGCAGGAGCTTTTGGATATCGGTTTGCGCATTCCCGGAAGTTATATCAGCAACATTCAACTCGTCCCTGAGATCATCAAAACATCCGATGCTACGCACCCCACACGGCCGGGCGGAAGTGCTCGTCGGCGGCGTCGAGATCGTAAACAAAGGCGGGGAACGCGTGGAGGGCTAAGAGCTAAGCTAAAGCTAACACCACACCGGCTCTCTTTACCCAGCATTTTCCTTGCTAATGTACGATCATTAGTGAACAAAATGGATGAGATTCGACTCCGCATCATCAACAACAAAAGACTTTTAAACTGCAATGTCATAATCTTCACGGAAACATGGCTACACAGCGGCATACCGGACAACGCTATTGAGTTAGCGGGCTACAACACACACCGGGCGGATAGAACGGCAGAGGAATCCGGTAAGACAAGAGGAGGTGGACTGTGCATTTATGTCAATAAAGCTTGGTGCACGAACTCTGTTATTGTCGGGAGACACTGCTCGGCTAACCTTGAGTTTCTCATGGTTAAATGTAGACCGTTTTATCTGCCACGGGAATTCACTTCCACCGTTATAACGGCAGCTTATATTCCACCGGATGTTGATGCCAAGCTTGCTATGAAAGAACTTCATGCAGCCATCAGTAAACAACAGACTGCTCACCCGGAGGCTGCATTTATTGTTGCGGGAGATTTTAATCACTCTAACTTAAAGACAGTGCTCCCTAAATTTCATCAGCATGTTTCCTGCCACACAAGAGGAAACAAAACTTTGGATCATGTCTACACAAACATGGCTGAAGCTTACGCCGCGACACCCCTCCCCCACCTGGGTCAATCTGATCACCTTTCTTTGTTCCTCACCCCCAAGTATTCACCTCTCATTAATCGTGTGAAGCCATCAGTGAAGACCATCAAGGTGTGGCCTGCGGGGGCAGACTTCACACTCCAGGAAAGGTTTCTACGCACAGACTGGACTATGTTTGCTTCTCAGGCAACCAGTGGCTCTCACACGGACATAGACAGCTACACCTCTTCTGTATTGGACTACATCAATACCACCATTGATAGTGTCACAACTCAGAAGCAGATCACCATATACCCTAATCAGAAGCCATGGATGAACAAGGAAGTGCGCCTCCTGTTGAAAGCACGCAACACCGCCTTCAGATCAGGTGATGCACAGGCCTATAGTACTTCCAGGGCAAATCTGAAGAGGGGCATCAGAAAGGCCAAGCACTGCTACAAGTTGAAGCTAGAGGAGCATTTTACCAACTCTGACCCTCGACGCATGTGGCAGGGCATCCAGGCCATTAGTGACTACAAACCCAACCACTCCATCCCCATAGCCACAGATGCTGCCTTTCTGAACGAGCTTAATGACTTTTATGCACGCTTTGAGAGAGACAATAAGGAACCCGCCACCAGGCTCACACCTTTTACTGACCACCCAATCATCACACTTAACTCCACAGATGTTTACACTGCACTAAGCCGGATAAACGCACGTAAGGCTGCTGGCCCTGATGGCATCCCTGGTCGCGTACTCCGGGCATGTGCGGAGCAGCTCGCTGGGGTCTTCACGGATATCTTCAACCTGTCCCTCGCCCAAGCAGTTGTTCCAGCATGTTTCAAATCCACCTCCATTGTTCCCATTCCAAAACATTCCAGCCCGACATGCCTGAACGACTACCGCCCTGTAGCACTCACACCCATTGTTATGAAGTGCTTCGAGCGGCTGGTCTTGTCACACCTAAAAGACTCTCTACCATCCACACTGGACCCATACCAATTTGCCTACCGCAGCAATAGGAGCGTAGATGATGCAGTGTCAATGGCGCTGCACTCCGTGCTCACACATCTGGATAATAAGGACACTTATGCACGCATGCTGTTTGTAGACTTCAGCTCTGCATTCAATACCGTCATCCCTTCCAAGCTAATCAGCAAACTTGGAAACCTAGGCATTAACAACTCAACCTGCAACTGGATTATGGATTTCTTGACGAACAGGCCTCAGCTTGTTAGGTTAGGCCACATCTGCTCCACCACCATCACCCTCAACACTGGTGTACCACAGGGCTGCGTACTGAGCCCCTTTCTCTACTCCCTTTTCACACTCGACTGCAGGCCTGTGAATGGATCTAACTCCTTCATCAAGTTCGCAGACGATACAACAGTGATTGGTCTCATCAGCAACAACGATGAGACTGCTTACAGGGAGGAGGTACGGCACCTGGCCACATGGTGCTCAGACAACAACCTGCTCCTTAACACCTCCAAGACAAAGGAGATCATCGTGGACTTCAGGAAGGCGAAAGGAGGCACACACGACCCCATCCACATTAACGGGATGGCTGTTGAACGTGTTTCCAGTTTTAAGTTCCTGGGGACCCATATTTCGGAGGACCTGTCCTGGACCACCAACACCTCATGCCTGGTCAAGAAGGCTCACCAGCGTCTCTTCTTTCTGAGGACACTGAAGAAGAACCAACTGTCTTCAACTATCCTGGTGAACTTCTATCGCTGCACGATAGAGAGCATCCTGACCAACTGTGTCACAGTCTGGTACGGGAACTGTTCTGTTGCTGAGCGCAAGGCACTGCAGCGGGTGGTGAAAACAGCCCAGCGCATCACAGGGACTACACTCCCTTCCATTGAGGACATCCAGGGGAAACGCTGTCTGCGTCGAGCTCGCAGCATTCTCAAGGACTCCTCTCACCCCGCTCATAGACTGTTTACTCTCCTGCCTTCCGGTAGGCGCTTCAGGTGCCTCCGGACAAGAACCAGCAGACTAGGAAACAGCTTTTTTCCCAGAGCTGTTTCATTATTGAACTCTGCTCCCCACTGATTCCACTAACCCTCATAACTTTAACTTTAATGCTGCTATTACATTGTTTACATTGCATAACAGGGCTGCATCCATGACTGAACTGTACACACCAGTACTTCATGTTATCTGCTCTACCGGACTGTTTACACACACATAGCATCATTTCATCTCTATACTGCTCACTTGCACACCAGGAATATTACACTGAATGCTCATTTGCACTAATAAACTACTTCCATAACTGAATTAACTCATCTACTGCACTGTAACTCATCTATTGCATTTATTGCATAACTAACTGCATCTACTCATCTATTGCACTGTAACTTCAATAACTGCATTAACTCATCTACTGCACTGTAACCTTAATAACCGCATTAACGCATATACTGCACTGTAACTTCAATAACTGCACTAACTCATCTAATACACTGTAACTGTATTATCTGCATCTACTCATGTATTGCACTATAACTTCAACAACTGCATTAACTCATGTACTGCACTGTACCTTTAATAACCGCATTAACTCATCTACTGCACTGTAACTTTAATAGCTAATGTCTGTAACTATTGCACACTCAAGTCACTTGCACTATTGTATTGTCTATATTGTTATCTGTTCATAACCACCTGTACATTAATGTTCACAGTATATAGCCTTCTGTATATATTGTTCATAGTACATACCGACTGTCATATTTTCATACAACATTTGTATAGTATTTTCCTAATATTGTATTCTGTATTTATTCACACTGTATATCTGCACTTGCTAATTGCACTTCTGGTTAGACCTAAACTACATTTCGTTACACTGTACTTGTATATGTGTAATGACAATAAAGTTGAATCTAATCTAAAAATCTAATAAGCAAATCTTGAACAACACGCACTCACACACTTATGCACGCAAGCACTTTTAATGGCATGCTAAGGTTAAAAGGGAAGAGAAATGATGGATATAAGCTTGAATCTCATTATGTGCATAAGATATTTAAAAGGCACTCCAGTCAGAGCAGGACAGCGTTCGGTGTGACTTTGCATTCTGCATGTCCTGTACCGCATTCGCGTTCGCTTTGAAAAGCCAACTGTGTCCTTGCCTGTTTCACACTTGAAACGATCTTCGGTTTCGACTTTTTCCTTCTAACACTACATATGTGCACCTATTGTTCAAACCCAGTGTTGTGTGGAATATAACAGCTTGTCATCGCATGTTCAGAAATAACCTTCTCTCTTCCTCTAACTGCTATTTATTGATATGTATTTTCTTTTGTTACCGTTACTGTCTGAAAATGACGCAAGAACTCGACAGCACAATCTCTTCTTTCGAGCCAAGAGAGAAAAACAGCTTTGCCAAGGATTCAAAGAAAAACGTACAATGAGGAACAAAACTCCATTGTTGCCCTTACAATATTTTTGAAGCTCCTCTTTTATTCAGCAGAAATTAAATGGGCATCCCTCTCTTGCATTTCACTCTCTCTCTTTATTCCACTTTCCGAGCTCTTGCACCGTGACTCATCAGCAAAGCATCCTGGGACTGTTGAATAATGTATATCTCAGCGTACAGACAGAGACACAGTGCAATCTTAAAGTGACTCGGGTCTGTGTGCTTGTTGGACAGTCAGGCCGTTTCTGTGAAGGCTGTTCTGTTAAAAAGCGAGCATGAGCCTTCCTTCACCTCAACTGAAGCCCTGATCTTACGCCTCTGCCTCTTCTGGTGATTCTGTAACCTGTTAGGTGTGCTTTAAGGAACGCTGACGGTCGTCAGAAACTAATTTGAGGCTTAGTAGCTTCTGTTTTGTGCTCAGGGCCTGAATGTGAATGATTCATTAGAAGCAGTGCCTGAAAATGTGAACAAAACCAATGAGTTGCCTACAGAGATAGCATTTTAATGGATTAAAGTAGGCAACTTAATTATGCTGCAGCTTAAGACCTCCTTTTAGCCAAAGCAAGAGGCAGTTGTGCATCTATTTTCGCATTTCAAAAAATCTCAATGAATTCAGTTCAGCTTTGCCAAAATAACTAATGGTTATTTTTTTTAATAATAATAAAATAAACAATAAAGAATAATAAATACATAGAATAAAGAATAATCAAAAATAATATAAAATAATTTGACAGCTTTTTGTGGGCATTTTCTTTACAGAAATATTTTATAAAAATGTAATAGATAAATAATTGTATTATTGATTAATTAATACTTTTATTCAATTGAATTTCACAGTTTGTCATTATTCTGTGTTCACTGTTTAACATTTGTTGTTTCATATACAACAGCTGTTTTAAATGTGTAGATTAGCAGGGCTGTTTCGAGTTTTTAAGGGGAAAAGAGCTCCAACCAGTGAAAGTAAAACAAACACGGCAGAACTTTTGTACCGGTCACATAAGCGGTAGGCAGCAGGTCAGCTCCCCAGAATTTGGAGCAGAGCTGATCTGAGCAGGCTTGGGATTTTGGGATTTTTCGGGGAGGAATTTTAGTTTGTCCTGCACAGAAAACGAGGTATTTTTATCTTGGCGGCACCTTCTCTTATCTCACACAGACAGGTGGACAGGTTTAAAGCACGTGGCAATTACCCGACACCCTAGAGCATCCAGAGGTCAAGTGCTTTCTCAAGGACACAATAGCCATAGTTGGAGGAAGTGTTTTAGTTGAATCTGTCTTTACCACTTAGCTAATGCAAACTTCTCTGTCTCACCTTGTTTGAAACATATTTCTGACACATGCAGATGGAATAAATTGATTATGACATTTCACATAATCCTATACATGTAGATCTTTAACAGCGTGCACCATAGAAAAATATAAAGGCGAAAAAAGAGAAAAACAGCCAATTACTAACACTCCTGTGTTCATATTCCAAGCTTTCTGTATGGCTGCAATCCCAGAAGCCCCTGCGAAGCGTATCTGCTCCTTCTGGCGCTGACTGTGTAATACCACTCCAGATCCCCGTTCAACTCTGCCGCGTGGGTCATCTCTATACTGAAACACACAACTCCCGCGCCTCCACCACAGAGTCCTACCTTCACTTCTCCGCCTATAATCAGCCTTGGCTCCAGCGCACAGCGGCAGATCAACTCTTTTCATTTAACCCCTGACACCTCCCTGAACCCCCCCACACACGAAGCACATCCTGCTGATAAAATGCAATATTTCCATTTTCCCACATCGGAGACTGGAAAAAATCTCTTGTTATTGCACTGGCGGGATTAGGGATTTGAGAAAGATTTGATTCGAAAAGGTTTGACATGACTGTGCTCTGTGTGCCACCTCTTCATAGAGCTTTTCATTCATTTGTGAAGTAAAAAATAGACGTACATCAATAATGTTCTCCGTCAGTGTTTTGTTAATGTTGCTATGAAAGTTTTGTGGAGCTGCGTTTGACAACTATTCAATTATTTTATACAGTACTGAGAGACTTAGTTCAAAGGAAATTGTTGGGTAAACAGAAGTTTGTGAGGAGATCTTTCTTGTTATTAATATCTTATGGGACCAGTGAGGTCAGTCATGTTTATTGGAGTTTTATCAAAGGAGTCAACGATTGACCTCTCGGTATTCTTTGCTACAACGCCAAATCTAGCTGGAATTGTATTCGTATGTTAGAAATGCTGACTTTACATTTAGTAACGAATCACAAGTAATCGGTTTTAGGCAGTGGCAGGTTAATTCGTTGTGCGATGCAAAATTTCTGGTTATAACATTACTTTTAAGTAATTTTTATGAATTTTGTACATTTTTTCCCAACAGAGGATGTTAAATTATGTCAGACTGTGTTTCTATTTCTGAGGCAGCTTATCTTGTCTCCCCACCCACTGTGAAATCTCACACAGGCATGAAAATTAAACACAAATTCATAACTTTTTACAGGGTAAGCATTCGTAGAAATTTTCCTATGATTTGCATTCATGCCAGTGACGTCAGGTGAAGGGGTGGGGCGACTCACTTCGTATGAATTAGCCAGCATGTAAAATAGTAACGAATTCCCATGAGAAAATCCTAGTTTACTTACCTGTATGTTAAGAATCAAATTTCTTATGATTGGCAATGACTGTTTCCCAGTAGCATAGCACTCACGTGTTCAGTCTGAAGAGACATATTGTTGCTTGTTGTGTAGCATGACATCAACAAAAACATTGGAAAACACTGGATAGCACCACATAAAATTAAGAAAAATCCCAGATGAGATATATTTTCTGATTCCGTTTGAGTGAACGCGTTAATGCAGCAGCTGCTCTCTGGCCTCTTTTTAACATTCTTCGAAACTTCTGCAATTATGTGGATTAACTATGTGTGGCTGGTGTTTGCCTGGACTGTCCTCTCTTTTGTACTTCACCCATCGACAGCACTGCCTTAGTACTCTGCCGCTGAGCTTCTGAGCTATCGCCCATGTTTGCACAACCCAGCACCATCTGCTCTGGTTCTGCACCTGGACATTTTTATCTGTCTCGTTCGAATTTCATTCATTTTGGATCTCTTTAGAACTTTCAGTAAGACAAATCCAGTTCCATAAAGTCATTTTGGTTTACTACTCGACGTCATGACCTCAGTGTGTTGGCCCAACTAGCAAGCACGGCTAACACGGCTGCCGAACTCCGTAACACCATTTTCAACTGGTCTTCTTAACATCCTATCTCTTACAGGTCATGGGCATCTTGTGCAGGATCTCCTCATTGACATAAAGCTTGACTTTTTATGTTTAACTGAAACGTGGTAGCAGCCAAATTACTTTGTTTCACTAATTGAACGGTTTGTTTACATTTCTAACAGCGTAATTTTGTCCGAGGAGGAGGTCTCGTGATAATATACTGCAACAAGGGGAAACAAGTGCCTGTGAAGGTTCCCATTTGTCACTCACTTGAGGCTAGAGTATCATTGAGCCCTCTGGACCTAGTCCCACTATTGTTGCCACTTTATACCGTCCACCAAAGGCATAACAAGGATTTTATCTGCTTTTCTGACTAATCTTTCCACAGTCTCACCAAACAGAATACTTCTTTGGGATTTTAATATACATATGGACAATGTTGATAGTATTCCTTGTAATGATTTTACATCCTGTTTGGATGGTTTTAGCAATAGTAATACCTTCCCACACATAAATCTCTCACTTTCCAAATCTAACTTTAAACGTTCTATAACATTCCGAAAAAATTGAAGACATCTACTTGGACAATTTATGATCTAGCATCGCTAGTCTTCCCAGGGCTGACAGTATTTTTTCCCTCGATAACCTGGCCTCTCATTATAATTACAATCTTCATAATCTTCTTAATAATTTCGCTCCACTCAAAACCAGGACTGTTTCAGTCACTGTTTCTGCACTTCAGGTCACCCCTTTATTAGACAATTAAAAAATGGTTGGTCGACGACTTGAGAGACTTTATAGGAAAACCGGCCTTAGTGTGCACAATGACATGTATTCAAATCACATTCTTTAAAGACTGCATTCAAAAGCCAAATCCCCATACTACTCTGATTTAATTACCTCAAATGCAAATTCAAAGACCCTTTTTTACCTCCCTACAAACATTACAACACCTATGGATTCACTTCCTTCTCACCTGTACTCCTCTGATTTTGTAAAACTATAGCATATTTTGTTTCTTCAAAAATAAATATTCACCATCAACTTATCTCTACTTATGTTCTGAACTTACCTTTTCCAGTTGTGTATGTCTAATCTAATGCACAGCATTAACTTTACCTTCAGTAAATGAAATTTCTGATCAGAAAATAAAAATCTTCAACCCGTAGAATGGACCCTCTTCCTACTGTTCTTATAAAGGCTACTATTTCCTCTTAGTGCCCTTTCATCTAAGAAAACATTCACACGTCCCTTACCACTGGAATTGTTCTGTTTTCTCTCAAAACAGGGGATGTAACTCCAATTCTCAAGAAACCTGGTTCAGATCCCAACAACTGTAATAAGTTTTTCCTATCTCAAATCCTCCATTCATCTCCAAAATTCTTGAAAAAAATAGTTGCTGCTCAACTCATGCCCCTCTTTCTTGCAATCATTTAAATAAAGAATTTCAGTCTTGTTTTAGCCCCTCCACATCACAGAAACAGCATTCCTTAAAATCCGAATGAACACCTTCTAGCGGCTGACTCTGGTTTACTGTCCATATTTATACTGCAAGATTTAAGTGCGGCCATTGACACAATCTCACATAACATTCTTCAAGATTGACTTTCTTCCATTGGTATATCTAACACACCCCTCAAATTTTTTCATTCATATTTCACTGGCCGCTCTTAATTCATTTAAATTAAAATAAATCACCTCTGATCCTGTCCCTATTATTACAGGTGTGCCCAAGGAATCTGTCCTGGGGCCACTGTTATTTGTCATTTACCTTTTTCCTCTTGATTATATCTTTCGCAAACATCACGTTAACTTCAATTGCTACACAGATGATACCCAGCTCAACCTTTCTACCAAACCCGACTCCTAACTCGCTCCATCATCTCTCATTAATTGTCTTCTCGACATGAAATCGTAGTTTACTTCAAATTTTATCCAATTAAGCAATAATAAATATGAACTTCTTATAGGCACAAGATCAACATCAAGCAAACTTAAGAACTATTCTATTCCCATTGATAAATCAGTCATCTCCCACTCTCCTCAGGTATAGAGTCTGGGAGTCATCTACGACAGCACTCTCTCTTTCAACTCCAATGTAATAATGTTACCCGGTCTGCTTACTTTCACCTTCGAAACATTAACCATTTACATTCTTCCCTCACGCCTCACTCCACTGCCATTCTTGTTTATAGTCTAGTCACTTCTCGCTCAGACTATTGGAATTCCCTTTTGTTCGGCCTTCTGCATAAAGAAGTCCATAAGTTATAATTGGTTTAAAACTCAGCTGCCCGTATTATCACTCGTACCCCCTCTATCCATCACATCACACCTATTTTACAACAGCTTCAATGGCTCACCAGGACTTGAAGAATATAATACTTCTCCTTTTACTTTTAAAGCTATTCATTATCTAGCACCTCCATATCTTCTCGACCTCCTCCATATTGCCACACCCGAACACACTCTCAGACCTTCTTCCTCTATTCATCTCTCTGTTCCTCCTATCTGTCTTGTTATTATGGGGAGCAGAGCTTTCAGTCACTCTGCTCCCCAGCTTTGAAATTCTCTCGCATCTGAGCTTTGTAATATTGACTCTCTTTCAAATTTTAAATCTAAACTTAAAACCCATTTGTTTGGCAGGTTTACTCCCTTTGATTGCAACTGTATTGTATTTGTCTGTCTTTGTCTTTGTTTTATTTATTATTTAAATTATTTTTGTGTACGGTGACCATGAGTGTCAGGAAAGGCGCCTTTTAAAGTTATGTATTATTATTGTCATTATCTTAGTTATCTCAATTATTTCTCTGAGACATCAATGATGATAAACAAAGGAATGCTTTAGTCTCTGCGTCTCAGATATTTATCCTGAGAAAAAATACCCAAAACCAACATCACAAACTGCTACGATTTGCCGGGTATTTGGTCAAGTCAGTTTTAAAGATTTCAATATGAACGTTGGGATTTCTCATGGAATTTATCAAATCCAGATTATTTACTTCTACAATCTATGTGTATGTTACAGCTTAATGCTCACACAAAAATTAAAATGTTGTCATCATTTGCTCATCTTCACGTAACTTCTTACCTGTATCAATTACTTCGTTCTGATAAACACAGAATTGAAAATTACTTACATCTTTTCAATTATCTTTTCTGTGACATATGAAAAACAAATGGTACAATCAAAGGTCCACCAGAACTATTTGTGTTCCTTAATTCTTCAAAATATCTCACTTTGTGTTCAACAGAACAACATAATATACTGTATTTTATTTCCTACTATGGTAGTGGATGATGTCAAAGAGCTGAAAATTGCTAACATTCTTGCAAATATCTTTCTTTTGTCTTTAACCAAACAAATACATTTCTTTAGGAACTAACCTGAGGGTGAGTAAATGAGGACAGAATTATAATTTTTGGGTGAACTATCCCTTTAATGTATTTGAACAAATTTGTTTTTATTTCTTCTAAACAATTTTGGGAAAAAGTTGAAGAAACTTACAACTCTGTAAAATCTCCTGAGCAATACCCGAGCAATATCTTTCTCTAGGAAGACATTATAGGCTCCAAAAAGTATCAGACGTTAAATATCACATTGGATAAAAAGTGATATAAAGGACATCTTTGTAGCTTCTGTTGTAGTGTTCTTTAAGGTTTTAGCTCTCTTAATTCCTTGTCCAATAAAATGTTTCAACGTTCAAAGTTAGCAGAACCCACCAGTTTCCAACTTTCCCGTCAGCACCACCTTGGAGAGGCAGGTTTCATCTGTAGATATGAGGATCTTTATTTCATGGGCTCTACACTGATGTACTAAAATACATCATGGGCTGCGCCTCAGGACATGTCGAAGGATGTGCAATGCTAAGACACAAGTTCTTAAATTCAAGCATAGGGGAGCACAGACACTTCTTCATGTACATCTCAATATTTGTGGCTGTGGCTGTCACATCTTTCCTCCTAGAGATGCTCTGCATTGCGTTCCATGTGCAGGTGGATGAAGGCCAAGATTTGCCGAGCTGGCTGGGGGACAATCAATGTGACAGCAGTGTAGAATGAGACAGAGCCCGAGCAGCAACCCTGGGCCGATTCACTGATGAAGAGCGACACATACAGGAGCTACAAGACCCCGGGCCTCTGATTACTGAGCACAGACAGACTCATATCATATCTCTTAGCCGGCAACCCAGAGGTCATCATCCGAAAGAAATCCCCCGCGCTTCTAGGCAGTCTCCGTCTTTTCTTCTGCTTCATTTCAACTGCTCAAAACAGGAACGATCATGACAAGCATTTGCAACAGTTGCAAGCTCATGGCCGTCTTTGCTTTCAAAAGAAAGTTTTGATAACACATACAGATACAAACCTCATGAGCAGCATGACGTCATTGTTAAAGACTGACAGAATGCAAAGATCTACAAACATTGCATCAATTTTTGTTATTTTGACCACTTTGTCCTCACTGAAATAATCTACTAGTAGGATTTACTTAATGGGCCTAGTTCATCAATCTAACGTAGAAACGGGCGCAGATCTGTACGCATGTTCACTTGTGATTAATTAAACATTCGAATGCCGGCAATCTCAACCTTTCTCCTATAAATTCAGGGTGTAGACGCCTCGCCCCTAGATTTTGCGACATGGAGACACGTAATCCGGCCAAATAAAGGAACTGTTACGATTTAGATATGTCAATTTTAACCTTGAAAATCGAAATCAGAAGAAATGAACAACAACCGGGCAACAACAAACCGACATCCAGCTGAGGTTTGGATATGGATATTTATGTTTTGTAAAAATGTAAATAATTTATTTTTATTGTTTGACTATTATTTTCATACTGATAGTATTGTTGTTGCTTTAAATTACTTTGGTGGCAAAATAAATTGAAAATTTAAACAAAATTAATCTGACTTCAGTCTAAAAGAACTGTGTTTGAGTTACATTAACGTGTTAATAAATATTTTTTATACAAAAAGTTAAATCATGCGTTTTGTCTGTTTTTATTAGAATGCATATTTGTCAAACAAAGAAGATATCGTCTTGCGAAAAGGTAAACTGACCCACTGCATATAAATATACTGATTAGGCCTATTGTTGTTTTTTAAATGTTTTCGGCTACTTTAAACTGTGCATTTTAATGGGTGTAAATTATTTAAGTGGCCTTAAATATTATATGTAGTTTTGTACACAAAAGCACCCGAGAATTTTGTAATTTCAAGCATTTAAAAATTCATATAATTAGGCTAGAAAATAAAATACTTTATTAACGTAATGAAAGTAAGATTCAATCTATTTTTACATTGTCATACTAAACGAAAAACGTAATCTATCTTTCTATTTGTCATTAATCCTTATCAGTCATCAAAAGAGTAAAGCATACATGGACCTTCTTCCTTTCTCAAAACCTGCGTAACTGAGACCTGAAGTGAGATTTGATCGCAACAGCTCACGTCCATTTTGATAAATGCCAAGTTTTGCGTGCAACCGACCGTACGCCCAGTTTTCAGTCGTACGCTCATTTCATAAATGAGGCCTAATGTGTTTACATTTACATTTAGTCATTTAGCAGACGCTTTTATCCAAAGCGACTTACAGAGAGTTAGGGAGCAACAAGCGATATGTCATACAGGAGCCATAATACATTAGGTGCCAATACACAGTTACTGGTTTCAACTAAAGCTAGACCACTACCCGTTGAGAAAAAGGGTTAGTGATTTTTTTTTCTCATTTGTCAGAAGAGTTGGGTTTTAAGAAGTTTTTTGTATGTTGTGAGAGATGTGGTTGACCGGAAAGAAATATGAAGAATATTCTTCCAGGAAGAAGTTGTGAAGCAGAATGAGCGGGAACGCGATTTACTGTCCTTATGAGAAGGCAATACAAGACGCCGCTGGTTTGCTGAACGCAGGGATCTTGATGGAGTGTAGGAGTGCAGGAGGGTGTGAAAGTAAGCCGGTGCAGATCCTGTGATGGTCCTGTAGGCCAGCGTTAGTGACTTGAATCTGATGCGGGCTTCGACCGGTAGCCAGTGGAGTGAGATGAACGGGGGTGTCACATGAGCCCTTGTGGGCTGCTGGAAGAATGTGTTGGGTTAGTTTGCTAATTCAGTAAAATTTCAAGTAAATTTACTTGAAAAGCTGTGTGGAAATAACAAAAGTTAATTTATTTAAAAAAAACAAATAAGCAAAATTAACACTAATAGTTTTTGTTTTCATTGCAGTATCAATTTTGGTAAGTTAATGCAAAAATAAACAATATTTGTAGATAGAACTTGGCAGAAAAGTTTTCGGTAGTTCACAGAATAAAACAAAAATTAAAAAAAATACCTAAACACTTTTCTATAAATAATCAATTGAAAAATACACAAAATTATTTTGTGGTGGTCCCTTAATTTTTTCATCAGCTGTTAAACTGCATTTTACATTTAATTGTATACCTTTTGCTTGTTTTTAATTTATTACATTTAATTTATTAATTAATATGATGTTTTGATGATTAAATAATTGTATTAATATTTTTGTTTTCATTTTATTTTATATGCCATTTTTGGGCAACTAGAATTGTTTAATTAATGTCCTCACCAAAGCCAATTTTCTTTTTCTTAACCAAGATAAAATTTAACAGTAACATTTCACTTTATTAATTTAAATATTAGCTTTATCCCTTCCATATTTACACAGTGCCAGTGAAATAAATTGACTAGCTCACCTCAACTTGCCCGTTATTGAGTTCTGCTCTCATTTAGAGCCAAAGAGTCTTTATTTATCTTTTCTATAGCCAAGGCCGTTTATCCTCTGTCTCTTGAACTGTAGCTTAGTCTCTCTCCCTCTCAATTACTCTCCTCCACTTTCTTTCTCTCTCCTCGTCTCTTTCTCTCTGCTCTTTATGGTCTATCCATAGAAGCATCAAATACACAGTGTAGAAAAAAGAAAAACGCAAATCAATTAACTATTCAGGCCTGCAGGACTGGTGGGAGGACAAGTCGAACAGACAGAGTGGTGTGTGTTTCCCACAGCTAGGTTGCACATTGTCATCTTTTCCAAAAAAGCTCAACTCCGCACTACCAACTTCACACTTGAGAGGTGCCCCAGCAGGGCCGTGCAGAGACCTTTAAAGGGGCATGTGCTCAAAGTATAAAAGGGGCACAAGGAACAAGGCTTTAAATAGGGCTGTGTTCAAAACAACAATACATCAACGCAGTATGTCACGATTCATTCCTTGCTTATTAGTTTATCAATATGGATGGTTCTGAATTGACATAGCAGCAAATGCCATAATGCAGTTTTGAAAAAGAAATGGAAAAGACCATTCCAATGTTTAAAATATCTGTTTGGTTACTGATATTCTTCCTTTGTGATTAGCAGAACAAAGAAATGTATACAGGTTTGAAAGTAAATCATGACATCATTTTATTTTTGGGTGAACTTTCCCTTTAAGGTTTCCTCTCTGTTGTACAGATCAACAACTGTTATAGTAAACTTTGTAGGACATGGTCACTATTAAAAATATACGTGTCCACTGTATCATAACATATTGTATTTTTTGATTTTGGGCAATATGTTATAAAACACTGTGGTCTGACATAACTTACAAGGAGCAGCTGATGTTGAGGGGGCTGCTGGGGATGTTGCTGCTGCAGTTGCTGTCTATTCTGTTGTTGAAAATATTGTTTTGCCATATTAAATAAATATAATTCTGTTCTAATCCTCCACTGAATTACTTCATTTTTCAAATGGTAATGATGAGAAGAAAAACAACATTGATACGTATAATTCGGAGGATAAGAAAATCAGACTAAGTTTTTGATAACCGTTTTGAAGGTCCTCAACCGTAAATACTGTAATAATAATACTTCCAAAGTATTAACAGTTTTTGTCAAATAACAAAGACCAGACCCTTCGACCCCCCGTGAAACTTTTTCCCCCAAACAGCAAAGATCGATTCAAGAAGTGAACGACCACATTTGTTTATATTGATGTGTGTAGATGTAACATTAGCTGCAGCTAACGTCACTTCAGTTGAGGCCAGACTACACACACAAAAGCTGTGCATGCTCTCTTCTCGGTGTTCTTGTAAAATACTACTATAACTTATAATAATTCAAATAATAAGTAAACAAGTACACCACTCCGCTTGAAAGCGACAGCCATGAATGGTTTGCGTCCTTGAAAATGAGCTAAACTACTGAAGACGTCTGAACGTAAGGGGTCGTTCCAGATGAGGTAGTCACACTGTAAAACTTCGGTGTAGTTTTGCAGCAGGTTTGCCAGTAACTTACTGTAGTTTTAATTTACAATTTGTTTTAAAAAAACTTACCAAGTTCTTATATCGTTCAACAAGACTAAATGTCTTAGGTTACTTTTCTTGTTATGTAAACGTATCGTAATTTATGAAGTTTTAAATATTTTACTAGAAAACAAAACAAAACGCTCAGCAAGAATGTCATTTTTGCACATTAATGCCAGTAATGAGACCAGTCTCTTCTTGCTCATTTTGAATCTCAAAAGTCAAAGTGTTTTACTTTTGATTAAAGTAAAGTATAACTGATATTAAAAATAGTACTAATGGGAAAACATTAAGTAGAAATCAAATCTACAGTAAGTTACTGGCAAAACTGCTGCAAAATTAAAGCAACGTTTTACAGCGCAGGTGAAAAGTCATCTCGTGGGGGATTTTATGTGGGGTTTAATTGTTATTAATTAATTTGACTAATAGTAAGATTATGCAGGCCTTCCTAAAAGGGATTTTAATTACAAAAAATAATATTTTTGGTCCTTGACAAAAGGGAACTTTCGTGATTAAGGCCGAGAAAGCAGGTGCTCAAGTACCCCCCCCCTCCCCTCTGCACGTGCCTGTGCCCAAGCTAGAAAAGTGTAGTTTACTATCATTGTGACCACTGAGGAAAATGCAACAACAGCCACGTCAAGGCAAGCTATCTGGATGAAGTGTTACTCTAAAACACACACACAAAGAAAGAAAGAGACAGAGAAGCAGGTGCTGGTTTCTGAGAGAAAAGTTGTGTTGCGGTGTCCTGTTGGGTTAAGCTGCTTAATTGCCTTTGTAAAACTCTAAAGTGCTGTGTTGTTTTGTACCTATTCGTAAAGTAAAGCGCATTGGGAGAAAATGTAATGCTGATGTACTCAGAAAGACGGCAATCTTACATTTTGTAAATTGGTCTTGTTTTCGAAGCTTTTGTACGGTATGTTGTGCTGTATCCAGCCTTGACTTAAAATGTACAGCAGATAATTCATCTTTAGAACATGAAAGATACACATCAAACTGTTGTGGCTTCATGTTATGATCAATACATTGGATAAAGCAACTAGACATCATAAAAAGAGATATAAGCAAAGAGTCGCAGTGTTAAAATATAAATGAATATAAAATAAACATAGAAGCTTAAAGACTGCCAAGAAAACTCAAGACATTATTATACATGCGGGGAGAACGATGGTTTACTGTGAATGTGAAAAAAAGGAAAGGTGAAGAAATAACAATGAAGAAAAGATATACTTGATTAACATGTTTTTGTATTTATGTTTTAAGGTTAACTGATCAGTCTTGTTCTTTCATTTAACTTCTTCACTGCAAAATAAATATTTCTTACTCATGATTTTGGTCTTTTTTTTGGAACAAATATCTGAACTAAACGGAAATCAAGGTACATACACTTGACAAGGAAAGTGACCTTAGACAGTTTATGTTGTTTAATGACAGAAAATATAAGAATTAAAATCTGCCAGTGGGGTTAAAAAAATGTGGAAACACTTTCCTTGAAACATGTATGTATAATGCATTATAAAGAGTTATTAAAGGGTAAATGCATTATAATTCTTCATAATATGTGTTGTAATGCATAATATGTAGTTTTAAAGAACCATAACCGATTTAGAATGTGTCGCGTAACAATGAATTGTTAAGTGTTATAATGTATTAACTGTAATAACAATTATTTATAAGACATTACAATGGTTTAAAACTACTTTTATTATGCAAAAGACAGTGTTACCAAATTTTCTTACCTCACTGGCAGATTATTATAATTTTGTTGCTTGTTTTAAACGTAAATTTATATTGTTTTCTTATATTTTCTCTCATTAAATAAGCCTTAATTAATTGGGTCACTTTGTTAAGAACATGTATTCTTGATTTAGAAAATTTTTAGATATTTGCATTAGAAAACAAGACAAAATTACTTTGTATAAAATTCCTTATTTTTCAGTCAACCTTGGGAAGAAAGATATCTACAACTAGTTTCAATTTTAAACCCATTGAAAACCAGCTTGACCTCACTGGGAGACCAGCCAAACAAGTGTGGACCAGCAAACCTGCTTGAATCCTAAGATGACCAGATGATGACTGCCCAAAACCACTTTAAATGCAACCATCTATGACCAGAAAACCCGAATTGAGATGTTTAAGTACCTCCTCTATCTTTCAGTAGTCTCTTTCTTCTTAACTAAATTTTGGTTTCTTCCCAACTACATCTACTTTATTTGCAGTATTTGGCAGTATATTCTCCATTAGAGTGATAAACCAGTAGGCATCAGCTTGTCCTTATTAAGCAATGGAAAGGTTCCTTGTTTTGAAGTTCATTCTTTCTCCCTTCCAGCCCCCAGGCCCGTGAGCTTGGCCCACCAGAGCAGGCCGACATTTTCACATCCGCCATTGATGTATATCTGACCTTTGATGCAGTCGTTCTGTATTCTCTAGCCATGGGCCTAATTAAAACTAACAGCCCCCTGATACACAGCAGCAACACGGCCCCCACCCTCAACCACATAGAACTCGGGCAGTTTCCAGAACATGCCGTTCCTCCTCAAGTACTGCAGCCTCATAAACTCAGAGTGGAGGAGGATCCATACCTGATCAGTATGGAAATGCACGGATCCAGTGTTCTCATGACCTCTCTTTGAAGTCAGATCTCATAGACAAACAAGAGAGGCGAAGAGTTCAGAAAAAGCTATGGATGGTGCATGGGTTTCTCAAACTTTCTTTAGGTGCTCTTTGTTGTTTCAACATTGCAGTACACTTTTGTACCACTAGAGGGCATTTCTACTTTTACAAAAAAGGTCTTCAAGTCTTTTTAGTGTAATTGCATCAACTTGGAGATCACAGCAGAACACTAAAGACATTTGAAAAGCAATGCGTATACAATCCAAAACACTCATAGTGATCAATTTATAGTTTTAAATGGACAGTTCACCCAAAAACAAAGATTCTGTCACTATTTTTTCACCCTCAAATAGTTCAATACAATTATTCCATTCTATTTTTGTGGTACACAACAGAATATATTTTGAGAAATGTCTCGGTTGATTTATATCCATACAATGGAACTCAACGGGGGTCAATGTTGATTGGTTACCAACATTCTTCAAATTATCTTCATTTGTGTTCTGCATGAGAAGGAAACTCATATAGGTTTTGAATGAGATGATGGTGGATAAATGATTGAGTGATTTTTTTGGGGAGGAACTATCCCTTTAACATCACAACTTTTTGGAGTGTATTTTTAGATTTAAAAAAATGCTGAGTTATTTTCAAGCCATGGTTGGGTCAAAAACTTACGTGTAGGGTTAAACTAACCAATGCGCATAAATGTACCCAAACATGGGTTGAAACAACCCATCACAGCTTCATTTACATCCCAAATGTTGGGTTTGACCCTTTTCCATTCATGCATAATCCATTTATTTGGAAAATATAGACATCCATGGTTTCAGAAGGACAGCGACGTTGTAGTGCCATTAAGGTCTTATGAGTGGAGAGAGCCTGAAAAAATCAGCTTGCTCAAGTATTTTTCTGAAAGATTATGTTGAGAGCAGTGCACAGTACTTTGACATTCTTGACAGTCTGCTCTGAGAAATGCTTACATGCTTGGCTCTATGGTTTCATTATGTTCCTTCACATTTAAAGGCATATTGCTTATCAAAATCTGTCAAGTTAAGCAAAGTAACCATATACTGTAATCAATATGCTATTTTCTATAAAGAAGAAAACTGCTGTGAGTAGTTACATTAACCACTGTGAAGCAGCACTCCTCTATGAGGTCAATTCCAAATGCCTGTTTTGGCGGCAGAACAGAGCTACAGTAGTTATTTTTCTCCCAAGGGGGAGGAAAAGGGCACAAAATATAGAGAAACTTTGCCATTGGTGTCACAGGGCAAGGTGATGGCTCGTAGTGAGTACATCTAGAACCTCTTTTTTTGGTGTCCTGACAGAGCGTCGTTTATCTTGCGGTGGTGCAGTGTGGGAAGGTACCGGTGTGCGCCTTGGGGTTGTGAGGGGGCTGATTTATGGTGTCTCACCCCAGAGGTGGCAGGAGCGAGCTGTGACAATCTGGTCTTTTGGGGAAATGGCATGTACCCAGAATGCCCTAGGGGACATGCCAATGTCCTCAAAGAGTGGCACAGCGACCCTGGTTGTTCTTCTATGGTGGCTTACTTGAATGCGGTTCAGAGCAGTGGCCACCCGGTTCGACTCTGAATCATCTTTGGGGTCACGGCAAGCAGTGAACTAGAGTGAAGACTGAGTAAAATTATAGATTATGGAATAATGATTAAGGCCGTTCTGATTGCAATTTGTGTCAGAAAGTTGACATCATGGATTCTATTTCCTAAAGGGACCTCGATATAGGAACATTTACTTTATCGTTGTTTTCGTCCAGATAAACACAAAGTAAGACATTTTGAAGAATGTATGAAAGCAAACAGTTCTGGGGCACTTTTGACCACCTTTGTACTATAAAAAATACACTGGGGAAATAAGCATCTGTCTGGTTATAAGCATTCTTGTGAGTAAATGTGAGTAAATGATGACAGAATTTTTATTTTTGGATGAAGTATCCCATTGGTCCCCATTGACTTCTATAGTATGGACACAAAACCAATGCAAGTCAATGGGGGCCAGCAGTTTTCTGTTTCCAACATTCTTCAAAATATCTTCTTTCGTTTTCTGCATAAGCGGGAGAGTAAGTGATGACAGAATTTTCATTTTTGGGAGAAATATAGCTTCAGCGCAAGTTCTACCAGGAAGACTCAATCCTGCATCACTCACTACCAATCAACACCCAACCAATCACCTTCCAACATGGAACATAAAAGATCGCCACTTACCCCTTTCTACATCCGCAGTCGAAGCAACAGTGATTCGCCCCCATCCTCCCCACCACCACCAGGAGGTCCCCGTCAATTTAACCCCAGGGGGGTTGGCTATGCCCCCGCCTTGCCATCCTAAGGCGGGAAGTAGAGGACTTCTTGGCCCTCTGGATGCGAGCCACGGACAGGGCCTACTCCAAAGAAACCCAATAACCATCTTTATTATAACCATATATTCTGTCTATCAGCTGTCTAATAAATGTCGAATACTCAACATTCGCCTTCCGAGTCTTTCTGGTAGAACCATCACTTTAAGTTTTTCAAGCAGATAAACCGTGCACGGATTTAAGATTTCTGACATCTCGCGGATTTTGCAAGTAATCTCCAAACTACTCTTTTCAAAGGCCTCGATTAAAAGTTCTGAAACCAGCAGGCTTTCCTACAGTACCACAGGTCACATTCGCTCGTAATGTAACCGAATTACACCTCACACAGGGAGTAGCCTGTATCAGATATGCACATAAATTCAGCACCTAACTGGGTTTTCCCTAACTCAATAGAGGCGTGGAGAATTCAACACACACACATTTATTTGAAATATGTGACCTTTGACTGTAAACGCAGTGTGGTCATTTATATTCTTAGGAGTGCGTTGTGGTAAAATCCTTAGTCTCTCTCACACGGCATGCGCCGGTGGGATCTGCTCTAGATTTGGTATTCCCGACATAGGGACTCTCCTAAACCACTTACCTGTATTTGCAATGCAAATACACCGAGATAGATTTATCCGGTGGCGTTGGGAATCGCAGATAAACAGTACACTCGCGATGACTTTGCTTGTCATTCTGCTCAGATGAAGTAAACATCATTATGATTTATAGTGCTCGGTGACATTGCAGGAGCACAAAAAATAAATATCCCAGCTGACGTGCTGATAGACCGACTTCCATTTGAACCGGAGCAAAATAGTCTGATTTGTAACATCATAAATATATTTAGATCAATTGCTCAGCTTCGACGCATACATCAATGTCATGCTGTCGAAGGTACATCTGGTCTCCGTTCTGAGCTAGCGTTGCAGTTTCGCTAATACGCCAGAAATGCTGCGGGATTCTCACCTGTCTAAGAAACTTAAGTGGACAGATGCCTCAGAATGGAACGAAACGCAGGAGCTCATGAGAAGATTGAACCTATTATGGTCTGATGGTGTTTTTAATAGCATTAACATATTGCGAGGATTGAATCTGTGACAGTGAGGCTTCTTGTTTTCAGACACTGAACTTCTTCAATAGCTCAGGGCAGCCGCTGGTCTGTTGGGTTTTGATGAGAGAGGCATTTACTTCAGTGTGAATAATGCCAGATGATACTTCAGGGTCCAATTTCCATCAGAAATTATTTACATCAGTGCACCATAGCGAAAATACACTTCCATAAAGGATCCATAAATAAAATATTCCATTTACGGTCACATTATAATGTTTTACATTAAATTGAAATTTAGTTTTCTCTCTGTATAAATTTTGGCATGTTAGGTCATGACAATTTATTTGGTCTTGGCAAAACTAAACTGGAGGAACTATCAGCCTATGTTTGACTGAACTAGGTCATTTCAACTAAGAAAGGAAAGAGTAAAGGTAATGTTTTATGAAAGAGACGAAAGAACACAACATAATAAACATACTTGTTGCCACATATAAAGGTAACTCTGACTGATATTCTCTTTTCATATGCCATTTCTACAAAAGCTTGTTTGTTTTAATGGAACACGTGTTTCCATTACAATACTACTGTATATGTTATTCTCTGTGTGAATAGGTTGACATTTAAATCCATTATTCAAAAGCTATAAATGCTTCACAAATAAAAAAATAAACCATTACTACATATTAGATTGTAAGATGTGTTTATCTAACCAACAGTCTCTTATCGTTTTACAGACAGTATAAACACAATTGTTTGTGGTGTCTTTCCATAGACATAATGATTTGTAAAAAAAACACTGAAAGAAAAAAGAAGAAAAGAAACATTTCTCTATTACGTAAGTTGGAGTTGTTTGCTGTTTGCAGCAGTTCACTCTCATCTTCAGTGGTTCAGTGAAGTGAAAAAGGCAAACATCTTTAGCTCTGCAGATGTTATATTCAACAGATGTATTTACTTTTGAATATTGCTTTCAATCCGTTAATCTATAAAAAACCCTCTGCTATCTAACCACGACATATTTATAAAGATTTAGATTAATTTGTCGAAGAAAATTGCATTTTGTGATCTGAACAAAGAAAGGAATGGTTAGTCTTAACAATATGTGTATTTTATTGAATATCTCTTCTGTGATCTCCATATTTTTCATATTTTTCATCTCTTATAATTTTTATTGTTAACCGTATCACTATCTTGAGTTACACTTTTATGTTTGTCACTGGGTTTTGCAAATATTTAACCAATAACAAATATTAAAAAGTGCTTGTCAACTTTGACAACAAAGTATTACATTTTTTAAAAAGTACATTTTTCTAAAAAAACAGTGAATTTGGATATCCGAGGTTTCAAAGGACAGTGGCACTGGGGCAGATGGGATAATCACGGCTGGACAGTGTCACAGTCCTGCTGTTTTTTTCCATAATTTATGACAGATGTCATTCTTTAAAGATGATATAAGTAATTGGATAACTACAATTCTCCAGTGGAGAAAATGAATAAAGTAACTTAAAAGAGAAAAGTGCATGATATGTTTAATTGATAATCTGATCTGATTATTTTGCATGGTCGAACGTTGTTTTATATCTGTTTTTTTTGTGGAAAAGAGAGCAAATAATTTGTGTTTGACTCAAGGCAGTGACATTTAAAGCAGCGTGTATAAACAATTTGTAGGGGAATAATATACAGAACTATTGGAGGTGAAAATCACTCAAATTCCATTAGTTTCAGGCATAGCTCAACCAATATTGCTTAATTAATACGCCTGAATTAACAAACTGTGTCTAATGTACTATTTGGCCTGAGTCTGTACATATAGAGCACATGTGTGCACGTTGTCGAAGTAGACATTTAAGCACCAATAATTAAATGGCATTTTGATTTATATGGGGCACCAAATGTCAAATGTCTTCTGCACATTAGTTGTTCCAGTGTTTTCTTTTAGTTCTCAGAGGAAATGTATACGCAAACAAAATCTTAAGTTATTAATCAGAAGAGGAAATTCTCAAAGCTAAAAAAAACACTCACCCTAGCTGAAGTTTAAATGTTTGACACGTCTTAGTAAACAGGATAATATGACTAGATTGTGTGACCTGTGACAACAGATTAGACACTGTACATTTTATTTTATTTTAATTAGGTGTAAACTCATTAATTTGTATGGTTGAGCCTTTTTTACGTGAGTACAAGGTGCAACAGGTTGCAGAAATACAGGAAACCCGGTTGAACTGTCTCTTACTGTCGGCAAAACGGTATTTAATGAGCATATTTTAACACAGTTTAGAAAGAAGTTATTGTTTAAAGATTGTTTGAATGTTGTCTCATTTTGGTTTGCCACCGTAGCGCTTTGAAAGGGACGGGTGGAGTGGACCTCACCACTAGATGCAGCAAAATTCTTACACTGGACCTTTAAAGGAGCAGTCCAATTCCAAAATAATAAATTTGGAATTTATTATTTTTATTTCATGTGGAAAGACGAGATGAAACGCCAGCCCGCCACCAGTGCAGACTATGTGTCAACTACGCGTCAGTCTGTGCATCACTCACATGCCACTGATGTTTCCCGCGGACGTGCATAATCCAGATCCTCATTGACAACCTTACACACACACACACACAACATGAGCACATTACTAAGAGCTGCTGTGTGCTGTAACTGATTTCTTGAGACCGCGGACGAACGATTTTATATAGGAAACTTTTATAACGAAACATACAGCGGAAGAGATCAGGAACTTGAGAAAAGTGTCCTTAATACACAATATAATCATTGTTAGAAGATAACACAAAACCTTCCATTTTGCTATAATGCGCGGCAATTCAAGAAAATGCACTTTAAAATGTTTATCTACCAGAAATTGAGTCGCCAGCGTGTTTGCAGAAACACCCTGTTATTATACAAATCCATCTATTCTTCTTTTTATAATCTCCTTTAAAACACAACAGTGACACAAAGCAGGCTGTTGGTAATCCCCTATCAATCTGATGTCACATTGTTTACGCCTGCCCATGACCACTCACAGACTCCGAAGTATGAGCGCATAGATCCACCTTCAGATCGACAAACAACCATTAACAGGTCCGTATCTCCGGTCCGGAAAGGCTTAGAGAAATGAGCCAGGACTCGTTGAAAATGTTTTCGCTGGGACTTTCGAACGATGCTGACGACGGGTCAATGCGACCCAGAGGTCGAGAGCTTGAGCTAGTTGTTTACATATTCGCGGCTAAACCTGAGACATGGTCAAAAGACAGGTGTTATGTTGTAATGTTAGTGGTAAAACTAATAACGCCCATCGGTTCAGAAGACTTCTGACCTACATAATTTCTGTAAAGCTTATGCATTACAACATAAGAAAGTTACAGCAGTGTCTTTCTTGCTGAGTTCAGTATTCTCATATGTCCCACAATACTTAGAGCAGATAGAAACAGAGTTCGCATTTGTAAGATAATGAGGTTACGCAGAAATTGCTACTCACAACGTAATCACAACTGGATCACGATCTTTACATACCTGTCTGTCATATACATGTACTCTGAATGCATGTTTTTGCCTATATCCGTGTAAGTAATATGCATGCATGCATACATTTGATACAGCAAATGGTCAGTATATGTTGTTCTATTTAATTTGTATTAATGGACAAGGCATGAAGTTAATTTTATTGCAGTTAGTGTATGGTTTTGGTTGGGCAAGGCTTAACAGACGTAATTGAGCTTTCCGCCATATTGCTTGTCTTGATGTCATCCAAAGCACATATGTAAGCGCTCATCCTCATATTTTGCTTATGGGGAGGAGAGCAGAAGCTCATTTGCATTTAATGAGACACACACAAAAACGACTGTTTTCCATTGCAGCCTCAAATGGCCATGTTAAACATATTGTAAAGAAAGACATGTGGTGTGTTTTGAGCTGAAACTTTACAAGGACATTCTGGGGATACCACTGACTATTTTTACATTGCAGAAAACATCTGAATTAGCGGCGCTTTTAATGTGTAACACTGTAAACAATTAAATTACAAAATTTCTGTTGGCTCAAACAAATTCAGATTATAGTCTCTCTATTTGGGACCAATCAATAACGAAGCTGTTCTGTAGACATTGCATCTGCTGTCATCAACTCATTTTTCAGCATCAGTGATAGTTATTTGGGGGAAATGTGAAGAATGCATTTGCTCACTGATGTATGGTGTGCCCCTGCATTTTTTGCTTCCGCTCCTAAAAATTTCAGTCAGGGGCTACAGTGTTCCTAGATAAAAAAGTTAGTCTGGAGCACTGTACACCCCCGTCACATTTTTATCGAGGACAGGTTTTTTTAAATACTTTGGATTTTATTAACTCTATAAAACAAGGAGTGACAAGGAGCTTGACCAGGTCTATGCAATTTGCAAGGTTTGTAAAGTGAAGATGACGTATTTTGAGAACACTAAACGTAAAGACTTACATCTAACGCCATCATTCCAGCAAAGTGGAATAAAATGTAAACATATATCACATCGAATATTGAGGAAGAATCGTTGTTAAAAATCTAAAAACCGTTTAGAGATTTTTAACCGAATCGTGACCCCAAGAATCGATATGAATCGTACGTGAGGTACCAAAAGACTCCTACCCCTATTATTTATGGGGCCGTTTAGTAATTTTACTTATAAATGCCAAGCAGTGTTGACATTCATCGTTTCTGAAAAACAAGAAAGAAATAACTAAGGACAGTTTACAAAGAAACAGGGAATGTGATCGGACTCGTGCGAATACAATAATTCATATTGGAAAGGGATTTCAAAGGTGACGTGAACTCCATAATCAGAAAGGATTGTAAACCGATGCAGACATGGCTTTATTTCTTCTGAACAGACATTTCAATATTTCAATAGATAACACAAAAACCGTAGCGCACTGAATAGTTGTGTTAATACAGACGGATACAGTTTCATTGGTTGTTCTTTCTCTCTTTTTTATGTTCATTATGATAAATGTGATTTAAGACTTATTCCCACGGGATTATCTGGGGACCTCGTGTGATTTAGAAACTACCTCCCCACATCTGTGTTTCATGTAGCGCGAATTTGCACGGAAAAGTGAAGCCTGTGATTTTACAAAAACGTACGGACTTATATCCCGGATATGATGGCAAGGCTTCGCATACGGTATATATAGTCAGTCGTATGGAGCATAATGATTTATGACTGTGCCTATCAGTATTTGAGACCCGCGTTCGGAGATCTTCTGTCGGGTTCGCTTTACATGAGTTTCCACGAGAAAAAACAAAACTGGAGGCTCCCGGTCAAAACGCAATGTTGACAGGTTTGGAAATGACCCAGCACCCGAAATAATATCAAAACACTTCAGCCTCCAGTTGCGCTATTTATGTCTGTTTATCTTCTTATTTGTTGCGTGTTATATCATCCGGCAAATCATTCCTGTTTATTATGAGCTACGTGAGCGACTCAAAACATTAGACTCATCCGCGCAATTTAGAAGTGCCGAATCATAACTCGCGTAAAGAAATTACTGCGCACATCACCTGCAGTACCAATTACAAACTGAGATGGCGACAAAGAGGCCAATCCTACAGACTGCCGCTTTAATGCAGAAAATATGGAAAATTCGAAATGTAATGTATAAAAAACTGCTAGTTTTTGATGCTTTGGGCAAAATCTGCAAAAAATTGCATATTTAACATTTTGCGCTTCCCATTAATCAGGATGCCAATTAATTTTAAGTGGTGAAATGTCTGCTTACGCTCCCGAAACTCTGTATATTAAATACATTCAGCACTTCACAAACTAATGAGCAATTTTCCAAAGGTCATGAGATCTCACTCAGTGCCTACGTGAAGACTTTCACTCTGACCTATTCTCAATGTAAGCAAATGGTGGTCTGCACACTGGAATGTTGAAGCAATTCCTTTTGATGAAAAACAGGAATGCCAAGTCATTACAGCATAGCATTTTAATGTCTAAAATTAGAAACGCTTCTTCCCCTAAAACCTAATCAGGTCAAGATATTATTTTCTTCTTTTACACTACGCTTCTTTGAGTGTTTGCAATAAACAACACCTCTTGTTGTCATTGTCCTCCAGTTGAATGTGAATGTGTGTTGATTGAGCTCATTTCAGAGAGCTTAGATTGCTAACTGGGAGGAATTCAAATACAAAGGAACTTGATTAAGAAGCTCATTTAAACAAACAGAAAGGCAATGTAAGGAGAAGACGCCGTGACAGTGTCTTTCTGCCCGACTGTGTACGTTGCGATAACACTCGGTGGAGAGCTCTATCATTTTGCCTCCTGCAATTACCCTCTCCAGTTTACCTAGCAATCAAAAACTTGCCATGCTGTAAAGGGCTAAACGGCATCATAACATAACCTTCCTGTAAACTTCTGCAAGAACGAACAACTGTTCTAAAACATTATGTTTGTTTATTTTCTCATTAGCATTCCTTTAATGATTACAAATTTAGATCAAAGTGCATGAACTTCAGAACACATTCTTTGTTTACTTACTTAATATCATGTTCTTTAAACCCTTGTTTCTTCAATGTATTAAAGACTTTAAAAGAATATGATGGGTGCTTTTTATAGTTGCCTTTTCCCTAAAATAAAAGTAAATGAGGATTGCAAAGATGGGAAATATTTAAGTGTTTATACTTTCAAGTATGTTTTCAAATATCTGTATATAAAGGAAAATTACACTTTACTACATTGAAAAGCATTTATCATACCTTTTACTTCGACTTCATTTGACAAAAACATGTATATGATTTTTTAAATTGAATACTTAAGAACATTACAGTTTTACTCAAAAATGTTTCTTGAGAAAAAGAAAGTGGATTTTTAATGTACTGAAGATTTAAAGGTTAAATAACAAGTACAATTTTATGAAAATATGTATTTACGAAAAAAGTGTATTTGGATAGTTGTCCGTCATAAATGTTTTCTATAGGAAAGCAATAATAAAGAAACATATTATTAACAATTCATTTTTGCTTTGTCACACCATAATACAAATGGAAGGTTTATTTATGACATGAAGTGGAGTAAAGAGTAAAATATAGCCTATGCTTTAAAATGTAGTGAAGTACATTTCTCCAAAAGTACAGATACTTGAAAAATATTCTTTAGTAGAAGACTGGGTGTCTTAAGTTGAACTGCTTACTGTTTTTATTTTGTCATTTCACAATTCATAGCCATGTCACCTTTCACTTTCATTATATGGGAAAAAAGGCGCCAGGATATTAAGTGACGTTTTATGTGAAGAAAAGAAACCACAACATTAGCGAGCCTTAAAATACATGAGATTTATTTTTATGAGATTTATTCATTTAATAAAACTGAAAAACAAAATACCCACCAAAACAAAAGTTTCCAATGGAGATTTGCACTGAAATCGTGTTCTGTTTGTGAAATTTAAAGTAATTGTAAACCCAGGCCCAGCACTCTATAAATAGACCCGTATCATTTACTGAAAGTTGTTTTCTCCCCGTCCTTTTCCGAGACGGCAAGGTTACCTCCCATCAACTTAGCTCCACAACAAATAGTTGACAAACACAATGATCACTCCCCATATGGTCAATGCCAGCCCGTCTCTTCCCTTGATATTTGCTCGTGTTGGCGCTTTGTTCCGTTTGCAGCTCTGTGTTTAGTGTTTCATCAAATCCCCCCTGAGAGAAACACCGCTGACCATTACAGCCCATCTCTCCTGCCGTACGATCCAATTTTAGCTCTTTTATTAAACTGTACTGCTCAAGTGTCAAACCTACCACTGCTTTGGGTTTGAACGGCTGGCAATAGTATTCCCAGAACTGTGTCTCTGGCCAATCGCATTTCATTATCAATGCAATAATATGTACATTGTGTCTGGCGATGTTAAAAGCCCAAGAAATAAACCAAGAAATGATTTTTGCAAAGGTTACAGTTTTATAGTTTGTGAGACTTAGTAGAGTTTTTCCTATGCTTCCTCTTAGGCCCGGTTTCACAGACAAGGCTTAACTTCAGCCAGTACTTTGCCTTGGTTAAATTAAGATATTTAAGTCACATCTTGAAACAAACAACGGCAGGGACATGTTTTAAGAAATCGCATTGTGATTTTTGTCATAAATTATTATTATTAAAAATGATTAAATTTGCCTGTCAACTGTGACAACACAGAATGCCTATTTAATCTTTTCATTTGCTTTTCCTGAAAAACAACAAATTAATTAATTTTTGACCCTAAAATAATTTAAATATTTAAATTCATTTTGAAATCTTCATCTTTCGATTTCAGACTTTGATATCTTCAAATCTGAGAGCAGTTTTATCTCTAAAAATGGCACTTTTTTAAATTATTGAGGTCTTTCTCCCAGAAGAAATATCTGCAAAGCAGTAGACTTAAGCAAAATTGTTCATGCTCTTCAATTCATCTTACTGCTGTCTAGAAGAAATAATTGATATATTAGATACAAATCTCTGCCATTTTTCTTCTTACAGGACCACACCAGAGCTGTTCTATATGGCACCCTCGCTTAAAACATATTTTATTCTTATTTTATTCAATCTCCACAGCTGACCTTGCTCCAACTCGTAGGGTAAGAGGACTGCACGTTCCCACAGGAAGAAAGCCGATGTGAAAGAAGTCACATTTTCTCACAGTCCGGGATAAGTTCAAAAACTGCAAAAGTGAGATCCTTTGGATAGTAAAGAGAGTGAATGCTGCCATCCAGAATGCCATAAAATAGTAATCTGCTTAATCTTGTGTCGAGAAAAAGCCTGACTTTGGTGTTGAGAGATAGGTGTATGGGCAGAGATCAGACCCAGACACCGGAGGGATTAATGTCTTCCCGCAAAAAGGCCCAAACTCCATCAAAGATAAAGATCAGTTAGAGAGAGGCTGGCTGCTGTGAACCCGGTTGTTTCTGATACAGAGAGCTTACAGGCTCCTAATGGCTTTGTTATAGTGATGAGGCGACAGATCTATTGTTCACTGCAGTCAGAGGCAGTGTTTTTTCACACCCACAGCAGCCAGGACTACTGAACATCACGCACATTCCCACAGTGATGGAGCATTTGCTACAATTTCACTGATGGTTAGTTTTATTAACATCTGTCATTGGGTTTATTTTTGCAGTATAATCGATGTTTAAATGTCAAGTCATCAACCAAAATGTCAAACGATCAGGTGGCATTTGCTCAACCAATGACACCATATCTGGGCGGGACTAATTATGTGATCCTGTTTGAGTCCTTTCTGTTGCTTACCTGACAAGAGACATTTTCACTGTCTGTTTCAGAATTTTTAGAAAGACATGCTCCGCCTCCTTCTCTCTTCTTTAACAAAAAACATAAGTTAGTGTTTCTTAGGACTCTCAATGCTGGTTGTATTTTTTCAAAATCTTTTTAATGATATCTTGGATTAAAATAAGAGATGAAAGTGAGCGAGTTGCTTGATTCTCTCCTAGTTAAACGTGTAAAGAAGGCCACAAAAACCAATGCTGGGTCCGAGCAACGGCTGTTTTAATGTCTGTCATCATTTCAATCATTGGACGCACACTCCTGGCCAAAGTCCTTGTACAGAAGTCGTGTCACTCTGCGGCCATGTTTGCCATGCCTTTGGGCAGTCGTTTACGTACATCTATTTGAATGCCGAAAGGCAAATATTTCAAAATTACAAGAATATTTTCGATTAATTACTAAACCTGATATGGACTTTACCATAACTTTTTTCAAAAATCACCCGAGAGCCCGGCCCCAAAGAATCGTCAGTCTTTATTGATTGACGATTACATCGATCTACTGGTAGGTGGGGCTTTCTTCGCTTGAACAGCCATATGGAGGATTGCATTCCTTGCCGTTCATTTGTCACGGCTCTGGTGCATCTTATCATCTTTGGTACGGCCTAAAGTTAACTTCCGTTCTGTGTTTTTAAATATTATATAACAATTTATTTCAATATTTTATTGTATCTTAATTGTATTCAATTAAATCTAAACTACTCAACAGTTCTTTACTCTTTTTGAGGTCTACCAGAAGTTAAGTTTGGGCCACATAACATTTGTTTGTTGTTACTGCTGAAACCGTCTATAAACCCTTGATTTATACAGACTGGTCATCGTCCACCATTGATAAATGTGGTGACAATGTTATACAGCCATACAACGTTTTAAGACGTATGAAATGTTTTGTAACTAGTTGTTTGCTACATGACAGAAATACATAGTTAAAGTGATGATGCATTTATAGGCATTTATTTTGAAATTTGAATGTTAAGCAGGATTCAGATGAATGGGATGACATCGAATAGCTTTCTCAAAGCATTATGTGCCTCTCGCTGTAGACAGTTACAGAAATAAAAAAGATTCCCAGAATAACACAAGCAGTTTTTCCACTTGTCTAGGCTTTTGTTTTAATTTAGATGTTGTAAATTAGACCGAAACTGCATTCAGCTTATTATGGAGAGAAAGTTCTATAACAACACATACCAAAGCCAGAGAAGACATAAGAGAAAGAGATGAACAGACTATGGGGGCAAAGAAACCAGCTCACATTATCAGGCCTGACAAGGCTCATTTAGACGCAGCCGTGATGAAAGGAGCTCTCAGGCTCGTCTAATGCAGCGTTGTGAAAACGTTGTGACAATGCGCAGCGCCTCACTTAAGAAACTCATCAGAGGTCCCCGGGGGGCCGTAACAATCTCAGTGAGAAAAAGAGATGACATTGGTACGGGCACGGCTAAACACACCCTCACTGTTCTCACATCGGATGGACGATGTTAGTGCAGCAAAACCAAACCCGGGATGTGTATACAGTTTGGAAGTCGGTTTGTATCACAAGCCTTTGTTAAAGGGAAAGTTCACCCGAAAAAAAAAATTCTGGCAACAGTTATTCAGCCTCATGTCATTTAAAACCTGTATAAGACTCGTTTTTGAGAAATGTCTCAGTGGTTTTGTGTCACTGGAATGACAGTCAATGGGGACCAATGTTGTTTGGTTACCAACGTTCTTCCAAATATGTTCCCTCGTTGTTTTGCAAAAGAAAAAAAGTTGTTTGCTCGTGCACAAATACATACACACACACTCAGCCTCTCCACTTAACATCTCTCTTCTGACCTCAGCTATGGCTTTTGCCTAGAGGACATGAGAGAGGGCTCTGTTCATGCAGCGTTTAACAGTGGCAGGAGGCATAGAGCGTGCAGGGGTCCGGGTGACCCGATGCAGATGGCGTTACAGGTGTGGCACTGCCTTTACATCAAGCCCAACGATCTGAGCGCAGACAACCTCAACCTGACTCAACTTCACAGATCTCATTCCGAGATATCAGGAGCAAAGCTTTTTTGCAAATAATTCAACCTGCTGGCTCAGTGGTGCAGTCTACACTTTCAATGAACACAGCGGACAAGTACTTGAGCGGAAATGAAAGAGTGACTTGAAAAAATCAAGTTAAATTCCATGTCTCACAAGACCAAACAAATTGTGGCACTTTTCCTGTGGTCCGTCATTATAGTTGGTCGGTGGGCTGTAGCTTTGCACTAACTGCCGACTGGGAAATGATGGTATCAGGGTAAAGGAAAAACCTTAGCTTGAGTCTCGAGTCTTGAGGCTTGAGATTGTGTGTTTTGACAGAATTTCAACATAGATGCATGATATTTTATGCTGGTTTGCAGGGTTGGGATAATGCATTGAAAGTGACTCTTGTTATGTAATTAGATTACATCGTTATATGTATAACTAATTAAATTTACAGCACAAAATCTTTGGGACTATGTTAAAATAATTGTGTTCAACTGAACTGAACTGAACAGAACTGAACTGAACTGAACTGAACTGAACTGAACTGAACTAAACTAAACTAAACTAAACTAAACTAAACTAAACTAAACTAAACTAGCACAATATTTTCATATATTTTTATTCTGTGAGTACTAATTTACATTATGTGATGCTTACTTTCATAATGTTGTGTACATTTTTAGACAATTTAAAGGTTCAATCTAAAAAATCAACTGGAACTCAGAAAGTGAATTAGTTATTTTAACAAGAATGGTTGTATAATGTACACTGTATATTTTTTTACATAATTTAGGATTTTCACATAAATGGTCCAAAAAATGTAAATGTCATTGAGTTTTTACGTATGTATTCATATCATTTTCTAAATCCGGTATAAATGGTAATTACAGAATTTTTTTCAAATTTCCAAGAAAAACATGGGAAACATGATTTTTTATTTATTTAAATGTATATTTCTGAAACCAGGAACTTTTCTGTATTTTAAAGGATTTTTTTACATTGCACAGTTTAAATGTACTCATAAACACTCTCTTATCTGACACGGGTGATGTTGAAATCTCAACTTCTGCTTTCCCTAATTAATTACCATGTTGGTTTGAGGAGCTTTAAAAAATGAACAATTTATAATAGGATTGAATTCTAGTCTTTTGCAACATGGGACAGTTCTCTGTGTCAATGTAGCATTTCATTGTTAGTGATTGGCAAAACAACTGAGGACAGTTTGTGTCCTTGTTGACACGTTGTCTCTGTTTGCTGTCTGATCATAATGGGGAAGAGGTGCCAACTCAAAGGGTTTTTCATGAAAGTTTGGGGAAAATCAAGAGAAAGATTCAGCAGTTTGTCGAGCACTTTTGAAGCATTTCCCTACCCAACACTTCCCCCTTCCTTTGATTTGCTTTCCTCTCAAATGGTCGAAGTAATTATGACTCATTAAGATGACAAAATTACGTTGAAATTGAGCGCCATAGTGTGTTTTTTTCTTTCTTTTATTGTCTCACAGTCCCATCACACTTATCACCCTTCATTAAGACCACACAGGTACTCTGAAGCATTTTGAAAATATATAAATCTAAATATTCAACGTTATTCTTATTGTTACTGTAAATATTTTTTCACAATATGGATTCAATTATAATATTAATTATTTTATTTACCCTAATGTATCAAAAAGTAACTGAATATGTTATGCCATTAATAAAAAGGATATTATAGTCAAATTGTAAAAATTTGGCAGCTTCAACATTGGTAACAACCTCATGATTCCACCAGGATGTCATAGAGAAGGGCATTTTTTCATTCCTTTTTGGTCTTTTTCCTTTTTTGTCCTAATGCCATTGACACGTGAATGAGCCACTCAGTGTCCTGAACGCTTTCCCTCATCATGTGTCATTTTAATGTTGGCTGGGGGTGGTGGATACTTAATGTTCAAGTGGTTAGATTAATTGGATTGCTGAATGATCTTCATGCTGAATCATGAAAGCGCAGCCATTTCAGCGAAAGCGACACAAGTTAATAATGAGCCACGCTCATTTTCGTGACAACCGCCTTCCGGCTCATCAGGCCCGACACAGTGGATGACAGAACCGTCCTCTTACATACAGTACAGAACTGTAGTGGGCTCAGAAAACAAAGGGCCCTTGATTGTGTTGTGGACTTTGAATAAATCATTCTCTGGTTATCATAATATATCATAGACTGCTGTTGTATTTTGCGTTAGTATGTGCAAATGTATAGTTCTCTATTTCTCTCTCTTACTTCTTTTCTACTAATTTAGAGTTCCTTGCAATAAGAAGTATCACATCCTGTGTTTTTTATTCCTAATTGGAATTCCTGACAAAAACTTACCCTGCTGATCTGCCAGCCCTGTAAACAACAGAGTGATGAGCTAGTTTGTATTTTTTTAAAGAGAGAATAAAAAAAAGCTTCTGCATGCAGGTTTTCTAGTTGATTTTAAAAATATGCCTTGTAGGCAAACAGATCTCCTTACAAAAGCTAATCTTTCCCTGTCGCGGATCTCTTTTCACTCATCAAAAGATTTATGTGTTAAACTGAGAAAGCTGACATCAGTCAATGTTGTTTACTGTTCGCAGAAATTAAGAAGAAAAAAAATGTTTGCATTTGTGAATCTCATGGATTTTAAGTAAATTATCCTTAAATTGTGTAGAATCATAATATTTTTAGATTTGCTGCAATAGGGGGTTGTTTCTTGTGTGTTTGTGGGGGTGTAAGTTGAACTCAATGCACGAGCCATTACCTTCCCAATGATGATCTGGTCATCTTAAATAATTCCCTCTTCTCTCTTTCTCGCCTGTCTTTCTCTTAACTGAGCAACTCATTTGGTTTTATACTCCTCTATGAGGTATTGATTTTATTGATCGCTGCACATGTTGGCAGAGTATTGTTTGCCATTAGATAATTGTCCCATTATTGGTCCTGTGATGAGTCTGACTCCTCTCTATACATTCATTTACAGCCGGCTACTGAGAGACAACTAGAAAAAAATATTTGTGTGGGATTTGGAAAGATCTTTCCAGGAGATATGTTATATAAAATAAAGGATTTTTTTATCAAAAATTGCTGAAAAGATCAACGTTTATAAAATGGGTTTTGTCAAATAATTCAAATTTTATTTTATTTTTGTATTAAATTAAGCTTAATTGTCAAGCATAAGTTAAAATAAGTTTTTACCAAAGGTTTTCACCATACCGATAGGTCAGAAGTCAATATTTGATGGTTTAAATACTCATGTGAAGTCTCTCGTAATGTTTTTAAAGCATTTATGTGTTTTTAAAAGCATAGTTTTCCATATGGTCACATCCATAAACTTAAGGTCAGATGCGAAAATAGCATTGTCTGCTTCATTTTAAACTAGAAATTACCTTTATCAAAACTATTAACACGAAAATATACAGCGCTTTCATAAACTTGATCGCTTACCAACCTTTGAAACATGGGTGCACCTGCCCGTGTGTTTCTGTGTGCAGACACTAGCCGGGTTTCCATCCAAAGTTACGAATTTAGCTTATGCGCAAAAAATGGATGTGGTCAGGAAGACGTGACGGGACCCGTGAGGCGGGGCCGGTGGCGGGATTGATAGTTGGAATCATCTGTGCGCACACCAGTCCCGCATATCTCACGGAGGAGATTGGGAGCATAAGAGGACGAGCGACGGGACTGCTGACGAGAGATGACCAGGCCTGGCTTTTAGTTATGGTTTGTGTGTGTCGCCGGCAGTCGTCCGTGAGGGGCTGCCGGCTCTATATTATTCAATTGTGTTATTGAATGTTTAAATGTTTACTACTAATTACTACAAGGGACTATCGCATAAAATATTTGCGAATAAGCAGTCTCCATCCAACTAGTCAACAGTCACTTTCCTAATAAACTGCCACTATAAGTAAGAAAAGTAAGAAAATATAACACTGAAAGTATGAATTTTCATGCATAATGATACTTGTGCTGCAGACGAACACGAAACGCAATAATTGCGGTGCTTTTGTGGAGACCTGCTGTTTGGAAAACACAGTCGTGACCGTTCTAAGAGGCAATTAAAGAAATTCTTGACAACTTGCTCAGGCATTTAAGACTGATCATAACAACATTTCTGATGCTGTGCGATATACAGTATACACCAGCATAGTTTACAGGTATAACAGGTAAGACGTGCTTCTTAACATCTTTATGCTCCCTTTTGTTTATTTTTCGTTTTTGTCATCTGCCTTGCGTCCGACAACTGTAATTTCGGCATAAAAACCAGACAGAATATGTTTCGCATCATGTTATCTGCCTTTCAGCTGAGAACAATGTGGAACGCAATCACTTTCTCTAACATTAGACTCAGAATCAATTCGTGCTGTGCAGAATGTGACCTGCTTTCTATCTTCCCAATTACAGCGTTGACACTTTGCCTGTGATGCTCATTTCAGCCAATAAAAAAGAATCCTGAGATGACCTATCATTTAGTGCCAGATAACCACAGGTGGGCATGAAGTGATACTAATCCCTCAGCAAACTAGAACACAGAGCGATGGGATGATGAATACTAACATCTCATGTTCTGTAGGCCTCTCATGCCTTATGCACCAATTTTCATCCAATAAAAAGACATTATGTTCAGGAAAGGTTGATAAACACATTTTGGTTTAACTGGTACTGTGCAGCTGGACACCCCGATGCAGTTCATGTAAAGCTGATGTAGGATCCTTTAAAGATAATGCTGGTGTTTATTTTTCTGACAATCTAAATGTAGCTCAACTGATTATCTGAGTCTTCTATCTTTCTTTCGCATAGGATTTTTTTCTGCCATCGCAAACTGATTCCATCGATTTTTAAAAACATGTTTTGTAATATTTCCGGGATTGTTGTTTTGCATGTTCACGCTGCCTGTGGGATGAATTTCTTGTCATAATGAAGTTTTTTCTCTCTCTGTTTTCTGTCTCCACCATTAAAGGAGAACAATAGAGGTGGAGGGGATCATCCTAAATGCTTTTGTTCCTGCCGTTTCCGGAATTGATTTTCTGTGACTTCCAAAAAACACAGCGACAGAAAGTTTAATTCTGACAGAAGAAATCCCCAAAAAGACAATATTCGTAATGAAATAGTTATAGATGAAATATGTGTGAGCGAGAGAGGAGTGAACGGTAAAATGGTAAAAGGATGAAAAACAGAAAGAGAGACAGAGAGTGGTTTTATCTCTGTATGGTGGTAATTTCAGAGCACTTATACTCAACATGATTGGGCAGAATTTAGACTTTAACTTGTGTCTCAAAGATACTTTTTCTTTGTCTCTCACAGACACTTTAAAAGAAACAAGAAGACAAACAAACAATGATATATTTACTATAGGAAAAAGAAACACCACATTAGGGAACGGTGGTTTGTTACTGTAATAACTGGAGAGCTGTCAAGACCAGCAGCAGATCTGAACAGAAACCTGCACTTCAAAAAATCAGCATCCAGTTATTCTGTTTTCCTTTTAAAAGGAATATTTCATTAAAAAGGACGATTGGGACATAATTTACTCACTGCTGTCGTATAAAACCGATAACAGTTAGTTCTCTCATGAAACACGTAGGATGAAATGTTGTGATCCCTTTTCCCATCGCTCTCTTTAAAAATAAACGCCGGATTTCAGAATGACAAAATAGATATTGCAAAAACAAAATGACAAATACTTGATGAAAATATGCAGAATTGCATGTATATAGGCATGGGTGACCTTTCTAGAGTCCTTGCAAATAGTGTAACTATATGCTACATGCCTATATATTTGCGTTAAAGATAGAGAGATGTCTCTAAATGATATGCAACATAGCAACAGATAGAATAAAGAGAAGAGGACAAATATCAGAAAGTGGGGGTCTGGACAGCAACGTGTGTGTGTGTGTGTGTGTTTGTAGCGGGATCAGTGATGTCACACCGAAGCAGAGAGGTGACAGCAAATCATTGGGTTCATCAGGCAGACTCCTAGTCAGGGCTGATGGTCACACAGATAGCTGGTGGAGGTGCACTCATCTAGGGCAGTGATGGATGTAGTTTCCCTGCCTCCTGAGGGATGAGGGTGGGTGAGGAGATAGGGACCGGAGCCCTTAAATGTGTGTTGTATTGGGCCTGGTGGGATGACCAGAGGGACCAGATCAATGAGTCAGAACTGGATGGAGTCTTTGTCCCACAGTGAAATCAACCATTTATCCAAATTATTTACCTTTGCTGCTTAAGACGTGTTATCGGCTTGGATGCTTTGTTCCCTACCTTTATATATCTTTTTTGAAGGGCTATTTGTGAAAAAGGCTCATTGACAGAAACAGTCACCGTCTCATAGACCAAATCACAGTTGATCCATGCACATACATCTTTAAATGTAGAGAGCTTACATTACACAATAAAATTATATTTAAAGCGATAGTTACCCAAAAATTCAAATTCTGTCACAATTGACTATGATCTTTAAAAAAATGTTGGTAACTGGACAACGCCAGAAGGCATACCAAATGACTTGCATTGTGTGTCCATACACTAGAAGTGAATGTGTACTGCTGTGGTTCGGTTACCAATATTCTTCCAAATGTTTTTATTTGTGTTCTGCAGAAGAAAGAAAGCAGTACATGTTTGACATGACAAGAAGGTGATCTCTTTCATTTTTGGATGAACTGTCCCTTTAAAAAACCTACTGTGTTTGGAGTCTTAATTCTGCCCAAGGCTCCTTCTTTTTATTTCCTCACAGTCTGATTTCTTTCATAAGAGGACAGTTGATTTTTTTCTCAGCTTGCGCTATTGAGATGTCAAACGAAACAGTAATCCCTCACTCGCAGATGCAATCGTATGACCAGAGACTATGAGTCGACCGTTAAACATTTTACAGCCCTGTGGAGAACCCATATCACATTTAGAGGATATTTCACCTCTGAAAAAGTAATTCCAATCCTTCCACTGCTGAGAGCTCAGGGATGCCAGAGATATTAAGATAGAAGGGGCGGGGGGTAAATAGCATGTACGGCTTCGTGGAGATAGTGTTTGGGGTGGAATGTTGAGCCTTTGAGCAGTTGCCCCGTGTGGGTTGTATTAACCTGCACGGGTAGTTGTGTTTTGGGAGGCATTGGAATTTGATCGGGGGGAAATGGGTTCTGATTGATGGTACTCCTATGGGGCGAGCTCTCGCAGGGAAACCCTTATCTCACAAACTGAATCATTCAAACTAGGCCAGGCGAAGAGAACCGCACCCCCAAAAACGACATTTTAGAAGCTGCGTTGAGAGGAAAATTGTGAACAATGAGGCACAGTAAGGGCGGGGAAACCAATGAAAGAGGTGTGAACCAATGGCAATGGAGCCAGTGGCATTGCATTTGGGTATATGCAGGGTATGGGCCCGGGGGATTGGGGGCCTGCAAGTTTTATTCATGGACGTACAATACTGTAGAAAGTGACCAGCTACTGATCTCAGATCTGATCTACCCATTTACATATGTGAGCAGGTCCTCAAGCAGAAAAAATTAAGAGTGATAAAATGACACAACTGTGAGCAGCTTAAGTGGCGTAGTGAGTAAAATGTGTGACAAGTAGTTCTAACGCTACATATGAGTGCAAGATCAAATCCCCCTCTTGCCAACTCCCTGTACATTTTCACATCACATATCAGATCATACTGGCATTTTTTTTTAAATTAAGAAATAAAAAAAAAAAGGTAACATGTGTTTTATAATAAAGTGTATGGCGAGGTTAGGCGTAGTTGGGAGGTCATTATTGCCCCAGTTAGTTGGCATATATTTAATACACATAATCATTTACACTCTGGTATTATTGTATAATGTACTTTGTTTGCCTTGCTGTGTTGAAACGGAATAAAGGACTCCGAATGAGCTCGATCTGGTTGAGGTGGCAAATCAAATGAAAGAATGCTGGATTTGCTATTGACAGATGCCGAGGTGCACAGAGTGAAAAAGCCAGCGTGATGTAAGTAGTTTAATGTTAAATGTTCGACAACTGTATTATCACATAAATGTTAGGGCCGTTCACATGTCGGATGTAAAACACATACAAGTGCTGGCTGCGTCACCTTCGACCTCTTGCTGGCGTTTGGGAGTTTGCGCTCCCTTGGGGTCTTCCATTACTATTTCAGCACAACACGCATTACCATTTAAAAATGCACCTGAGTAAACAACCACTTCCATTAATGTGCAACGTAGCCGCTAATGTACGGATGTACTGTATATGGGCCCAGACCTGACTTGCTATGCCACTGGATGGAGCACTTAAATGAGTAAAGTGGCAAGAAATAACGTTAAGAGTCATTTGAGCTTACTTTTTATATGTTATATCTTCACCTGCTCTCATTTTCTCAATTTAATGTCAGGAACCGCAGTGGTCTCATGGGTATGCATGACCATGACCTGTGTATGACTTATAGCCCTGCACTTTTTATGTTTACGTTCAGATGTTTAGAGCTCCATAGGGCACACCTCACGCTTTCTTAACACGCATTTCCAACCATCTATTGAAACGTTCTGTCTGTGTTTACTGAATTATACCAAAGAGCTAGCAAGGTACATTAAATAATGATGATTACTGAAAAGGAATAGTCACTGAAAAGGAATATTTAGGGTTTTTGCTAGTACTTAAGTAACACTTACAAATGAAGGTGAAAAATCAAATATCCAAATGACAATTGCTGTGAAATCCTGATCTCAAAGAGGTAGTTCACTCAAAAATGAAAATTACTTACCCTCAAGTTATTTCAGGACCTGTTCTTCGGAACAAAAATAAAGATATTTGGAAGAATGTTTGTAACTACACAGTTTTGGGTAACTGTAGGAAAATAAACTATTATTGTAGTCAATGGTGCCTCAGTACAGTTTGATTTCCCACATTCTTTAAAGAGTACGTAGCATAAGGTTTTTAAGGTCCTGCTTTGGTTAATTTTGGTTAAGTTTATGTACACACAATGTGTAAAAGCACTATAATGTCGTAATAATAGACAGTTATTTGTTCTTGACTGATTCTCAAATGATTCGTTCCGCGATTCATCCGTCTTGGCCCCTCCTACCCGCTAACCTTGTGTCACGTGATTTTTCAGATGATGTAGTCTGTTGTGATTAGTCAAACGCGATCATCATTTGTCGCAAATGGAATGCCTACTATCATTACAGGATTACGGTTTACATGTGGTTGGATGTCGTTTATATTATATGGTTAGGTAGAGATGACGGCGATTTTACCGTACCAATTTGAGCCCGAGTCTGACGAGGAAGCTTCAGAAGACGCTTAACCACAACAAACTCCACCAAGACAAGAGCAGGATGTTTGTCAGTGGCGAGTGACAACTCTTGTCATAAAAACTCACAGTGTGACAACATGCATGTTGTGCTTTTGCTCATCAATGAAATAAAATATATTTTTTTCTTAAAATACTGTTAATACGTTGGTAATACTATTATATCTTCTTAACTGTGCGTTGTCATGGTACATAGATCATTTCAGAAAGTCGGCCTTATGAAAAATGATTGTAGTTTCACCCAAATATATCTATATAGGTGCACGTGCAGCAAATGTGTCAAAATGCTAAGTTAAGAGCAAGATAAACAAACTGTAACTCCTCAGAAATAAGGGTGCATGCTAATGTTAGCGTTATATGCATAAGCTACACACAGACATCAGGTACGAAAATATTTCTTGAAGTTAAGACAAAAAACAAGTCACACTTACAGGTTTGTATTCAGTGGAGTTAATAGGTCTAAATAGAGTTGGTAGTGCCCCCTCTTTCAAGGATAGTCGTTTCACATACCCTGCAGTGAACGTGCCAAGATTATTCAACCAATCTTTGGTGAAATGACGAGCGCATAATCCAACCCTTTGGTTATACTCCTTTGGTATCGTTTGAAAAATGAATTGTAACCATTTTTCCCTCAGACGTTCTTCCTTTGGTAGTTGAAATAAGACGGACTTAGTGTCACACCATAGAACACAGGCTCTAGACATGATACACACGCATCACGAACGAGCAACAGTGTTTGGGGAGGAGAAATACGTATTCCCGGCAGTCTCAGCAAAACGTAGGCGGGGACTATGTCTAGTGACGTAGATACGCGGGTGTACTATTCCTCGTCTCGTTTGTATGATTCAGAGTCGACTCCCATTTTTACAAGCAAATAACTTTGTTATTTATTCACCTTTGGATTTACAACTTGGCAGACAGCTTACTTTCAAACACGGCAACATAACAGACTGGATGAAATGTCATTTTCATGATCTCATGCTACGTACTCTTTAAAATATCTACTTTTGTGCTTAGTAGAACAACGAAATGTAAACAGGTTTGGAACAACTTGAAGGTGAGTAAATGATAGCACAATGTTCTGTTTTTGGTGAACTATCCCTTAAGTCTGTTTTGAAAAGCTTCTTTAAAATTAAACATACTGCTTAAAATATAAAAATGTAATGAGTATTTAACAACCTTGTCTATGTTGGTTTTGCACATGATTTTGGTAGCAAATATTATTGAAGCACAGTGTTGCAGTTCAATATCCTCAGCCATCGCCACAGGCTTTCCAAGAGCTCTGATTATGTCAGGAAATAATGACAAAAGAAGCAGGAAGGTTGAAAGATTTATTTTCCTGCCGCACTCACGAAACAATCTATGTTAATAGGAGCAAAAAGACATTAAAATGTCATTCGTATCACCGAGTTGTTTAAGCGGAGTGAAAAGATACGGAGATTAACGGAATCATTCTTTCACACACACTGAAGTATTGTGTTGGAAAGGATAAATTATTTGAATTCTCTCTCGTGCCAGGCGAAATGAGAGAACGTCATCTCTATAAACTGACTGTCTTACAGCTCATGAAAAGCGGGAGTAAAATTACCCAGTATGCACGAGAACTCATATGAACCCCATATTATGGTTCCCTTTATAAAGCATTTGTAAATGTGTTCATTAATGATTAATAAATCATTTACAAATGCATTATAAAGCAGTTATAACTGCGTCAATAAAAAGGAATTATAATATATTGCCTGCCAAATAGTCATTTTTCAATCACATGTTATAAATGCTTAATGAATGTTGTTTTTCATTTTTCATATGCAAAATAGGCTGTCAGACAGGAGATTGTATGAGATTGTATGTCAGACAGGAGACCATGTTGCTTACTTGATCTGATTCCGAATGTCTTACGGTTCCCTCCAGAATGCCTTCAGATCATGATGCTTATGCAACGCAGTTTTTTCTTCCTAACCAAGATAAATTCATCAATTTTTTCATCACTTTTTAACACTAAATGCACAAAGGTAGTCGTAAATTGTTTGTTTTTGATGTTTTATTGATGATTCATTACATCCAATTGTTAATCAAAACCAGAAAACATATATTTATTGAAGAAACAGAATGCTTGCTCAAAAGGCTACATCTCAGTTGTGAAACATATATTTAGAAGTATTGACAGCCCATGAAATTGCACTTTTAAGAAAAAGTGGATGCCTGTGATTTATTCATTCACAACTTTAAACACCTAAATAATACATGTTAAGACTAAGAGATATAAAATGTTAGAAGTATGACTTAAAATAGTGAACCATTTATTAATGCGTTATGAAAGTCAGTAACCTGTGAAAATGTAAAGTTAATAAATGGTTCACATGAATCCACTTTATAAAGGCACACTTTAATGGTTTGTTAACCTTAATATTTATATTATATTATTACTGTTATATTTAGTTACTGCCCAAATTCTAGGCACCCATGGTACACGAAGAATACTGGAGCTCCCTTACCCTCTTGTAGGGGAGAGCGCAATCAAGAGCGCGGGTCTTCATCATCAGATAAGGAGACTGGCGTCTCTGAGGGGCTCGAAAGGGATGTACCAAGGCCCTGTAGGACCATATCACGAGGGTACCAACAAAGAGGGTATGGAGCGCGGCCGTGGTCGCACCCCTGAGGAACCTTGTGACCAGGTTATGTTAAACAAGAGACTTTCCCACCAGGAGATCATGATGAGCTGCAAAAGCGGCTACATACACTCTCAACGTTGATAGGGAGAGATTACTCTCTAGTCTCTGTTGTAAGAAGGTCAATCAGTTGGTGAATCTGTTACCTCCCCTCCGGTGGCGCTCACACCGGGGCTCCGTCTCCCCTACTCTACTGACACATTTCTCGCATGTGTTCTCCCCACTGGTGAGTACATGTTAGTATCTACACATGTACCTACCCTAGTGGAAGGATGTGGTCTCCGTAATACACTTTCCAAGAGGTGAGCAGTGTTTCCCCAGTATTACGGCTCCGGACAGCGCCTCACTACTAGTCCACCGTCCATGATGACTATCAGTACAGGCTTCTTAGTATGACCACTACTGTTCCAACCGGAAGATTACGTCTCACTGTAGCGCTCACTTGTGACTTGCTGGTCTAGTCAGTGTAACTCCGCTTGAGGTCGTGATAAGGCTCAGCGTCGTGGCGTGTAAAGATAGGTCCCCAGTCTGTCTCTCAACACAACGTCGAGAGACCGTCTGAAGGGGAACGTCTCGGTTACGTCTGTAACCTCCGTTCCCTGTTGAAGGGAACGGGACGTTGTGTCTTCATGCCACAACGCCTCGCCGATCCGCTGCAGCCACCGGGAGATACCTCTCAGGTTCCTCAGCCCGAAGGGTGAATGAATGACCGTCACCATCTTTCTTTTATACCCATATGTACGGGGCGGATCCTGGGAAAGGAGGTTACAGACGTATCGAAACGTTCTCATTTATAACTTCGGTGTATGCAATGATTTTTATACACCTGTGTGGCTTTCAATGTGGTTAGGTGTTTATCTTGAAAAAATAAAGAAGGATTGTCATACAATATCAAACTTCCAAACAGTATAATAGGAATCCTGTTTCACATCCAACAAGAAAAAACTATCAAAATATGCTACTTGTACGTTATATAACAGCCTGTAAATAAGCTTTTCAGGCTGCCATCAACTGCCACACTTATGGTCATTTAACATCTTCACCTGTCAGTGCAAGAGGCCAAAATCAAATATAAGATGGGCAGGTTAAATAGACATTTCTATTTAAGACTGCTGCAGTCACACAAATCCTCACAGACATGTCTGAAAAGTGCACAATTTCTTTCATAAAGGTATGTGAGAACAACCCTATTAAGATTTCTGCAGGATTTATCACTTCATTTCATTTGCCGGTGGAAATTATAGCTATGCAAGCTGTGCGGAAATGGGTCCCATTTCAGCCGTTTGAATATGTTACATTGAACAGGTGACAACAAGGTGATCCAGAATATATTTTGAAGTAGCTCAATGTAAATCTTGTCCAACAAATATTATAAATCTACAGGAAAATATCCTGTGAAGGCGTTGATTGACAGAGGTGGAAAAAGCCACTCTGGAGAACAACAGCTGTGCATCTGTTTGCTCCAGACACAATAATAGAAAAGAGATATGGCCAACTGCAGTAAGTACAGGTTCACAATGAGAAAGTGTCTGTAATTGAAAACAAATCTCCTGGACTCATTTATCTAAATCAAACCTACTCACAGTCACTCTAATTCACACTTTGGATCAGCCTGAGAAAGAGAGAATGGCCGTTTAAGAGTCTATGGCGCAGTTGAAATTGAATTATTAAGCACTGATGGTGAATCTGATGCCCTTGTCAAGAGACCCCCTTTCTCCAAAAAGTATTGTTACATAAGATGACACCTTTTTCGAATGGTTTCATAGACTATAGACTAGGGAAGACTATTGTTTTTTTATCTTTTTAGATACACTTTTGAAAGTTTGTGTAGACACATTACAGTTTTAGCTGTTAAGCATCTCCGCATTTTCTATGCAAAATGATACGCTTTAAGCACACGTTCACATTTGGTGACAATATAGCCTGATAGCAGGGCGTGTTGCCTCACTAAAATCTGCAATAAAACAGGCCATTATGGGCATTTTAGCTAACAACAGCATAAAAAAAGCATTTGTGCGTGTGTGTATTTTTGTGTGTTGCAGCGTCATTCCTGAGCATCTTCTCCCAAATTGCCGTGACCCTAGAGTACTGCACATTGGTTATTTGACTGCTCTGTGGGGTCAACATCACCCTTGAGAACCCACTCTGCTTTTATCTGTGGAAGACATTGATCTCAACGTTTGATTGTTTTCTTAACTTATTGTTGACATATAGGTCTCTGCAATAATGAGCGGCTTGTGAGGTTATTATGTGCAGCTCAACTGCTTTTCCATGCGCCTCTGAACAGGAGATTTCTTAATGCGAATAACACTAATGCCACATTACATCAGCCATTAGCATCTCCACATTCTCGCCCTGTTTTTACTTAGAAATTTAGCTTTGGAAATCTAAACATTTTGCGAAAAAATGGTTTATTGTGTTTTTTGTTTACTAAGAAAGCATGAGGGGCAGGAGTTCAGGTGAGTGTATTCAATTAATCGTAATGCCAATATAGAGGTATTAAAAGGCATTTACAAATGTAATTTTTAAATGCTCAAAACTTAAAATGCTGCAAACAAGACATTTTGGCAGCATAGAGTTAGAGACAGAGCAAGATATATCAATCACTGGGTTAGATTGTATTATGGCAGATAATGTAAATCTGCTCATAGAGCAACTGCTGTGTCTCGCTGTGATATTTTAATTACTTTGTGAGACTAAATAAATGCTGCATTGAATAAGATATGCGGTGAAGTAAGCACATTTACTTTTTGACATCAAGCAATGATGATTCACTCATTAATAAGTCCTATCATGTTTGGGGCAATTTAACCTGACTGTAATTTTAAACTTTAAAAAGCACATTGTGTTATTTAATGCCTGATCTTTTCCGGCAACGGTGGACTCAATCTTGATTCAAAGACGGTCATTAAGATCTTAGGCTGTTTTTGGTCTGCAGAAATAAACACTGTAAAAATGCACTGGTAATTTTCTGCCAGTCATCTGTTCATTTTACAGACATTTCTGCTAATGTTAAAACACAACAAAATGCAGTGCGAAATTAAAAATACAGGTACAACAACTGGTAAAACTTAATACAGAAATTCCTTCATATTTATGCAGTATATAGTTCCTTTTTTAACATTGTATAATATCTCAGTTTCCTTCATCTTTTTGTATTTTACACTTCTAAACAGGATAATAAGTCCCTAAAGTCGAGCTATAAAAACAAATCAGTTTTCCAGAAGACAAAATAGTGACAATTATTTGGCCCTGTTTCAAATTTAATTGCTCTTAATGTATCATATTGTCATCTCACAGTATTTAAATTGTGTTTCTGTGATTTGAAATGAAGGCCTTGATAAACTTTGGTCAAAATCCAAGAACAAACACAATATTTCCAAAACAAAGCCAAAATGAACCGAGTGACTTAACAAATTAACTAAGCAGGCAAACTATCCGTAAATGGGGATCATGGGGATCTTTTCCTGTTTATTTCATTCCACATAGGTGAGACATTTTTTAGGTGGAACAACAAAGGTATTTTTTTTGAAAACTCTAACACCGTGTTTACACCAGTGTTTATTGTCGAGTTGAAGAGCAGAGTGAAGAAACGAAATGTTGATTTAGAAGAAGATTTAAATGACAGAGGGCCACGTGATCCCTCTATTCCATGTCAGAGTAGACAGCAACCATAGAGAGATATAAGACAACTCCATCAGTGATTGTAACATGAGTAAAACCTAACATGAGACACACATATCCACTATCAGTCTCCATCTCTGAGTTATCAGGTCTACGGCTCTCACACACACTTGAAATCTACGGATCATTTTGGATCAAAACTTGTCTACGTTCAAGTTCATGTCAAGGTGCTTGATGTACCGGGAACCTCAAAGATGGCGGTCTCTAGGGTGAACTACTCTCTTATATTTCAATGCACTGTAATACTAAAGAGAATTGGGTTAACTTAATTTTAGTTTTTTAAATCATTTTTCCATGTTTCAAATTAGTCTTTTGATTTGATTCAACACTGAATCGTTTACTGCTTTTAATAAAGTTTCAAGCTCTGGAATGTCAAAAGCAAAGCAGTGAGGGACAGTGGGAACCACACAGTCGAGCGGTCACAGAGGAGGGTTAAAAGATGGAGAGAACAAATATTTTTCAAAGTGAAATAAGAAAAATGCGGTGCATTGTGGGAGCTGGTTCAGAGCTGGGTGGTACTGTCATAAAAGCGTATGACACGGGCTGTATCTCCAGGCTGCCTTGGCCCCGACACTTCGCTTTGATGGATGGTCATTTTCATTGCCTTCTCACGCTTAATGAAGCCTGCAGTTCAGGTCTTAATTGAATGCTCTCTCTACAGTCTTAAGTTATTCACCTCCGTCCTCTTTCTGCTAGCCCACCCGTGCCTCTATCTATTCTCTATTCTCACACCCGTGCTCTTGGTCTTGTTTGTGAGAGTGATCCCTGATGAGTTATAATTGAAAAGAGCCCAGCGCTAACATGCATACTTTTACTCGCACTGTCTGAAGCTTTTACGAGGCTACAGGAGCCAGAAATATTGAGTGGGCAATGATGATAAAGGCGTGTGGGGTAACACACAATAGTTCTGTTTTCTTTTTCTTCTTTTTCATTTCATTTTCAAGTCTTCATCTCTATAGCACTTCTTCTACGTTCATAGTGAAAAAATATGTCTTTGTAATTAGATAATAAATAGTGAATGTGCGGTTTCCATAACAAGACCACATTTTCTGCTTACAGAATTATTCATTAAGGCTGATAAAAATGAATACCTAGTTGACTGTGCGACTTCAAATCCACCACTTTTTGTAATGCTCTTTTAACCCACCCGCTCTGTGCTGGGTCGTTGACACTGTTATGCACGGTTTTATTTTGTAGTAGTCATATTTTTTGGCAGGACTACTTGTATAACCATGGTTAAACTATGTTTACAAGGGCAAAACATGATTTGTCAGGAGGGAGATGCCATGAGAATATTTTATTAACTAAATGGAGTGGAACTTAATGCATGCTTATTTGATTAGAACAATAAACAAAATTCAATCTAAACAGCCTTAAACTGTTTCTACAAACTTAAAGCGACTATTCCCTGTGATGCCAATTTTCCAAATTTAGTTTTGCTCTTAGAGCATAAACAATATCGCAAAATGATAAAGCTCAAAGTTCAATGCCAAGCACGACATTGTCTTTAGCAGAACTCGCTTTTCAAGGACGACAGAGAACGGCTGGAACTTCCTGGGTACGTAATGTCACTATTCTGAGTTTTTGAAAAACCTCCGCCCAAAGGAAAATGGCAAAAAAGGGGCGAGGCCTCCGTAGAGAAAAGAAAGAGCCGCTGGAGTAGTGTTTGGTATTCAGAGATTGTAACCATTTGACCGAGCTGCTGGCTTATTTACTTTCCCTTTAATCACAGTCCTAAAGCTGGTAATAAGTATTCAGCTACACACATTCTAAGATATAACCAACGGTCAAATAACAGCTTCCATGACTTTAACATTGCCTGTGAAAGCTGTTCTGTGTTATACACTGATATTGTGTGTGTCGGTGTGTGTGTGTGCGTGCGTGCGTGTTTGTGCGTGTGTGCATACCTCTAAAACACTTCTATGAAATAACCTTTGAAATCATGCTTGCGAATGTCTCATAGTCAATCTGCTTGTTTTATTATCCAACTTAGGTCTAATATAAAAAGGCAAAACTAACACTTCCGTTATTACACTGGGTCCACACCAAACGTGAATTAAGCGTTTTGCGCGAGTAAATTACATACAAAGTCAATGCAAAGAAGTGTTTAAGCGAGAACTCGCGGCAGTCAATGTGAATGATTGCACATGCACTAGCAAATCTCCATTACACTTGGATGGATCCGCATGTTTTTAACTGATGGAGTTAAGTTGACGCCATAATGTTTATTGCTAAAAGCCAAAGCTTATGATTACATGTGCACTGAGAGGGAGACCAACCAATCGCAACACCATGAGATGCGCAAACTCGCTGATATGGTATGGGTGGGACATCTTCACACTCTGAGCTGGTAACCAATCACGACAGACAAGGACAGCTTTACCAATCAGAGCGTTTCGGAAGGAGGGACTTTATATAGACAGCAAGAAATCCAGTCGTTTTGTTAAAAGAGGGACAGCGGAGACTAATAGACTTGACATGTGTGAAATATAAAGCGTTTTTGAAACTGGAAACATGAATATCCATTGTTTAACACCCAAAAAACATAATCAAACCTTTAAAAACAACAAAAAATGGCTCCTTTAAAGATCTAATATATGTTTTTATTTGTTGTCAAAACTGTAGACATACTTTTGCCTGATGTGGTAAAACATATCCTTTTAAAAACATGTGTAATATATTCTGTTGGGTTAAAGCAATAAAGTAAAATAATGTAAAGTAAAAGTAAAGTAATATAACAAAATAAACGACATAAACATTAATACTTATAAAAAAGATGAACAGTCGAAAGAAAAATAACAGCGGAAGCTAAACAGAAAAACAATCTGAATGAATTTGCTGCTGAACCACAATGAGAAACAGGGAACAATTTGAAGAACAACATTCCTGTTTCAAGCTTTTACTTTGGAATAATTATTTGGCACAAAAGTTTGGACACAAAATGTCCATGTTAATTTATTGCCAAATTGGTTACAGAAAATAGGAAAAACTTCACTGATTATTTGTGTTGTAAAAACTTTTAATCACATAATTGACAAAATTGGCTAACTTTCTCATGAAACATATTAAAAATCTATCTTAAATCTTTTTCTTGGGATTTTCACCACCTTCTAACAAAGAAACATAATTCTGAATAAACATTCAAGTTTTTATATCTCTTAACAAATTTGACCATGTTAACACCCAATATGCCTTAATTAAAGCACACAAAATGCTGTTAAAAAAATCCACATTGGAATGACATGGATCTGTACAAACATTCGTTGTTCTGAAAACGGAATTTTAAAAGATGAAAAACCAATACAAAATGAAAAACAACAGCATTTGGTCGCCGTATCATGTATCTCTAAATAAGACCTTGAAAGTGTATATCTTGAAAACAATGCACGAAAATATCAACTAGCGTGGTCGGGCTGACGCAATGTAATATTTAAAAGCGCACTGACTGTACACGTTTGAATGTCTTTAATAAGCGTATGTAGCTCTTAAGTTCTAATTATTATTATACATTCTCCTGGATAAGAACAAAACTCAGGCAGCGCTAAAGTTCACACTGCAGGCGTGCACAAATATCGAAAAGATATTGAAAAGAAGGCTACAACACCATGATGTGAGCGAGTGCTTTTGTGAGTGCACGTTATTTACACACGCTGAATTGCCGAGGACAGCGGCGTCCCCTGCTATGAAGTCTTGCAGCTTGCACCGATCGAGAGCTGATACGTGCAAAATTAAAATTAATGTATTCGTTTGATGTCAAGCGCTCTAAATATTGCAGACAACTGAGGGCAGGGGAAGCCGATCTGAACGGGACTGCAAGGGCGCTGTTTTATTGATTGATCGCCCGCTCAGCTCGTCACGGTCGCTATTCAGGTGCGCATAGGGTCCGAGTTATTAGCGTCATCCAACAGATGGAGCGATCGTGCGGGATTGTTTGAGTATATGATGAAATTCCTTAAGAGAGAAATGTTGAAATCACAATCCAAACGCCAACAGGACACTAAAAAGCATAAAAATATGCCTTGTTGATACCTATTTGAGACATGAACATTTTGTCCTAAAGTCAGTGGTGGAATAGTCGGTAGTGGGTTGACCCAGGTTGGGAACATATTTATATGTTCATTATTATTATGAGGAAATTTGCATTGTGATTGGATGCCGTTGTTAAATATGCAAATACAGTAACATTCCAGGGCTTGTCACAAGTCTATTACACTTTTATTAAATAATTTAATATTTAATGTATTAACATTTATCACTTAATTGTAGTAATTAAATTGGTGGTCTAGTGTGCTGACATTGTAGCACTTCCAGCAATCCCAGTTCGAGTCCCAGCTCGTGGTCCTTTCCAAGCTCATGTCATTCCCTGTCTAATTACCATAACTTAAAAAATACATACTAAATATTCACCAGATATTAAATTAAAAAAAGATTAATTTAAAAAAATATATTAAACATAGAATTTAATGCAAAGGCAGACACTAATCCAAAGCAACTCAAGGTATACATTTTGTCAGTAACTACACTCTTAAAAATAAAGGTGTCATAAAAGGTTATCCAAAGCAATGCCATTCAGTCAAAGTTTCTAAAAGGACCATGTATTTAATCTTTTTATTATTTTGCTGCGTAAAAATATGTGATAAACGTCTTGGAAAAAGCAGTTTTACAGTCTAAATTATAAACATCTTACAGGCGCCTTTTGGATGTCTTTATGACATTTGACAGGAGACGTCTTAATGACGTATTGCAGATGAGCAAAAAATCAAAAAAGACATTGTGAAGATGTAAATGCAGACATCAAATAGACATCTCCCAGATGCATGTTATCAGGGAATAGTCTAAGAACTACACTTGACATTTTCGACTACAAAGAACCAATTATGACACAGGTTCTTTATAGAACCATTCAGGGAAAAAATGTTCAAGAAGGTATTTACGATATTTTATTAAACACTATTTAACTGAGAGAATGCAAAATATATATTATTATAGGATCCAATTATGGTGAAAAATAGATTTTGTAGCCAAGACTTTAGTGTATGTGTCGAAACAAAAAACTATAAAAATCCACTCTTAGAAATATTCACTAGACTATGATTGCAGATAATAAGCAGTGACTAACTGTTTTAATCATTTTCATCCTGTGGCTGCCTGTTGAAAGGACGTTTACAGCTTTATAATACGGCCCAAAAACTGTGAAATCACAGATGCAGCAGTTGGCAACAGATGCCATGAAGAGGCAGAAATCTCATCGGTGGCGAGTCATCAAAAGAAGCCGATGACAGACAGACTCTTGTGTTCATCACTGGTTCAACAATTAGCACCACACACTGAACATTGTCGACATATTGAAACACACTGAAGCATACTGAAGGCTGCAGCAATGCAATAATGCTATTGTCAGGAAACCCTGGGAAGATCTCAAATGATGTCTGAATCCAACGTGTTTATGTGTTTACATTTAATCTCATTGCTGTGTGGTACAATATTTCTTATTTTCTCTCTATAGTACAGCCTTGTTAAAATATCAGTATCTTTGTGTTTCTCTTCGCATTGTTGTGTGAAGTTGGCAGATATGTTCTTGAAGTTCAGCCCATGAATCTGAGATACCATGGATGCATATTGGCAACAACTGTAATGTATTTCATCTCACTTGTATAAGAACACTTTAAACACAACCTGAGATTCGGTAACCTGATCAACTATAAAGTCTTTCTTGCTTTGCCAGTAAATAATGCATCATATGCCAGGAATTGCAAAAGACATTGAGTCATACAAAAGGTTGTGTTTGAAACACTAAAACACTCATTTTTGAGAATTAATAATATTTTCTCTAATTCTCTTTTTGATATTATTATATTTGCAATCAAGCATTTACTTGTGGCCATAACATAAGTGTTCAATTTCAGATGGCTTTCTAAAGTCATTTTTGGATTTTACTTGTATAACTAAGACCACATGACTCAATTTTGGCACTACATCGTTTGCAGTGTTTTCCTTCAAATGTTGTCCCATTTACTTTAATTGCAAGTTTTCCCTCAGCAACGTAATGGCAAACATATTAAATGGGCTTTCGTCTCTCCTGAGGAAACAGAATTAGGTTTTTTTTTCATTGGAAAAGCACATAAGTGTTGAGTTGAAAGGCTTTAAAAGCAACATAATTGCACGGACATTTCACAATAGGGCACGGCGCATCTCGCCAATGGAATTATCTGCCGGTCAACATAAAAAAGACAACAAAACGTTACAAACATCACTTTTCAGATTGGCATTCTTGAAAAAGAGTGTTTTTGCTCGGCGGGGGCTTCATTGTGAAGTCCAAGTGACCCGTAAAACATGATGTAGCACACTTCATCTCACAGTGGCAGACAGCGCTGCAGTTTTCCCCTAAATGTACACAGCAAATCAACCTTACCGTTTGCTGTGCACGTGAACCACTGTCTGCCAGCTCCTGGCAGATTTATGCCATCTGGAGAATAGACACTTGTGTGTATAGGATAACATGGAAACGTGAAAATGTATTCCACAATGGTGATGAGTAGTATGATTGTTGTGGAGAATGTGGTTATGCGAGCAAGATTGAGTTCTAAATGTCTTGTGTATTTACTGATTTAGATCTGTGTTTGTAAATGTATGGAATTATGGCCTTCATTATACAATTATATAAATATTGTTGGATCTGATTCACATAACACCCCAATATAGCAAGACAATGAATGCATAAGATTTACAGTAAGCCAGCTCATTTAACGCATTAGCAAGAATCCGTGGCTGTTAAACTAACCCTTTGCCCCAATCAATAAAATGTGATTAAGGAATGAACACGCAAATAATTGAATAAAATACCACAATTAGAGTGTTTGTGTGCGCGCGTGTGTACCCGAGTCACACATCCATTCTTACCAATTTGATTTTGTTTGATCAAAGATCAGATTTTAACTGTGTTATCAAAGTCATTGTGCCAGTTGTCATGTAGGCTACTGTCAATAAAGCGATGGGGTGGAATTAAGACCAACTCCTGTGGATCAGTTGTATAGTTTTATTTTTTAGAGGGCCTGTCTGTAAATGAGGGGGCCATTATGTGTACATATAGGTTTCTATACATGTAAATATGTATAGGTACTAAAATGATATACCTGTATTATACAGCTCATTTCACTGTTTTAGCAAACATAAATATGGCCTAGCAGCTCTTAATCTGGTCCTCGCGTCCCTCCATATTTTGCGTGTCTCTCGTTTAACTCACCTGAAGTAAATCCCCAGCGCTCCATAAATGAACTGTTTTCCGATTTAAATGATCCCTAAACGGTGTTCACTGCTCTCTACTCCCTGCACACAGGAACTCGGCTGAAGATTGCTTCCAAATTTAACTTCAGAACATGAATTTGCAGCGTCTTCATACACGGACAAAACTTACTACGGAAATGTAAAGGGTTATTCAACCGCAATCATGAGATTTGCGTAAAGTTAGTAGCAGTGGCGGCTGCTGATCTTTTAAAGAGGGGAAGCTCATTTTCGGCCTAAATCATAAAAAATGTCCATTTATTTATATGTAAATTCTGCCCTGCGTTCTTTTTCAAGAAAATGCTCTGTAACCCTGTCGTACCAACTAGGCGTCTTTTCCAGTGACTTGACCAGTGTCCTCTCAATGGCCAGCAGAGCTAGGCTGCTTAAACGGCCTTGGCCCATTGTGTTACGGGTGTAGGACTTGAGCCGCTTTAAACAGGAGAAGCTCCTTTCTACACCTGCAGATGTAGCTCCAATTGTTGCCACTAATGAGAACAGTTTGTAAAGCTGAGGCATTGCACTGTCCAACTCCATGTCTTTAAGGAACACCAAGTAATCACACAGCTTTCCCCTGTTACTCTGCAAGTCCTGATCTGAATACAGGACTTGAAGTTCAGACCTCAGTCTCCCTGAATCAAAGTGATGGCCATAACTTTTCAGGACACTTTGGAAGGCCTCCTCTGGAATGCTTGTCTCATGTCATCAAATTTCCCTGGATTGACTAATTCTAACGGGAGTAAATGTGGGAATTATGTTAAACTGAAACAATGAATGTGTTGTGAAATTGTGTGAAATATACGATGAAGGTTGCAGCAGTTTGTCTTTCGACTACACATGCAAAATCCGCGATGGGACTGAGTTGGAAATGGAGACACAGAGTGATACGCGTCATAATCTGAAGACCACGCCCACGCCCACACCAACCGTCTCTTTGCATTGCGAGAAGCTGCCGCCTCCTTGTCATTTATGATTTATAACAAAAAAAAGAAACAATGTCTAAAAGCTGATATGTGACAATGTGTATAGCAAAAACAAGCTAAAAAAAACAAGAAATACGTTTTTATAAACTGTCGACCCCAAAAAACGAGCGTTTTAGGACATAAAAGTGGATTAAAAAGAGATGACAGACCCTCCAATCATCACGCAGACGCTCGGAGTCCGGGCCAGCCCACTCCTCCATTCATGCCAGAGAGGCTGAGGGTCCGTGGGCGGGACATAATCGCAGCATTATCCAATGACCGTCTTGTTTCTAAGCACTGAAAAAATCTGTTTAAAGCAGCCCCATTGAAGTCAATGGACGCTGGGCTTCAACAGAGTAATGCACTGTACGCTACGGGAATGAATGACAAGGAAATCGAGTCAGCCGACCTAAGTAGCTGATTCTGAACTAAATTGTTTTCGTTCGATATGAACGTGTTTAACGCATTTTTAGTCAATAAAATGTTAACATAATAGTATATATATTTGACCATTCATTTCTTGACAATTATAGGGGAAGCTGAGCTTCCCTTGCAGTCTTAAAGAAATCGCGTCTGGTTAGTAGTTACGTTTAGTAGTACGCAGGGCTTTTACGGGCCAACTCAACAAACCTCTGAAGCGGTAAGAGACGCATACAAGATATGCAGAGGGGGGCAGTGAGGACCAGGATTAAGAACCGCAGCAGCTCGGCGGCTACCAGTCAAACCATTTACGTGACAAGGCGGAGAGTGAGAAAAAGTTTCTGTTAAGAAAAGTCTACAAGAACACTACGAGAAACTAAATGCAGGTTATCATTATCTTTAGCAGTCCTCTCATTTTCTTCTTGCTCATCTTTTTGTAATTTATTAAAAAGAAGAAAATTGTGCTCACCCGCCATCTCAAATTAAACACTTGGCGCAAAAGTCAATATGTTACGCACAACACGTTACATAATTAAACCGTAACTTTGAACACAGCGGGGAGCACTGGTGGCTCGATCAACCCGAGTAACAAATCAACAATTCCTATTTTTTATTTTAAGCAATCAAAAAGCATCTTGGCTACACTTCTGCTGTGGAATGGGGAGATCCTCCTTACAATCCACTTGGGGAAGAACAGGGACTTGACAACCTTAGATCGGAGAACATCTGCAATCTGAAAAAAATAAAGTAAATGAGCAAAATATCTAAATGTGTGTTTTTTTAATGCTATGGGAGAGAAAAAATGTGATTATATTATATCATGTTTTTAGTATTCTATATTTTTTAAATACAGAAAAATTGTAAGTGCAAATAAAATGTATGCATGAAATAAATGAACATTCAACTAAATAAAACAAAAAAATTTATTTTTAAAAAGGGGCGCGAAGTAAACTTTTGTCACATATCCATTTTGAAAAATTAAAAATTTCCCCATGTTTTACTGCGCTTACATCTGGGGGGATAACGGAAGCGATAACATAACGTGAATAGCGCTGTCGATATGGATATTCTCCTAGGCAAACTCATTGATTCGCGTCAGAAGACCTTTGTTAAGACCACAGAGCCGTGTTGAGCCGTTCTTTATTTGATGAATGTACTTTTTGGACCTTCAAAAAGTCAACTACCATCCACTCCCATTCTACCGCTTTGAAGTAAAATGATACTTGCGATTATAACAATGACTCCATTGTTCTTCCAGAAGAAAATCATATTTGTTAAGGATGCCTTGAGGGTGAATAAAACATGTGAACATTTTGATTCAGTAGTTAAATATCCCTTTAATGTACGAGTAAATAAGTGTGAAAAGAATGTTTCTTCATCTTTTTTTTCAACGCACCTCAGATGTGCAAAACCAAAATTGATGTTGTCATGTAAGATCAAAGATCCTTCTTCTAAAAGCATTATCTCTCTTTTCAGTTTTCCATTCTTAAAACATCATGCGTGATATATAGTATATTGTATTCACACATGAATGTGAGAGAGACGCTGAGACAATACAGTTCGAATAAGCCCTGTTGAAAAAACAGTTTCAGATGCTGGTGTGCTGGTGACCCTGGGTCACAAAACCAGTCTAAAGAAGCACCAGAACTTTTGTAGTGATAGCCAAAAATACATTATATGGGTCAAAATGATTCATTTTTCTTTTATGCCAATAATGAAGTAAAGATCATGTTCCATGAAGATATTTTGTAAATCTCCTACCATAACTATATCAAAACTTAATTTTTGTGAGTGAATGCAGCAAAACCGTGAACAAAAATAGCCGGAAACACGCCTACTAACTTCGATGGCTGTTGCCCACTCTTTGGGAATCATCCAATCAAGTTTGGTATCTTTGTTAAGCTTAGAATTTCATCTTTCGGGTTCATCTTCTCTCCATAATGTCATTGAAGCGTTTATCCAAAAGAGAACCTTAAAACAATCCCGTTTTTTCTTAGCACGTCCTGCTATAGCGCCTCTGTTTAACAACTAAAGGTGTTTTTCTCAATGTTTTGATTTTTTTGCACCCTCACCTTTAAATAGGTCAAACATTGTCCTATCCTAACAAACCATATATCAATAGAAAGCATATTTATTCAGGTTTCAGGTTATGTAAAAATCTCTATTTCGAAAATTTGACCCCTAAGACTGGTTTTGTTGTCCAGTGTCACGTTTGTTCTTGTAAAATTCACATTATACAAAACTACACAAATCGTTGCAAATTCCTGTGAGATCAAGCTGAGGTATCACAAGAAACTTGATATGACTACCTTCAAATACAGTCTGAATGACTTTTACCCAATCTTCCCTGCAACGCCTCTTAAACACAGATAATATTCCCTATATATCTTTATAAGCCGAGTCTACGCGCGCACACACGCCCCTAAAGAGATTCACACACACCTACTAGCACTTACACAGGCCACAAACTTTAAGGTATGATGAATGAATGCAAATTATGAATACAAATGGCTGTGTGCGAGTGAAAGAAGAGGTTCATAATTCACAATAACCAGCGTTTCTTAACTGCTATCGGCCGAGCCAAACGCCTCACTAAATAATACCATCAGATTATCGCAAAGTGCTGATTCATTCAGACAGCCGCCTGCCTCCAAGGCCATTGCACAGCCGGCTTTACATACCTCCACAGGTGCTTGGGGCAGAAGTGTCTGCAATTATCTCCTTCTCCCGGGGGCTTCTGGGCACGCTTCCCATAATGCATTGCTAATTTTCTCCTGTGCCCTAATCGGACATTTGCTCTGAGAACAGAAAGAACGGTTCGCGTGCCACGTGTGATTGACGATAGCGTGACACAACTAAAAGCATGATGAAGGTGGAGTGAAAACAAATGGTACAAAACGCTTCCGGTGAGTGAAGCAGCGAGCGCGCGCAGATAACAGAAGATTGAAGATTGAAGAATGATCCCGAATTTCAGAGCTCTTATGAGGGGCATCCATCACCACAGACAGTCATACAAATAGCATCTCCCATATTCAATTAGTTCGCCTTGCAGCACTGGCTACACCATGTCGGCAGCTACCGCGCAATGAAGACTCGCGCAGACGCAAATACGCACACAAACAACACTGATGCTTAACTGTCTGGCCTTCACTTGTGTCTTACACATCCATTAATTAACTCTTACATCCTAGCACCACTGTTTGTAAGTGTAGAAGAACTTGAGGCGTTAAAGAGCACTTCCTGTGACAGTCTCAGCTGAGCATTCTGGGTAACTCTGTAGTTGTCACATACGGTAAAACAATAGCATGGCGGGCACCTACCTATAACGGATTGTAACTGGACTATAATGGCACATCAATGTTACAGCAAGTGAAGTTTGATTTAGGGGATATTAATCAGAGAGAGCAAGGCGCACGGGGCGTTCCACAATGACAAGTCCCAGAGCAGTTCGCAAACACATACAGCTTAAAAATTGCTCGAAGCCTGTTTGGAAAGGAGAGAAGTGCGTTATGCAATATGTTAGGCCAGAAAGACACAAAGTGAGCATGGTTTCATAGCAAGGTGGAAAATCTAAAGGAGGATAAATAACTTACTGAATAAGAATATAGAAAAAGAGAGAAAAATCAATGTCCATTTGCCAAGAAAACGCCAATAAACAGCAGGCAGAGATATTCAGACGCCTTGTTTGGAACGTGGGCATGATGACATGTCTCTTGGAAAGATGCTTTGCTTGGTACATTAATAAATGTGAGAATGAACTGTGCTGTTTTATTAAGTGTTTTCTGGATGAAGAAGGAGATACATGTAGAATTACCTTTACGGCGCGCTAACAATAATGCTTTTTGCACAACAGTACTCTACATTTATTTCTAATAAATTTAAGGAGTTCCAAGAAACTGGCTCTTTTGTAGCTTTTGCCATTTTTGAGCAAAATGTTTTATTTTCGTATCAGTTCTAAGAGGAGAAGAAAAGATTTCGCTGCTGTCTTTCTGAAACGTTTCATCTTTATGATTCATGATTTTTACTTTTTGCCAAAAATCATTATTATTATTATTAGTCGCTCTTAATGTTTGTATACTGAGAATGAACATTACCATACATCTTCAAGTGCCCGGTAAAGGTTTCACAAGCTGATAAGATCATAAAAGTATTGTCAAGGAAACATTTAAACATGTAGTAAATGCATTAACTAACATTAACAATATAGATTTTCTACATGAATCGAATGTTGTTTATGTTAATGTAAATCCAATTATTCTCCATCAATATGTTATTTATGTTAGTTCATGGTGTATTAACTGTGAACACTTCAGCATCTATGAGAAAATACTGAAATTAAAATGAACCAAGACCAAGAAATGCTAGAATGCTGTGTATTGTTTACTGTTAGTTCATGCTTTTTTATGCATTAACTTACTGTTAACACATACAACCTTATTGTAAAGTGTTACTCAGTTTTCTCAGAAGGATACAGTACAGTATATGACAATGTTATGGCTGAGATAAATGTACTCATATTTCATCAATACAAAGTATTGATCTAAATTGTTCAGTGTAATTAATCATTGATTATTTTACTCTTTATATTTTTGTGTTCATAAGAGTAACGCACCTTTACCTTAGTACCATGTAAAACCCTGCAGAAATCAATGGTGAAACAAATGTAGAGCACTGTTGTGTGGCATAGGGAGTTCCTGTACGTCATACATGTGTGTGTGTGTGTGTATATATATATATATATTATTAGAAAATGTGTCACTTCATCTGTTGCTTAGGCACCAGGTTCACTATAGTTTGAAACAGATATATTATGAGATAAACAGCACATATAAAACTCTATTTTTGCATTCTTTCAGTAACTTTCTTTCTGTTCTGGCTGCAACTTAACAATATCCTGACAATGATTTCAGCATCACACTCATCCTCATCTGCCTTTTGATCAACAGGTGAATAAGTCTTTAAAAGTACACTTTTGAACTCTGGCAAATTGCATGAAAAATAACAGTGTTTAGTTCTTGTTTTCTTTATCTCTGTGATCTCTATTCGCTCTCTCTCTCTCTCTCTCTCTCTCTCTCTCTTTGAACTATAACTAGCACCAGCTCAGGGCCCCGAAGCCTTTTCATTTGCGATATTTTAACAGTACCGAAGATCTCATCCCTTCCTGCCAAATAAATAATTTAAGACACAGAAATTTCAACAAGGACGATTGTCCGGCCCAAAATTATGCTTATATGGTGAAATAATGGTTTCCCTGATAGCTTAAGATGAAAAATCTAATTGCCCAAGAAAGAGGAACCTGTGTATCCTAGCAACAACACACAATTTGGTTTTAAGGCGCGCTGTTCATGTAAATGCTAGAAGACTGGTCACGAAGCGAAAAGTTCTTTCAAAGTCTGCAGGTGAAAACTCATGTTTCAACAAGTATACTGAGAGAAAAAACTTTAGAAAAAAAGCAATAATATAATAATAACCATGTCTAATTAAAAAAAGGTCTAAATAAAACTCTGCTTGCTGCAAATTTGAAATTGCATTTACTACACTCTTTTTTAATTGAGCTCTTGTTTTTTTTTTCTTGCAAGCTCAATATCTCTATGTGCTAAATTTCATACAGCAGCAAACACAAAATAACAAAAAGCACCCACCACAAGCAAGAATCTTAAAATACCATTTTATTTTTTTCTGTCTGTATCTTTTTCAAAAATGTTATTCGTACACAAAGGCATTTAACTCCTGATAGCACCCATACATGGCAGACGTCTATTTGACATCTGCATTCACATAAGACATATTTTTTTCATTTTTTACTCGTCTGCAATACATCTCAAAAACATTTCCTGACAGATGTCATACAGTACAGATATCTATAATATGTTTTCTAAAACGTTTATCCAATGTTTTTCACAGCAGATCTATTCCAAATCTTTATCAGAAGTCATACAGATGTACCTGTGCTATCTGGTATTTAATCATTCAAGGGGGCATGATACAGCCACACATGCAACATTGCCAACCAAGCAATGTTCTGTCTTTTTCTCAATACTGCACTTGAAGTATGCATTGAAGTGAACTGAAAATCAACAGGTTAAAGCTTGAAAATGTCATGGACCTGAGACACTGGGAGGGGCAGCAGGTAACAGTTGGATAACAATGACCAGCAGGTCAGAGGGGCTGGTATGACAAGATCAGTACCTTCAGGGAATAAAGCACTTTGTTGAGGACACCTTCCAGTGCTTTGCTATTCAACCGTTACACGCTGCCAAGGCCAAGGCTGGATCTCTTCCATATTAATTGGCGTTGACATGTCTGTAATCACATGCAAACAAAAATCCTCAATACTAGTTCAATTAAAATAAACATGAGATTATTTCAAAAGAGTAAGAAGATAAACAGAAATTCAAATGAGAAGCATGATTATGGTAAGAGAACTAAGTTTGCCAGAAACGGAAGCATTGGCCATTAGCTTTGCAACAGTGGCATCCTCATGGTAGATATTGCACTTGGCATTGTCAGACGGGCCAGCTGCATTCCTCCCGCACACGGTACCACTGCCAGCCCAGTTCAGTGCCATGTGGGCACCATCTGCACTCCTGCCTAGCTCCACTTTTCCACCTCAGGAAGAACAGGTGACAGGATTAACAAACGAGAGACTAAATAGTAGGAATATCCAAATTCCATTTTTCCTGGAAAGCAGAATATATGTTACGAAAACAAAATAATAATTTACATAGAAAGTCATGTATCAATATCAATAAAAGCATTTTAAACATTATGAGCTTATGCCGTTTGTTTAGATCCTGTAGGGGTAGAGCACAGAACTAGTTATTCCACAGTCTTGGGCCCACTTCTAAGGAATGGACTTATTAAAAAGACTGTAGGGGGTGTAGTGAATTCAATGAGGAACAGAATTATTTAAACACTATTCTTCATCAAATATGTAAGAATTATCATGAGCTTTGATCCCAATTATAAGTAATATTTTCTCCACCACCCTTTGTAAGGGAAACAAATATCAATCCAAATTGGGATGAATTTAATTAATAATGATCAATTATTATTATCTGGATCAAATTCATGATTTGGGGAAATCACTTAGCATTACGAGCAGGTAGCAAGAATCGGCATGTTTAGGGACTCCGGATTATGAGCATGAACTACAAACAACATCACGTGTGAAATAAAACAGGACTTTATTATCTAGACAAGACACATACTAATCTAACATACACACACATACAGTTAAGCATTAGAAGATGGTTGAAGTTGAAGCAGAGAGAAGAACAGAGCATGGATTATGGCAGTATATGATATTCAGAAGATCAATAGCCTGAACTAAACATCAGTTTCTTCTTGTAAAGGACCTTTGTTAAAAGGATTAATGATGCCCTATGCATCCATTAATAAGACTAAGTTTGATACTTGCACGTCTTGCCCATCAAAGAAAGAAAGAGTCCTGATGCAGGTTGTTAAGGCTCCAGTTGATCTTGGCTGAAAGTGATCAGAGAGAACCAGTTTTATGCAGAGGATCTGTATCTGGAAAGACGAGGCCGCAGCCTGGCACAAACTTATGGGTTAAAGGTGAAGTCTTCTTCTAGTCCATCCTTTGGAGATGCAGAACGCATCGAGAGAAAGAAGAGCAAAAACCAAGAGAAAAGGAAGCGCGAGGAAGAGAGAGAAAGAATCTTCTCGTGGTCTCTTTTAAACTGTGAGGATGTCACATCCTACAGACGTGACTGGTCCAATCAGGAGATGGCAACTTTGGAGGGAAAGTTAACTGTTTTTGTCTTTCAAATGGTGTTTTGCATGTGAAAGCTGATTGGATGTTCACTAGAAGACTACTAAGAGTTTGATAAAACTAATAAGAAAAGAGTTACCAAAACACAACAAACATCAACGCGAAGGACATCACAAATGTAGCTCATAGACACCAAACATGATCTAAATCTTGGTTAAATGAGTTACTACAAATCTAATAATTCCAGTAGTTAAACACACATTCATGGATACGTTGGATTAATGTTAAAACAGACATAACAACATGAACATTAATACATGGAAATGTTATAAATGAATGTGTACATTTCCATATAAATGCATTTATAATTGTAGGTCTATCCCCAAAGTGAGTAAAGAGAGTTCAGCTCCTTACATTCCAATGGGTCGTAAAATACTCTATCTTGATGAATTGGTGTGAGTTGCTATGGTCACCAGAGATCTTGTCCTGCCCTTGGTGTAAGTTGCAGATTGGGGTTGACCCCCAAGCGACTAGCGTGCTGGTGGGGTGAGGGGTGTTGTTGTAATATTTAAGAAATTTAAGTAGTTATGCGTGTCTGATCCGTCTCAGGTACTACATATCCCCCCTTTCGCACGTTTTTGTCTGACCTAATAGACAACAACGAGCGACAATTAAGATGTACATGATGATCAGACGTGTCCCGCACGCACTGCAGGTAGCTCGGGTGGACTCCTTGGCCATCGGTGCTTCCTGGAGAGGTGGGACAGCAGGTGTCAAGACATCATGGGTGAGAGCTGTGTGAAGAGCTCTCTTACTAGTTTCAGCAGCTCCTGTGACTCAGGCGTAGCTAAGTCCGGCTCTCTTTGTGAGGACTCAGATCGGCACCTGTGTGTTGCATCGGATGATGCTGTCAGTGGCTGTTGGACAGCCAGTGGTGTTTCCAAAGAAGAATTTTGCCGTCTCCATGGTTTCTTCCAGTGGTTGGTCTGGTATCTGGGCCTATTACGATGGTGACGGTTTTGTCTTCTGGCTGGAAGCTTTCCTGGCATATCGTTGAAGGACATTGTGTTGTAGTGACAATGTCTGCCTTCTGGTGCAAACTTTTGAATGTTACAGTTCAGACTCAATGGTGCCGTAGAGGCCTTTCTTTCAGATGTGGCCTTATGTTTATTAAAGGCCTTCTGTGCCAGGTCCCGCAAATGATGAATGGTCATCGTATGAGGGCAGGCCATGATGCCTAAATGGTGGCTAACAATTGGATGTAGATTTCTGAGGAACAGGCTCTTGAAGCTGATATCCTCCTCCATCTCGGATTCATTGCGAGCTCCAAAATAAGCTTGTCTGAGTCTGTTAAGGTAAACTCGGGGAGTTTCCTGTCTTCCCTGTTTGAGGTCCAGGGCAGCGACCAGTCCATATTCTGTTTCTGGGTCTGAGAATTCTTGTATAAGAGCTTGTTTCAGCCGGTGGTAGTCGGATTTGACAGCGTCAGGCTGCCGTTCTAGAAAGCTCTTTACCTCTGTACCAGAAGTTATCCAAAGCAGGTGGAGTCTCTTCTGTGTGGTCACATTCGGCATAATATGCAGGTGAAAGTCTATATCCCGCAGGTAGGCATGGACATCGAGGTCTCCTGCAGAATTTGGAATGAAGCACTTGATGACTCTAGCCAGTTTGTTGAGGTCTTTAAGGGTCGCTCCATGTACCGTTTCAGGGATTATCTGGAGAAGTCCCTTCCCTTCTATGGCTTCAGATGTTTTTAGGATGCTGGCTGGTGAGGTGTTAAGCAGAGAGGTCAGCCCCCCCCCCTTTGTATCTTTGACTGGGCTGAGGGAGTTTGCTCTGCTTACCTGCTGTGACAGTGGGGGATGTGTCTTCCACTGTGGTTCCCATTGCAGCTTGTATGAGTGTTCGAGTTCTCTTTGGACCCTGTCAAGCTTGTCTCTTGTGTTGTCCAGCTGCTGTGTCAGAGATTCAATTTTGGCATCTCTATCTGATAGTTCAAAATGGGCTGTTACTAATAATGACTTTGCATCAAACAGTTCTTTTTCCAGCTCTTCTTTGGCTGCTTTTCCAGTAGTTTTCTTTGCTCAGCAGCTGAGAGAGCTATCTGAAGTCTGTTAACCTCCTCCTGTTCTTCCATCTTACCAGACTTATTTCGTGTGGTCTGGGTCTCACCTTCCAGTTGGGCTATGCGACTTTGAGCATGCTTAAGTTCCTCTTGGACTCTGTTGCATGCAGCTTTAGGTCGTTCACCTCATTTCTCAGGTCTGTGAGGTTGTGGGCTAAGGAGAGGATGATGCTGGTCAGCTCCTTGTGGTCATAACTCTGGCTTGGACCATGTGTCATTTGTCTTCTTCCCTCTTTGTCCAGTTGCACCTGTCTCTGGTGAGGAAGGTCATCAGCAGTTCTAGGTGGTAGGGCGTCCATCACCATGCCTTGCCAGGCCATTAGATCTTCCATCTGAGACATTGGGGCAAACTTGTTCTGAGAGTTAGGGCAAGAGACTAATGCAAGACCATATAAAGATTTAGAAATAAAGCTATGTGTATATTGTGCAGCTAGGTTTTACCACGTGTGGTTAACTGCTTTAGGTAGCTAGTGAAGTGTGTACACTATTATTATCTTAACTGCCTATGGCAGGAAGCCAAGATTTGTATGCAACCAGAGATTTAACAATGATGTAAGACTAGTCTAAATCATTTAATTAAAACTCAAAACATACTGATGGTTCTTAACAGGTTTGATCTCTGAATATTGAAGACAGGAAGTAGAGAGAGAGAGAGAGAGAGCCTTGCCGATTCTGATTATGTCAATTAGTGGTGCTCAGAATTATACTTATGCCTTATAATCATCTAGATTGTGTAGCAATAGGAGTCATATTTCTGGAGCACATATTTAAAATAAGCAAAATCAAGAAAAGAGATTGGACATAGATAAATAAAATAAAAAAATAGATGACTGCTAATAGTAAAATTAACCAGTAAAAATAAAATAGAAGGGAAGTGATCTAGTACTGGGAATAATTATAGTACTGACATTTACCATATAGGTCAGTGTTGGGCACACTCCATTGTTGGCTAAGGCTGCTGCGTGTTCAGCTCCCATGCCTATGCCATTACATGTGTGTGCACTTTAGGGTCAATGTTCTATTCAAAATCCCCAATACCTATAGAATTATTCTCTGAGTAGGCAGTTAAAATTTAATTAAGTTCAATTAAATGAGTAACTGAGCAACAATGTTCAGGAAGGAATGCACCTGAATTAGTTAAAGTGAGTCTGAGAAGAATTAAGGAAAGAGAGTGGAAATCAGAAAATAGAGATTTTGTTAAGAGGGATAGTTTAAATCACTTTACACTGCAATACACGCAAGCACTACTTAATGACTTCAATTACATATGCTATGCTAACCACTAACTATTGAAGTTAGGTATTAGTAAGCTCGTCTAAGGCCGCTAGGTCATGTTAGCTTAGCTTAGCGAACAAATACAGATTTTTTTTTTTTTTTTTTGAACAAATATAGATTGTTTAACTATGGCACCAGTCAATGACACCTATGGTAGGTGGAGTCAAACTGGTTGACAAGTCGTTGTCATGGGAACCAGTGCACCCCAGGGCACTTTAGTTCTCAAAGAGTGTCTGCACCGTTCAAACAATCTCAAATAATAAAAGCGGTACACAGTTGGTTACAACATGGCCCTTACACTTAAATCAATCAACGCTTTTCTTTAGCAAGCCTAAATGCAAATATAGATGCATTCACTAATTCTTATTATGTATGCTTTCGCTTCTCTGTAAACAAGTACTTTAAACAGGTTTCCTGTCCTTCTTTAAGGAGTACTTACACATTCACTGTAGGTTTACACTCATTTACATACATACAGCTGTTTGTGCCTTACACACAAAATACTGAAGAATTGAGAAACACACTATTTTCATTCGGCAATTGTAACACAGTACTGATCACCATTTAGCTAAACTTGTATAGCAGAGTCAAAGTTTAGATGACTGGCATAGTTCTGACTATAATTTAAAGGTCCTTACAATGCAGAAAGAGGAGCATCACTCAATCTACCTTTACATAACACTGTACTGAGATTCCTTCGTCAGAAAACAGTTAAACAATATTGCAATTGGGATTTTTCTTCGCCAAAGCATATTGATTCTGGAACAGTTTCACATGCAGCTTATCTGAGATTCCTTCGTCAGAATAGACTTATGCATTGATTATACTGAAATTGGGATTTCTTCGCCAAATCAGATTTACCTTACACTGATACCATTTAATCTATGTTAAGACTTTTCTAATTCATAGCAGAACTACCAAATCAATCTATCACTATCTACATTAAACAAGCCGCAATAGCAACATACATGTGTATAGCATGTTGCATCATAACGTCTTGATTTAAAACACACTTAGGCTGACAGTAGTTTAAGCTCATAACTTTTGTTTAATCATGCCCGCATTCTCCACACCAATTATGTAGTGAATTCAATGAGGAACAGAATTATTTAAACACTATTCTTCATCAATATGTAAGAATTATCATGAGCTTTGATCCCAATTATAAGTAATATTTTCTCCACCACCCTTTGTAAGGGAAACAAATATCAATCCAAATTGGGATGAATTTAATTAATAATGATCAATTATTATTATCTGGATCAAATTCATGATTTGGGGAAATCACTTAGCATTACGAGCAGGTAGCAAGAATCGGCATGTTTAGGGACTCCGGATTATGAGCATGAACTACAAACAACATCACGTGTGAAATAAAACAGGACTTTATTATCTAGACAAGACACATACTAATCTAACATACACACACATACAGTTAAGCATTAGAAGATGGTTGAAGTTGAAGCAGAGAGAAGAACAGAGCATGGATTATGGCAGTATATGATATTCAGAAGATCAATAGCCTGAACTAAACATCAGTTTCTTCTTGTAAAGGACCTTTGTTAAAAGGATTAATGATGCCCTATGCATCCATTAATAAGACTAAGTTTGATACTTGCACGTCTTGCCCATCAAAGAAAGAAAGAGTCCTGATGCAGGTTGTTAAGGCTCCAGTTGATCTTGGCTGAAAGTGATCAGAGAGAACCAGTTTTATGCAGAGGATCTGTATCTGGAAAGACGAGGGCCGCAGCCTGGCACAAACTTATGGGTTAAGGTGAAGTCTTCTTCTAGTCCATCCTTTGGAGATGCAGAACGCATCGAGAGAAAGAAGAGCAAAAACCAAGAGAAAAGGAAGCGCGAGGAGAGAGAGAAAGAATCTTCTCGTGGTCTCTTTTAAACTGTGAGGATGTCACATCCTACAGACGTGACTGGTCCAATCAGGAGATGGCAACTTTGGAGGGAAAGTTAACTGTTTTTGTCTTTCAAATGGTGTTTTGCATGTGAAAGCTGATTGGATGTTCACTAGAAGACTACTAAGAGTTTGATAAAACTAATAAGAAAAGAGTTACCAAAACACAACAAACATCAACGCGAAGGACATCACAAATGTAGCTCATAGACACCAAACATGATCTAAATCTTGGTTAAATGAGTTACTACAAATCTAATAATTCCAGTAGTTAAACACACATTCATGGATACGTTGGATTAATGTTAAACAGACATAACAACATGAACATTAATACATGGAAATGTTTAAATGAATGTTACATTCCATATAATGCATTTATAATTGTAGGTCTATCCCCAAAGTGAGTAAAGAGAGTTCAGCTCCTTACATTCCAATGGGTCGTAAAATACTCTATCTTGATGAATTGGTGTGAGTTGCTATGGTCACCAGAGATCTTGTCCTGCCCTTGGTGTAAGTTGCAGATTGGGGGTTGACCCCAAGCGACTAGCGTGCTGGTGGGGTGAGGGGTGTTGTTGTAATATTTAAGAAATTAAGTAGTTATGCGTGTCTGATCCGTCTCAGGTACTACAGGGTATTTAGAGATATTTTTGTATATATATTGTATATATATTTTATAATTTAATGCACAATATTTTGCACAAAATTGTGAGCCAATGGATTAATATGTAATTAAAGTCAAAAGAAGAACTAGCATTCATATCAAACAATTATTGATCATAAAAAGCGTCAACACATACAGTATCAGCACTTACAATTGCAAGTACTCTTTTGGCTTGTTTTATAAAAGCAAAAGGCAGAGAGTGAGAAAGACAAAAAATGAAGATTACAATCGATTGTGTTTAGACTCAACTACTATTACAAACGGATTCCATTACCAAGAGGAAATGGATATATTGATTCGGGCCAATGCCTTGCTCTTTGTTTTTTCATTTTTCAAAATAATGAGTGACTTTTTGGGTTGGAGGAGCTTCTTCATGCCCCGAGGAGCGGTTGACTGAGCACCATCCATAGCCATCCTCACAAACAAAAAACAATCTTTCCTCTCAACTAATATAAGCCATTCATCAGTGCCATGCATTGTGTCACTATCTAAGACTCCCTAACCGATGGCGTGCAGTTGATTTTTATCACTATTGTACTGTTACCTTAAATGGTGTTTCTGTAATTGCTATCCTGGAAAAAACTACTGGGACTCGGTAGACAGATATGAGTAGCAAAACTGCTTGTGTCCATAGAATAAAAAACGTGCTATATATTTGCAATAAAGAAAACTCACACCCACACAGTCCAATAAAGAGGTTGATATGACTCTGGTGGTGACACAACATAGTGTAACAAAGACGGCAGGCGAGGCAGCGGATCCACTTGCAGTTAAGGCTTCTAATAAACAAAACCACAGAGTACAAACAATAAAGACTAATGAAACAAGCAACCAAAGTACTCCAACCACAGGACATGAACAACATAAAACAACGACGGACACTAGACAACTGGAATACAAGTGCTTTAATACAGAGAACTTAACAAGGTGACAGGCACACATGGGGAGAATAATTAACACCAAAACTACAAGGAACTAAAAACACATTACATAGAAGTAACAGAAAAGTTCACAACACAGGGAAAACACGGACTGGAATCGTGACAGAGCCAACGCCTCTAAGGGCAGATTCCAGACGCCCTTAACTGACCGTCTAGGAGACTAGCGGAGTGGATGCGGAACAGGGGGCAGGATGGAGGGCCAAGTCCACGCACGGGAACTGGGCCTGGTCAGTGGTGCAGTAGCTTTACTGTGGCTCAGTGGTAAGAGCATTGCGTTAACAACGCAAGGTTGTGGGTTGGATCCCAGGGGATTGCAGATACCTATGTTAAAATGTATAGAATATGAAATGGCAGCGGATCCATGCAGTTAAGACTTTTAATAAACAAAACCACAAAGAACAAACAATCAAGGAACCAAGGAACCAAGAAACATGAAAGCAACATCAAACAAAACTGACATTAGACAACTGAAATACAAGTGCTTCAATAAAGAGAACTTAACAAGGTGACAAGGCAAACATGAATAATTAACCCAAAGACTACAACACTACGAAACACATGACATAGACAGGAAGTAACAGAAAAGTTCACAAACATAGGGGACTTGGATCGTGACACCTACAGAGCATCTATTGGGACACCTCAATAACAGCTCTCTAAAAAAAGAGCAATTGCAATAAAAATGTATTAGATTTACATTGAATTATGGTTAAGATTTAATACCTATGCAGAAAATATTCATTATTATTGCAACATTGGTATCAATTGCTCAGGACCTGTATTAAACTGACCAAACATAGTCAGGACGCTTGCTTGGCTTGCATTCGCAAATAACCTTTTCCCTTCACACACTTGCCTTTTCTAAGACACTTTGAATTGGTGAACAGGATTGGATAGTGGAGTCATTAGACATTTGAATTTTTATCTTTGAACTAGCTTTGAATGAGGAAAGAAGTTGTTTTGTTCTCTGTGGTTTACCATCAGGCATTTTTTGTTGTCTTTAAAAGAGATGCTTTATAGGAGACATGGTTGTAAAGGGGCCTTGGCATGGTGATCTATCCACCCACAGCGAGGCATCAGGTGGAGAGAGAAAATCTTCTTCAGAAGGATCTATGCTTTCGTTGTGGTCTTTTCAGGGAGGAGAGTTTGTTGGAGTACTCCACAATACACCTTGTGTCAGCCTCTGATCTCTTTTGGCTTGTTTGGTTTATGACCATGGCAACCTCCATCATTTGGAAAACATGGAGTCGTGCGGTGACATCCTGACCCTGCAGAGGAGGATGCGTCATGTTTTACTGAATCTTTAACAAGACCTTGTCCGGAGACCTCAAACTCTTGAAAATAGAAGTTGTGTATTAATTCAATTGCAACTTGAAATGTACTCACATAGCAACATTTTGTGGAATAGGCAAATATGCACAAAAAGACTAAATAAGGAGTTTTATGAAGAAAAGTAAATAAGCTCTCCATTAACCCAAATGAATCTTCAGAAGAACCTTTCATTTGTTTGCTTGCATTTCGTTCCTGTAAGTGGGGCATATTTTGTCCCCTGGTATAAATATTTCATGAGATTCTCATTGGTATTGTGCTTTGTGGAGTCCACATGCCAACAAGAAGTCATTCTTGCCATTGCAATGTGGTCTACCTGAAATGAATGGGTATTGTATACACTGGGGACAGATGGCAGTTCCAATACCAGAGGCTGCATGGCCAGATTTTGCAAATACAGTATTCATATGATACTGCAAATATTTTGTATTGGTTCAAAAACTGTCTAACATCATAAATCAATATAGTTTTTGTTGGCTTACTAACAGATGATATGTATAACATGTATGTCAAGAATAGATCTTAAAAAAGATTTTTCAATAGCAGACGAAACATTGCAATTATTTGTCATATGTTTTTTGATATATGCAAATTAATTCACCAAGGTTGTTCTAACTTACAATACAACCTGTATAACTCGAATTAGAAGAATTAAATGTTTTAAGAATCACAAGACGTTACTGATAACATCTTGTAATATTGCTACGTCATTTAAATATAGTTTTGTCTCAACAGAATTGTATAAGTAAAAGCTATGATTTGTTGAAACATATTGATATATAAAATTATAGTAAATAATATAATAAAGCTGGGCAAGTACTTGGTCAAGACTTACAGTCTACTAAAGATGTCAGCATATTCACTGGTATAGAGTAACATTCATTCCATCATAATGCTGCGGGTCATCATCCGCAAACATGTGCGTATTAAAGAATAGATTAATTACAATGTATTACCTATAATAATCCATATGCATTGCACACCTGCCACAAGGTGGAGAGCGTTGTGTGTGTTTGTGTGTGTGTGTGTGTTTGTGGTGCGTGCTGCGTGCGTGCGTGCGTGCGTCGGTGCATGCGTATGTGTTTTGTGCGTACGTGCGTGCGTGTGTGTGCGGGTGTGTGTGGTGTGTGTGTGTATGTCCGTGCGTCTGTGCGAGAGACAGAGAGATAGAGAGAGAAAGAGAGAGAGAGACAGAGAGAGAGAGAGAATAGAGATAGAGCAAGAGGACGAAAGAGGGAGAGTGAAAGAGATGCTCTACAGCGCGTGCTGCAGTCGGGCTGTTCATTGCGTTTTGGTAAAGTCTTGAAAAGTAATCCCAGGGGTTTTCGGCAGTGGAAATCCCTTGACGATTATTTTCACGCCTGGAAATTATTCAGACAGTGATGAAGGCTGCTGTAAACTTCCGTGAGTGGGCGGCGACAACTTGTGGCATCCTAGCGGTCTTTTCGCATTTACAGCGCTGTGAGGCACTGGCAGACAGTCAGTAACGTGGATTTCTGTGTTTACTGATTGGAAATCAAACTTAAATCCGCGCGTGTGGGAGTTAGAGTACAGGCGTTTTCTATATTCTCGTTTAAAATCAATATACGGACAGTAGCCTATTGTTTAGAGCTGTGAAGCGATATAAGAAGATACCGTTCTCGTTATCAGCTTCGTCAGGTTTTTGGTGAGAAAGCGTCTATTAGAATCGGCTCACCCCCGCTGCTTGCTTGAGATGGTTTCAGTCCGCTGCGAGAGTCCAGTCTCGATGCACTGGGATTTTTTCTCAGCGCCGACACCAAGTGAATCTTCCTTTTAACCATCTGATAACCTTGCGTGCCAAAAAGATCCAACCATGAGCGCCTCTTTGAATTCTGACAGAACGGGACTCATAAGGACAGAGTGCAGATGTACACATAACGGGACAAGGAGACTGGATGGAATAAGGATTTTTGCGCTAATGAAGGTGGGAGTACAGGCGCATCATTGGAGCGGGGTGCTCTTCTTGTATATGGGGCTATTGGCTGCATCGGCTAAGGGTGAGTTTCCCGTTATACTGCATGTGCACGGAGTGGCGGTCTTACGCGCGCTCCCTGTTGCCATACATGAAATCCTTATGTGCTTGTGTTCAATAAATCCTTTTTCACCCCTGACGTGAGAATGGACCGCTGTCATTGTTATTCCATCCATGCCACCATATGCCATTTAATGTTTGGTCATGAGCGTTTCATTTATATTGGTCTAGTAGAATTGATGGATAAACCAGTAGACTGAAGAACCGGTCAAATAATATAAAGAGGTTTTACATTGATAGTCAAGTAGATTGTGTCGTTTATAATGACATGATTTTTGGTAAACAAAACTTGTGTACTTTTTAAGAAGCCTTGTAAACGACGAATTTGTTGGTACTGGGGGTTGTTCTTGCCAGACTTGGTCTGCCCCACAGGAAGCATAATATTTTTTTTATGCCTTGGGTAACATGCACTTAGAGCAAGTCGTGTCGGCAGGCGGGCAAGATCCCACTTTAGTTTACAGTGAGGCATATGGTGAATAAGCTTCTAGAGCAACCGTTTCCAAAATTCGTGGGTATATGTGCCCGTGTGTGTGTGTGGCGCACGATTTTGTAAGTGTGGGAGCCCAGAGTGAATGAGTGAGTTTGGGAGGAAGGGGCGTATGTGAAAGCGGAGGATGGGGGGGTTGTCATGCCGACAAAACAGGTCTTTGACTCTGCACTATCAAGCTATATATTATTTCCTTCATGTAAATAATGTCCATTCAGGCATATCTTATGTGTTGGATTGATTGAAATTGCGGCTTCCAACAGGGCTTTTCATTGTTTAATATGGCTTTTGAAGCTATAGTCATAGACAGTTTTGAGGTCTTTAGTTAGCTCAAGTGTCATCTTTTACAATATTGTAATTCCAAAGCTAAGTTCAATTTCACACCGTCAGCTTTTTAGACTGCAGTATTAAGGCTTTCAAAGGATACATTGTAACGACACGAAAATAAAAGAAATGTAACTGTAGGTATATTTGTATACGCATTTATGGCAATGCTTGTAATCCAATTAAAATGAAGCTCGGACTCAATTTCAGCATTAGCTACACGTATAAGTACTTTTGGATAGTTTGCTCTTGCTCCGGAGATTCATGGTTGTTTTCCTTACTGTGAATGGCACAGAATGATAAAGGCGATAAACGAATCCAAAAAGCCAGTTCACAATGTTTTGCTTATAAATACGGTGACTGTGACTGCGCGGTAATCTCATGACCATGAGTCCGGGAAACGCTTGCAAAGACGTCAAGCAGTTTTCACGCTTTTTCCATTGAGCGGCACCACCAAAGCTTCAGAATAGATCAATTGAGAAGCGCACCCGTTCTCTCTCATGCTTCATTAATAACCGCGTATATCTTGGAAGCCATTTAGAGTTTCGTTTTAGTGCATAAGCTTGATTGGTGTAATATAATGGGACTTTTTTCTAGCTCGAAAGAAATGTAAATTTAATGCCCATTCAGCTTTTCGGTCGCGACTGAACACTTCCTCCAGGCAATGTGGTCGTGGATCAATCTGATTCAAATATACATTACGACGCACCAAAGTTCTCACCTGCCTTATGCGGGTTAACACGAA